>OW203747.1:10559691-11129193 GCA_934045075.1 Yponomeuta sedellus
GCTCACTGCGTTCGCCGTCACTCCTTCAAAGTGTCCTAGAGTTCCCAATACTATTGTGGGAAATATGCAATCTAACCATTTCATTACTTTTTATCTAAGACCTGATTAAACTTTAAGGAATTTTAGACTAAAAAACAACTTACTGAAACTGGATACTGGGTTTTCTCGCAACACTAATAACATACTCGGTTGGCACTTTACACAAAGCATTATGGTAAATTATTAACTCTCGAGTATACATTATAAGCGTTCAATATATTGTGTTTAGAAGGTACTTAATTTACGAATGGAAATTTATAGTTTCGTTGTCACCGTAGGTATCCACTAAAATTTCCTCAAAAACTTAGTTTAAGACATAATATCTGGAGTAATTTTGATTTAGTTATCACCGCTAAGGTTTCCACCAAAATTAATCCGAGCTCCTCACAGAATCGACCGCTTATACTGGGCTCAAATGAAGAGTGAATCTAAGTTGAAAGTCTGCATTTCCGCACAAAGAGAGTTCATACAACGATTACGACAACTACCAAAGCAAACGTCACTCACCACACAGACCTTACATACGTCAACATTCAAACATTGGTAATGTGTAGTAGTGATGAGAATTTGCAAGCGCAGCACGAGCACAGGTGAGGATTGTTTGTTAGCCGGCTATCGCATTGCACGGTTTCGCGATAAAATGCAAACTAATCAAAACACATTAATCTTCTTGTGCGACTGAGAACAACACAAATACCGTTGACTGCCTGGATGGTCTAGCGGTATCAAGTTAGACTACCAAACCAGAGGTCGTAGGTTAGATTCCTATCGGAGGCCGTCATACTTTCATTTGTACAAATGATCTCAGTCTGGGTGTTTTTCCATGTTTATCCTTGTCTGGTTACCATAGCACAGGGTATCCTAGTTTGGGACCAGATCAAGTGATTGTGATGTGTGAAAGTTATTATTATTATTCCTTAACATTTGAAGCATTAGGGTTTATGACGCAATAGTTCATTATTACTTGTTAGTGATTGTAGTGCTCTATGGTACTGTGGTGTGGTGATGTGACTTTTCGCTGACTCGCACATATGGGCAGTTCTCGATAAATACGGTATAAATCGTCTCGTATATCATGTTAGGACCTGTAGATGTGCGAAGCGCTGATTAATTGCTGATGAAAATGTCTAGTCCGGAGGGCCAGGTGGTCCAGAATTAAAGTATACCTAGGGCTGTCACAGTTACATAATAACTTTCAGTATAAGCAAAGTTTATTTTCTATCATCACGTTATTTATTATTAAAGATACCTACCAGTTTTAATAAGCTATTTATTAGTATGACTACGTATATTGTCTATCTATTCTACTACAGGCTAATATTATACGTTTACTCAAATATGTAATTATAGGATAGAAATGGGTTGGAATGAAAATATTAAAATCGATTTCCACAACCAGACGTGACAAAGGGTCAAGAACGAACTTGTCATAACCTGATTCCGATTTCATGTTTTTAGTACTTCATGGCTATCTTACAGGGCCGCGTTTCATACATAATACTAGAATTTATAGTTTATGTACCTACAATTCGATGTAGGTACATTGCGTAGTCGAATCTTCATACTGGTTAATCTGTGAGATAATCGCTATGCAATGTATTTTCGAATCGAATTTTCATAGTAAACCATGATTATTATAGTTCTATAAAACAGGCGTTAGTCGTTTAGTTATACTACTAAAATACTATAGTCATACTACTAAAAGACTAATATGTGTGCTTAACTTCCACATATATGTTAGGCAGATGTCCACCGGTCTGTTTATAAGTGTTCTCTGGTGGTCTTCAGATTCTGATAAGGGCCTGCTGAATCAGAATTTTTGCGTAGTTCTTGTGTGTGGGTAGAATCTGTGAAAGTTGTCTAGGGCTGTCACATTTGTGTACATATTTATTTTCCAATTCCCGTTGTGTACAAAGTCTCTTTTCACTCAGTCATATCAATGCTTCAAATGCTTCTTCTTTTAAACAGGGTTAGACATGATTTAGTGAAACGTTGTTTTTTCTAAAACTTAGCTTAACAGCAACTTAGTACTGAGATTGCTTTATGTTAAGTATAGATTACGATTCATACTTTGTTCCGATTTCCCAATTTAAAGAACAGCAACGTAAGGATAATATTTAAAATTGTAACTATCACCTACAAATATTTATGATGCTTGAGTAAGCATTGTATTTTTTAAGGCAACTGTAAAAGTCTATTGAACACATTTGTGCGCTTGGTTTTATTAAATAATATTTTTTACCATGTGAGTTTGACAGCCCTGACTGATATCATGTTCCGACTTGTTTCCATGTGTAAAGTTGAATATGTGTAGGTAAAATATTGAAACGAAAGCATTTTCTCGCCTATAAAACGTGGTGCATTTGTTTGATCAATTATATTCAGCTTCAGTAACATCAAGAGATCAACACTCCAGAAGTAATCCAGATCTACATACAAAAATGTGAGTAAGTAACCTTCTTTTTTTTATATTTTGTTTCCAAATTGGGACCTCGCTACGGACCTGGCCTTTGGCCCGCCGGCTGGTGACAATGAGGACTTCATTATCTTGGCTTCTAATGACTTGGAACACCAAGTCCTCGTCCGACGTGATGTTCCACTGTGGGGTGGTCCGGTGGTGACTTGGTGTATCTCGTGTCAATCTTACAATTTTGCCCCTTGTATTGTAGCTATTATACACTGTTAATTATGTACTTGTCATTTCTCAGAGTTAATCCAGTAATTAAAGTTTCCTCTCCCATTTCATTACACTTCACCGACTATGCGTATTCAAGCTGACTTTGTTTTCTTATTGCGGTTTTTCCTCAGGTCGGACTCGGAGGTTGAATCGATATACACTGAGCAGCCGCGTGAAAAGAAGCAACGTACTGCACCTGCACCTGTGCCTAAGCGCCGAACAACCGCTGCAGCGGAAAATTCAAAGTACGTGAGTCGTTTTTTTTTTATGGGTCATTTTTATATAGGTTTCACTGCAGGGCAAAAGCCTTCTCTCTGAGAGAGACTGCGTGGCTTTCTTGGCAAGCGTGCTCACTTCCGTGTTGTTTTTATGGTAGTTTATTTTTTTTAAACGTGTTTTCCTACCAATCTAAACCCCGATTTACACTTCAATAAGTACAGTGGTGAGTTAACTTGCATCGTCGTCGAGTTAAGTTGCTTTTGTCGTTCAAACGCCGTTCAAACTGCAAACGCGACTTAACTCGCCGACGATGCAAGTTAACTCACTACTGTACTTATTTAAGTGTGAATCGGGATCAAGGTAGACATGGCAGCAACTGAATAATGATTCAATTATTCATCCAGTCGACCTATTAGTCAGACTGCTTCTTCTAGCCCTACTTTCATTGTCAATATTGAATAATTGCGTTACTATTGAATGAGTTCATATTTTCTCCAATTGTACCAATTATAAAGGTATGGTTTAAGGTATGGTATTTAGTATTGTAAGTAGTGGTATATTATTCAGCGAGAGCGTGACACGATAACCAACACACTGTCTTATTTAATGTTGACATTAAAACTAAGGGCTATAATATGTTACATCTAACTACAGTTCATGTAGCATTGAAGTCATTTTTTGTTTTTTTCTTGCATGCAGGTCTAAAAAGAAGGTGGTGAAGGGGCGTAAGACCAGCGAGTTCGACCTATTCGGGGTGCTCTCGGATGACGACGATGACGTGTTGGCAACTGCATCTCATCACTCCGTCACATCCTCGCTCACCACAAAGGTCGCTGACGGCTCTCTGCGACGGACTGCACCTCTAGAGGGGGAGTACTTTGTGGAAGTAAAGGTGTATCTCACGCGGGACGCTAAGCAGCAGGACCACTGGAAGAAGGCCCAGTTCCTGCTGAAAGCGCAGCTCGACCGTGGGACACCTGCGTGGGACCAGCTCCAGGGCTTCATCCGACGCGTGAAACCGCTGTTTAAAGACTCCGAACCCACATTTTATGGTGACGCAGTTAAATATAAGTAAATCGTCGCTGTAAAATGCCTGTTAGGTGTTTTACTATTGTATTATTATGGGTCATAGGTTAGATTAGGTTTTAATTAAAGGCGGGTGGTGTCCGTCTTGTGAAGGAGCGTAAGACCAGCGAGTTCGACCTATTCGGGGTGCTCTCGGACGACGACGACGACGTGTTGGCAACTGCATCTCATCACTCCGTCACATCCTCGCTCGCCACAAAGGTCGCTGACGGCTCTCTGCGACGGACTGCACCTCTGGAGGGGGAGTACTTTGTGGAAGTAAAGGTGTATCTCACGCGGGACGCCAAGCAGCAGGACCACTGGAAGAAGGCGCAGTTCCTGCTGAAAGCGCAGCTCGACAGTGGGACACCTGCGTGGGACCAGCTCTAGGGCTTCATCGGACGCGTGAAACCGCTGTTTAAAGACTCCGAACCCACACTTTACGGTGACGTAGTTAAATATAAGTAAATCGTCGCTGTAAAACGCCTGTTAGGTGTTTTACGTTTGAGTGCTGCGTTTGAGTGTACGTTTCAAATTTGCGTGATAATGCCGTACTGTACTGCATGTGTAGTCCAAGTAGAGAAAAAAAACTGGGTGGGTCATGTACGCAGTACTGCTCACAAAGAGAAAAGCAGTGTACCTCTAAGCGATGGTGTAGTTCTGATTGCGTCTGCTTTTCGAGGTCGTATAGCTACTTATAAGATTCTTGCGACTGATTTAGAGAACTGTTTGCCAGAGACGTTTATCACGGAAATCTCCCCCAAAATTGAGAAACTTTTACGGGATTCGCTTGCAAAACATGTAAACGTAAAGGTAAACTTCGAGTTTTTCAGTAACTTCGTTCTCTTTAAAAACGAAGGTCAAGAGGTAAAATCCTTCTCGACAAAGAATGTTGCATTACATCGTAACTTTGACTTTGCAAAGCTAATAGGTAAAACGGTAGCCTGTTTAAAAAAGAAAATAGAAGAGTTTGAAGAGCGTGACAGTGGGTGGACATTTCTCAATAATCTTTTCTTGGAAATAAACATCAACAAGTACGAACCTATTTATGGAGCTGCTCGTATCGACTTGCCACCGGTTATTAAAAACAAGAAAGCGTGTCTCAACATGCAAAATAAAGATGACGCTTGTTTCTTGTGGAGTATTGTCGCTGCACTTCATACTCCTAAAGGTAGGGCCGATCGTACGTCTTCGTACCCCCATTTTACCAAAGTGCTGAATACTGCTGATTTGAGCCTTCCAGTTACTCTAGCGGACGTTAAATCGTTCGAGACCAACAATCCAAACATAAGCGTTAACATATATGCGTTGAAAAATACCAAGGGTATTGTTGGACCCATTTACAGATCGGAACACAAGTATAGGACGACACGCGTTAATTTGCTGTTATTAGAGAAAGGAAACCGCACTCATTACGTTTTAATTAAAAATCTACCTCGGCTTGTTCGCAGTCAGATGACTAAACATCATGGTAAATTGTATTTCTGTGAAGACTGTCTCCAATTTCTATCATCCGAGCAAACCCTACAAAACCATTTATGTAGTGGTGTTGCTACAGTGCTTCCTGGGAAAGGAACTTTTCTTGAATTCAAACACTTTGCTCATAAGCAAGATATGCCTTTTGCTATTTATGCAGACTTTGAAACGCTTCTCGTTCCTTATCAAGGATGTCAGCAAAATCCTGATTTGAGTTACACATATAACGCAAAGAAACACGTACCAATTGCATTCGCATACCATGTTGTTTGCTCATTTGATACTAATTTAAATCGATTTGTTCAGTACCGTGGCTCTGACTGTGCTCAAAAATTTGTTAAACTACTCGTTCGAGAAGTGAAAAGAATATACAGTATTGTTAATAAAAACATCCCTATGACATTTACAAGCGAAAATGTAAAAGATTATGCGGAAGCAGATTGTTGTCACATCTGTGATCGTCTAATATTTACAGACAAAGTTAGAGATCACTGTCATCTGACAGGTCGTTATCGCGGTGCGGCACATGCATATTGTAACTTGAAATTTCGAGTTCCCAAACTAGTTCCGATATTTTTTCATAACCTCGCAGGATATGACTGTCATTTGTTCATTAAAGAACTGAGTGACATTTGCGGACCGATAAAAATTATTCCAAAAAACAAAGAGAACTACATTTCGTTCACGAAGTTTTTTCAAATTTCTGAAGACGAATTTGCTCAAATACGATTCGTTGACTCGTATAAATTTTTGGGCACGAGTTTACAAAAGTTGGCAAAAGGCTTGCACAAAAATGACTTTACTTATCTTTCGCGTTATTTCCCAGATGAAAATCAGTTTGAGTTACTTACACGCAAAGGGGTGTACCCCTACGATTATATGACTTGTTGGAAAATGTTTACAGATAAACAACTACCTGATAAGTCGTTGTTCTACAATTCTATGGCTGACGAACACATATCGGACGAAGAGTATGCACACGCTCAAAATGTGTGGCAAACTTTCGAAATTGAAAACATGGGCAAATATACAGACCTTTATGTGAAGACTGATGTGCTGTTATTAACAGACGTCTTCGAAAACTTCAGGAAGACATGTAAGACGCATTACAACTTAGATCCAGCCTTCTACCTAACTTCTCCAAGTTTGTCATTTGATGCAATGCTTCTAAAAACGGGGATCCAATTAGAACTTATAGATAACTTGGAAATTATTCGCATGATTCAAAAGGGTATCAGAGGTGGCATTTGCATGTGTTCCAAAAGACACTCGCAAGCAAACAATTCATATATGGAGACGTACGATCCAACTAAACGAGACTCATTTTTGGTATACATTGACTGTAACAATTTATACGGATACAGCATGTGCCAGTCCTTGCCAATTTCGGATTTTAGATTTTTAAGTGAATCTGAAATCGAAAACTTGAATGTTGAAGACATTCCCAATGATGCTCCACAAGGTTACATATTAGAAGTAGACTTATTGTACCCTGATGAGTTACACGATGCGCATAGCGATTACCCATTTTGTGCTGAGAAATTCATTCCTCCTGGAGGTAAGACACCTAAATTGACTCCGAACTTGTACGATAAATTTTACTACGTGATACATTACGTTCACCTCAAAACATGTCTGGCAAACGGATTGATCCTCGCTAAAGTTCATAGAGTTATAACATTTCGCCAGAGAGCTTTTTTGAAAGAATACATCGATTTAAACACGGAACTAAGAAAAAAAGCGGTCACTCAGTTCCAGCAAGACCTGTTCAAGTTAAATAATAACTCTATTTTCGGAAAAACGCTAGAGGATAGTGAAAAACGCGTTAATGTTAAACTTGTTACACAATGGCATGATAAAATAAACAAAACAAAAAAACATGATACCGCTGACAAATTGATTGCTCGGTTAAACTTCCATAGCGCAAGCGTATTTTCCGAAAACTTAGTCGCTATTCAAATGAAACCGGAAAGAGTAATTTTGAACAAACCAATTTATGTGGGTTTTGCAGTGCTGGAGCTGTCTAAGAGTCACATGTATGACTTTCACTATTCGGTAATTAAGCCTAAGTATGGAAATCAAGTACAGCTTTGTTACACCGACACTGACAGCTTTGTTTATGAAATTCAAACCGAAGATTTTTATAGAGATATGAAAGAATCCTTGATGGATTTTTTTGATACAAGCAATTACAAACCTCGAAACCAGTTCGGCCTACCATTGGTAAACAAAAAAGTGCCTGGTTTATTTAAAGATGAATTGGGGGGGAAAATTTTGACCGAATTCATTGGTTTGCGCTCAAAATTATATTGCATAAAAACCACTGAGCTGGTAATAAAGAAAGCCAAAGGGGTGAAAAAGTGCGTAGTCCGAGATTTAGCTGCAAGCGATTATCGTGAAGTGTTGCTGAACAATAAACTAGTCAGACGAAAGCAAAATCTTTTCAAGTCTATAAAACACGAAATATTTACCCAGTCTGTAAATAAAATTGCTTTGTCTAATACAGACGATAAAAGATGTATAATGCCGGACAAAGTGTCCACTGTAGCCTGGGGGCATAACTCATTATTTTAAATATAACACTTATTGAAATGGTTTAAAGATGACTCTTGTATTAAGTTATACCTATGTAAGTAATTTTAGTATAAGCACATTAAGAAAAAAAACATTAAATCTAGTTTTTCTGAATTTTAAATTTGTGTACATTTTAAGATAATATTGTAGATAGACATTTAAATACCTACCTACACTAAAATAAACGTTTTTATCTGAAACAAATACCTGTGTTCATACTTATTCCATATCCTTGATAGGTTTGATCAAGACCTGACCTGCTCTGGCTGTGTCATCAAATTCTTCATTTCACTTCCACCTCAAGCAAGACCGAACCTGTCGCAATTGTGTCATCAAGACGTCCTTTGTTTAAACTAACTTTGCGAGCTCGCGCGCATGAAGCGCGCGGGGAGGGGGGCCACCCGCGACGATGTTATGCATCGTCGTATAACATTGCATACAGCGGGGAGAGGTAGCTCTGGTTATATTGGTCGGACAACTCTTTCGAATAATGATGACTATTGATGACGCAGCTTGACTGAGTCCGTAATTCATTCGCAAGTTAACATCGATAGCATCGAGACGAGTTACTGTGCTGATAAAATATTTTTATTTTGGTAAGTTGAAACCTGTCTACTTTGAATAAATATCTAACTTCTTTTTAATTTTGTCGATACTAAAATCTATTATTTATTTTCAGATCACCAAGATGACCTACAGCCCGACGATAACGGACCCTTTCTTCTACGGCCAGCATTTACTGACCGGATTCGAGAGCGAGGATGTGGAAGAAGTTGGGGCTCCAGAACCTCCCCCGCGAAATCCGAACAAGCGAGTGCGGCCTTCCAAGAAAAAGACGCAAAATACAACTTCCTACATTGTGAAGAAATCGCGGCGTAAAGGTTTGCGAATGATAAAAATCAAAGTGATTGACTTATCCAGTGACAGTGAAGTGGAAACGTCGAATGCGCAGTATATGGTGATGGAACATACCGACGAGATAATGGACATGACCGAAAATTTACTTGACAGAATGAGTAGGAAGTTAACTAATAATAGTAATGATTACTAAAATGTGAAGAATTATTTTTTCTTTGTATTTCGCTAGGTAACTAGCATTATGCAATAATTATGTAATACTATAAATAAATTTAACTGTGTCAAATATTATTAATCTTAGTTATAAGTAGAATAAGTGTTACCGATGTTAAAATGCGAATCATTTAAATATAATATCTTAAACTAAACTGACTTTTGTTTTCTTTTTCTCAGTCAATAAAACAAGAAAATATAAAATTACGTAGTAACACATTTATTTTTCATAAAATAATAATTAAATACAAATTCAATGGTAAGAAGTTAATTAAAAATTATATTGACACTGTATTGTCAACACACCATCTTCTTATACATATAACATTTTTTAATGCACAGTAATCGTTATGAATCAGACAGTTATATTTACTACATTTATTCGTACAATAATAAGAAATTAAGGTCTTAAGATTAGGTATATCCATTTCGCCAACATCCTTTACAATGCTATTCGGACATAGATCCTGAACCCATTTACATTTTTCAACCCCCTTTGCAACTAAAGTTTTACCAGATAGGGATGACTTAATCATACTCTTAAATTCTTTATAGCTTATTAATCCTTCACTCCAGTAGATTCCTCGATTTTTCCCGAGCCAAACAACTTGTTTCTTTTCTTCGTCAGTCAAATGTTTGAAAGGAAATGGAGGTTTTATTAAAAAAACTTCTGTACTTTCACTTGCTGCCGTAGCAAATTCTTTGACAATAAAATTATTTTTGTAGTCTTTAAAGCCTTGTAAATCTACAAAAATGTATTCCGGATTCATGATATTTTCTTCACTACACTGGTAAGAGGTTTATATTCTATAACACAATCGTTCAATATTAAACAGTACGCAGTTGTTTTGTCTGGTATTGCTATCTCGCTCTCAATTTCAACACGAACGTCGACAGGTCCAGTCTTCAGCGTATCGTTCTGACGACAGCAATCAATTACAAATAATGGAGTTTTTTCTTTGAAGTCGATGTAATTTAACAGGGGTTCCGGAAGACGGCTGTAGTAAGACTGTTGAAATTTAGCATACAACTCGTATAATAAAGCATAATTGTCATTGCTAAATTTAACGTTTAGGTTTTCATACGGGAAGTAGGTTGAGTTTAAAAACACTTTTATGTCACGCAAGTTACAATGATCGAATCGGGACATATCCTGAAATCCATTATTTTTGCGGTCTTTCTGTAATCCAATGATAACGTACCTTGGCTTTTCTATCTGTGATGAAGTTTTGATTGCCCATGTATGCTTCGTTGTTTGAGGTAAAAGTGGATATTCATAAAGATCCCAGTTTCTAAACGCTACGTTAATAGCTCTGTCTCTTTCTAAATACCTAAGCAAGTTGATTCTCTCTCGGTCAGACACCTTAACGTGGGGCACCCGCCACATAATTTTATCGATTACGATATCTTCTACAACCTCATTATTATTTAATTTAATTGCATTCATGTTGGTATTGCTTCGCAAAAGTATAAGTTCGTGCTTGCAATTTATTATAATTTTTTTGTAATCCTCCGCAAACCCAAGGATTCTATTGAGTGGGAGACAGCCTGAAAAACTTCCTCCCATTGTGTTTTTAATACCGTCAATGCTCCAACCCCATGCATAAGACATTTTTGATTCGCTTTCATTCATTGATAATAAACATTTCATTGTGGTTGTTATGCCTGCATTCTTAATCTTATCGATTTCAACCCCATTTAATTCGTACCGAATATCTTGAAATAAAAATAGTATTGGGTTATTTATTAATTGAAACTCGGTCACTTTGGCTTTAGTTTCACTGTTGATTACGCTGATCCTTCCTTCTACGTATAAAGTACTCTCCGACGGTAGAATGTAAAGGTCTTGCTGGTTAATTGGAATCCGTATCTCATCGTTCCTATTGTAGCTGCTTACATAAGGCTTGTAGGAATGAATCTGAATACTTTCAATGCTGTTGTCTTGTACAAAAGGTTCTGCTACATTAAGCATTTTAGTTACTTCGACAAATTTATTAATTTGAGAAATTGTTTATTGGCTTTGGTTAACTTATTTCTTTTTGGTGGTACCTTCGTAATATTTGAAAGCAAACTGCGCTTTCTGCTGGTAGTACACAGGTTTTTATTGAAATCAATCATTTTTTCTTCAGATGTAAGCAAAGCTGTACTTCTTCCCTTCTTAAATTTAGTGGGTTATTATTTAAATCCAAAATTCTAATATTAATTGCACTCACACTGTTTTGGATAACTGGGAAATAGATAACGTTTTTAGGAATTTCAATTATTCGATAACCCGGCGGCACATTCGGAGAAAACTCATAAATTATATGGCTAGGTTTTCCATTAACAAATGATCCACTTACAATATCACATTCGATTCGGACTATGGCTGATGGTAAAATGTTGATCGGATAGGAAGATGTGTGTAATATATTAGCTTTTAATAATACTTTTCCAAATCCTAATGTAACTCCTATTGAGTTCTCCTTATCAAAATGAATGTCTTTGCTACTAAAAATACTGGTGCTTAAAGTATTATTATTGCAAGTTAATTCCAAAACACAATCATGAACATGTTTCGTTAGGAAGTCAATAATATCTTCAAGTTCATATGAACCCTCTGGTATTATCACAACCCCATCTTTACCGTAATAGAATTTATTATTTCTGTGATCAACATTAGGAATTGAATTAAAAGTAGTGAAGTACAACAGGCCACACTCATAATCACCATCAGTTTCCAAAGCCGGTGAATAATTTGTTACAAGAGCAGAGTCTGTGCCCGTTATAGACATTGTGAAAGACATAGTTAACTGACTCGTTTCCAGAAACCTTTCAAAAATTTAAGACATAAATGTCCACAGTTAAACGTGTTGTATGCTTGATATTTAGTATAATTGTAATACAAATCTGCGCCACTTAGGTATTTAACCAATTCTGTAGGAGGTTTTAAATCTCCGAAACTGTTAAAATATTCACAATAATTATAAATTTTTACGAAGGCTACCCAATGCGTTCCAGGGTTGTCAGAACTATCTAAATTAATAATCGCACACTCAATTTGTTTAGGTTTTTGAGGCAAATTATCCCTCATGTATACACCTCTGAAATATGGTATATTACTGTTATTAACATATTTCATTATATCTTCATTTGTGAGTGCGCGTCGGGGTAGCCTATTTAGCAGTTTTTTGTATGTAAACAGAGCCCACTACCTTTTTTGTACGGTTTGATGTACAGCCCTTTTCCAATAGCAATTGTCTCCATCATCTTATTATGACGTATTGATTCTTTTAGATTTTCTTGAGCAGATTTGGAGTCGTTCACTGCTTTTGCTATTCCAGCTGCACCTCCAGCTAATGCACCTACTGCCGAAAGGCAAGCAAATATAGGAAGAAGTGGTAGTATCCCCCCAATTTTTGGGATTGGTATTATTCGAGGTAGCTGAACTTTCATATTTTTAGGAAACAATTTTTTTGCAGCTAAATGTGCATATTTAATTGCAGATTGTTTGTTTTTTAGTTTAGCTTTCTTTAATTGTGTACTTATTTTTCTAATACCTGATTTAAAACCAGCACCTGTCTTAACCTTAACTTTCATGATTTTGTTTACTAACCACGAAGCAAGTCTTTCCCCTCTACTCACGTCTTTTGCTTTTGATCTAAGTTTTGCCATTTCCATCAATTCTTTATCAGCTTGGTGTCGATTGCGCGTATCGGTGTATTTAGTATAGGCAATGTCGTGACGCATACAAGCATCGTCTAACTGATTAATACCTCGATCACCTCTTAGTAAGCGTTTTTCTAGTTTTGTGCCAGGGCCGCAATAATTATATCCTGGTAAATGTAACTCGAGTGGTAAATTATTTATTAATTTATTAATAAGTCCTCTTCCAGTCATCACTTACGAACGAATGAATAAAATTTTGCATTCATGAGTGTAATATAATAACATTATTTCACGACATCATTTTTACCGATCCAACTGTTTTCAGCGTCTTTTAATCCAAGCCATTTGACAAATAACATATTTCCTCTCTTTTTCAATACCTTTTCAATTAAATAAACACCGGGATTACGTGTTTTATTTAATTCCTGCTCGTAGAAACTACCTTTTATTAATTGATTATGCTGGTCTTTAATACGATATGTAATGGGAGTAGTTTTGTTAACTTTGCTAATGGTAAATAACTCGGTCGACCAATTGGGAGTATACCCTTTGTAAAAACACCCTTTGTACTTGCTAATACGAACGCAATCCCCTACTTTACACTTTGGTTTCACTGAGGATGACTCTGCGTGAGATACAATATTTTCTAAAACTTTGGGTTCATTGACTTTGTTTACCTCCACTGGTCGATACTTTGTTGTACGGTGTTTCGTACTATTATATGAAATCACAATATCAACTAATGGTTTTCCAATCCATTTGTAATTGCCAACTAAACTAAAATATTTATATAGCTTATTCTTCAATGTCCTTATAACTCTTTCAACAATAGATGCTTTCTTTGTAGAAAAAGTTGAATAATGGTTAATGTGGTATGATTGCATAAGCCTTTGAAAAGATTTGTTATAAAATTCTGTTCCTAAATCGGTCTGTACGTTAGTTGGAACACGATTACTTTTTAAAATTTTTTCAAATGCATTACACACTTCATTCATTGATTTAGTTTTTAATGGAACAGTCCAAACATATTTTGAAAAACAATCTATAATGACTAAAATAAAATTAAATCCTCTATTGTGTTTTCGAATATGTTGGATATCAATTAAATCCGCTTGCCATAAATCATCGATTCCTTTAAGAATAACTTGCCGTCGATTGAAATTTCTTCTAGCAGCTCTATGAATCTCGTTCACCACTTTTTCTTTACTCATAATTTCTACTGGCAATGTCTCTGATTGCTACCAACTGATCTTTGATAATAGAACTAACTTCTACCCTTGTACACTTTTCATCTAACTGTTTCTGAATCAGTTGTATCTGACTCTTTATACTTTTTAGCTCGACAAGAATATCATGCTCTTTGCAAAATAACTTTAAGTTTTGATCAACATACTCTTTGTTGACAGCCTCATCTGGTAGTACAGGAAGTCTCAATCCTACCAGTTTTTCTGATTTCAAGTCATATTCTCCGTTAAGGTTTTGAGTAAGATTTTTATTATTGGTGCTATAAAATATTTCTGATGGACGAAGTCTTTTATGCACATGGTGGCCAAATTTATCAATATTCATCATTTTTTTAAGAAGGTTGAACAAGAACTGATGGAAAATACATTTGAGTTTGTAATTATATTACTTTATTAGACCACATTCACGCAGTTCTTCAATGATAGAAATAATTTCGTTATTAAGCCCTGTATTACCAGCTTCGCGAGACGCAATAAGTAATTTTAAACGTTCCACCAATTTATTTGGATCATCCCAGTACACATAATCCACATTTTTATTCATTTTTTTCAAGACTGGTAACCCTTCTCCTTGCGGCAGACTTTCAATACTGCTAGAAGTATTTTTGGTTAGTTTAAAGAGAGGTTTTATTATTTGCAAATACTTCATACCTCTATTACTTTTTATTGGCTGTTTAGGACTGAAATCACGACGGTGAGCATTTGTTTCTAACAGTAATTGTTTATAGTTTTTTAAATCATCAGGCTTAACTAAACTTAAATTTGGTTTTGGTTTCAACAATAATTCAGCTAATCCAGGTGTATTTAAATAACTTTTCCCGCCAACTGAAATCTTATTTTCTGTAACTGACACTCGCAGTGATCCCAACATAGTTTTTCCTCGCTCCAGCCTTACTCCATAAGGTACATTACTAAATATTTCCGATGACAATGACCAAGAAGAAGAATCTTGGCGAGGACTCTGAACAGATTCAAGAGTTTTAAACGATGTGTCACTTGAATCACCCATGTTTAAATCGCCTTCATCAGTTTCACTAAATGCTTTCTGTTCAGGTTTTTGGGAGTCACGATCACTATTTTGCATAAAGTTGTAGCTGGTAGATGCACCATCATCGATTTCATTAAGGTCTTTGTTAGTATCAATGTTTGTTTTAGTGTCCCAGTGTCTATCATCCCAATACTCTTTATTAATCTTTTCATTTTTTGCGGCGATGCTTTTTAGTGGACCTGTTAATGGTTTGAAAACCTTTTCCAATACTAGATCATTATCGTGGTCAATATCTTTCAATTGTTTAAACTTTCTTTTTACAGCTTCAGCAGATTCTACAATCTGTGTTTTTAGTATCTTTTCCATAGCGAGATAAAATATGTACTTTCTCTCGCAACGCAAACCGATTAGTAACGACACTTCGATCCGTAACTCATTATAAATAGCACAAATATGCTTAGTCAAAGACAACGAATTTGTCAAAGTTCATTCTGTAACATCCTTTACCTTTTTCACAATCTTTATTAATTACCAAATAATTATAAGGCACACTCCATATTTTTTTGCACATCTCTCGAAACTGTGTCCAGCTCATATCTGCGTTAACATGTTCGTTATAAATATGTCGTAGATTGATGTCATCCTGTTTAAAAATTATAATCAAATTAGCATTATCCCTGATCAATTGCTTTGGTATCTTACTGTATGTTTGATTCAAATAGAAAGAATCAATCTTTTTATGTCTACCCATCGCAAAATAATCACGTATGTTATTTTGTTTTTCACAAGCAACGTCATCAAATATCATTACGGAGTAAGGTTTGGCATTTTGATGACTTATCACTTCTTCGTTGTCACGAAATTTACTGAAATTTATCTCAGGAACCATGCTTAACACTTTATCTAAAAAAACGTATTTTGGCTGGAAGAGCGTTTTAGAATAAAGGTAAACGTTTCGGTAGCGCAATCCATTTTTGTGCAATAGAAGACCTATCATTACGTTTGTTTTACCGCAGTTCGAAGGACCACAAATTATGCATCGAATTGTATTTGGTAAAAGATTTCCATGTAGTTTTATTTTGTTGTTAGATTCGCTACAAATGTTTTCCAAACGTAATGTTTGCGCTTGTTGTATAAATTTCATTCTTGAGTAAATAAAATAAAAACGATACTAACACCTAGAACTGCAGGCGTGCAATGAAGTGATTGTTGTATTTGACGCTTATATAAATAATTCCTATGAATGAACTGAAGTAAAAAAGAGTTTCCGTTTTAGTAAGTTAATCAAGTAATGAAATGGTTAGATTGCATATTTCCCACAATAGTATTGGGAACTCTAGGACACTTTGAAGGAGTGACGGCGAACGCAGTGAGCCCCTCACGACGGAAAAGTGTCCTAGAGTTCCCAATACTATACTACTGCAAAGGGTTTTATAAATAATAAAACTGTGTGTTTTATTTATAAAATAAGAATATTCTTTATTGTACACCAGGAAAAAACAAACACAAAAAAAATATTACATAGATACAGTACAATTGGCGGCCTTATTGCTTAGAGCAATTTCTTCCAGACAACCCACGATGGAGAGTTGCTGTTATATAATATGTTTTATTTCTAATAGAAACGGAAAACTTGATAAAAAACAGAATACGCAGATAAAGGAAGATTTATGCAGTGCGGTCTAGTTGATATGTAAAGCAGTAATGCCAAAAAGTCAAGGAAATCTCATAAATGGGTGACGTTATTTTAAATTTTGAAAATGATAGACAATTCTTGTACTATAATAAAAAAAAGAATTAAAGAAATGTAAAAAAAATGGTGTAAAGAGGTTTGGAACGTTACAAATTGTTCTAGCGTTTATCAGGAAGTATTCGTAGGTTAGTTTTAAATGTAGGTAAGTAATGCGTGACAAGGCATGTCGAATTCAAATGGAAGTAAGTCACTCTTTTAAAGCCACTTCAAAACAATACTTTTCAAAAATAAATATTATGAAATTTGAAAAATAATATCGTCCTATACAACAAATAGAGTGAAAAATGCTGGGAAGTTCGCGAAAAGCTCGAAAAAACTGTGATACTCGATTCCAAAACTATTTATAACTAGCTGTGCCCCGCGGTGTTACCCGCGGCTTATTAGGAAAATAAAAGATTTTACCATGGGAATAAGAAATTTTCCCGCAGTAAAACGTAGCCATGATTAAGCTCTGCGAATCGGAGCGAAACCTGGTCGGACTTTTCCGATATAACAACACCCGTAAGTAGATCCGGACTAAAAGTCTACAATGTGTTGTGCTTACGAAAGTTTTAGTTAAAAAACGTAGCCTATTTGTTAATCCAGGGTGTCAGCTAACGCCATTATTTTTACGTAGCCTCTATGTTTGTGTCCCACTGCTGGGCAAAGGCTTCCCTTAATTCAGTCCAGAGTTTCCTGTCCTGGGCCACCTCAGGCCACTCCGGCAGATGGTTGTCGAGATCATCTCTCCACCGTCTTCTAGGCCGGCCTCGATTACGATGTCCATCGTGTGGCACCCACTCGGTGGCGAGTTTCGCCCACCTGTCCGGGTGCATTTGACTGACATGACCAGCCCAGCTCCACTTCAGTTTCGCCGTCTGGACACCCACATCGATTATAACGATTTCTAGCTAACGCCATACAACATTTTAATAAAAATCGCTCCAGCCTTATAGACGTGAAGAATTAACAAACATAAACACTCACAAACTTTCGCATTTATAATATTAGTGTGCTGATGATGTGATATTTTATGTAAGTACCTACTTACAAGTTTGTATAGAACCCTCGGTGCGTTATTGATAAATCGAAAAAAAAACGAATCCCAGTTATTCGTTTTTTTCGATTTATCAAACTTTATCGAGGTATCGAATTAAGGCATTGAAGCCAGGAACTTCCTGAAATAAAATGCTACCGAAAAATTAACAAAAAAATCCTGAAGATCGGCCCTCTTTCTTTCTTTGAAACCAGTTACGAATGTGTTTAAAAATGTTAACTTTACCTGGTTCACTCTGTGCTTCGATATTTCAGTTACACCTATAGATATCAACCCTTAGTACGTCATTACTACTGGGGCACGGGTCTCTTCCTGCATCGCTGAAAGGAAAGGCCATAATCCACTACTTGGTGCTACGTCCGGATTGGTGGAGGATTGTAAGACAGCGGCGAGCCTGTCAGAAGCCTGTTCGAGCGAGCGAGCGCGCGAGCCTGTTCAGGCCACCCATAAGGCCTCTGACATGGCTTAATGACTGCCATTACATGACAGCCGTTAAACCTATTGCGAAGTGTCAAATGGCTCCACGGAATAAAAAATCAATGAAAAAAGTTATTATTGAAAATAGCCAAGAAACTGCGGCTTAAAGAACGTTTCAAAGGTTTTTAAAATTGTCCTTAGCACGGGTTAGTGCATAATATAATCATGTGGGTACAGCGTTATCCTTCTGATGTAAGAACTTAACTGAAAAGATAAGTTCTTAAGCTGCAAGTGATGCAAATTACTTCAGCCAGATGTCGCTGTCTGTACGTAATACAGAGAATATTGTAAAGAGGTTCGAAATTTCACTGATGCCGGTGAGTCGCCCATTAGCTCAGTTGGAAAGAGCGCTGGCACGGAGAGCCAGAGTTTGCGAGGTTCGAATCCCGGCATGGGTAGAATTTTTAGCCTCTAAATAGGTTTTGGAAAAGAACGTTTTAAGTTACAGATAAGCTCAAGATAAGATCAAGCTCAAAGGACCAGTACGGATGCGGACAAAAACTTTGCTTCTGTCCATTTTACACTAGAGAATTTATTTTTAGAAATAAAGTGCTACCGTGTTGGACTAAGCCTTTTAGTGAAGCTTCTAACAAATTCCTTTTGGAAAAAATACACGGAATTTGTGCATTTCAAACGGCGGGCGGTTTCGCAAAGCGCGCATGAAACCAGAAGTTTTCCCAGCGTGTATTTTAAAAGTTAGTGCAGCACTTTTTCTTGAAAAACATAAACGCAATACAATAACGGATTCTGCTTTTCCCAGCTTGCAAAAAGTAACCGAAATGCAAAGTTAGAAAGAGAAAAAACATTAAAATCGCGAACGTCGGTACCTAATTAAGGTGATTTCGTTTTACCTAGTAAGTAATCGTCATTAAACCCGTTTAATTTGTATCTGATGTATGTAGGAGCATTACGAGGCATCGTTATCAACCCTTGAATGTCCCCACTGCTGGGGCACGGGTCTCTTCCTGCATCGCAGTAAGGTTAGGCCATACTCCACCACGGAGGCCAAGTCCGGGTTGGTGGAGGATTGTAAGACAGTGGCGGGCCTTACTGTCAGAAGTTATCAAGCCGCCCATAAGGCCTCTGACATGGCTTAACGACTGCCATTATATGACAGCCGGCACCAACGGCTTAGCGTGCCTTGCGAAGCACGGAAGCGCTCGGAAAAATGCCACTAGCGGAAGTCACGGGACGCTCACCCATCCTGTACCTGTTGTCGCTTAACCAAGTGATTGATTCCAATCACTCGGTTCGCCTAGGCCACGAGCGCTTCGACATACATTTATAATTTTTAAATAAGAATTAACTTATATCTTATCTTACTATTCTTAGAGAAAATAAATAAAAACCAAAAATTGTGTGATGACATCACACATACGGGGGAATGAGGAGGTACGTTTGCCTAATATTCGCGGGAATAATTTGGGTTGGTGCTATTCTCTAGGCTGACACCACACAGCACGGGCAAAGGGCTACTATAACGTAAAGGATTATTTAGATGACAATGACGTCTCAAAATAAAGCCAGTACAATGCATGAGTTCTACGTTTTTAAATAATTATGTAAAGTCTGTTAATCAAGGACTTTGAAAGGACTGAGTTTGGAGTTTTTCTGTCCATTTTTTCTCCAAAATTATCTAGATTTTGAAATGGACATCTAGTTTGAATTGTAACGTTCATTAAGCCGCAGTTTCTGCGCTACTATCAATAAAACCGTTTCATTTCATTTCAAAAAGGACGCCTCGAATTGAGAACTTCCTCCTTTATTGAAGTCGGTTTAAAAGAGATTTAACAATGGCTGTGATGTAGATTGATTACAATTTTGAAGCGACTGCCTACACACTTCATTATTAATTGTAATTTATTTAAAATTATGCACGTCCATTAGTTGCTCATTTCAGAAATGTCGCTTTTGTAACGAAACCCGCGTTAAGTATTATTTGCCTCACACACTGCCTAATTAGAATGTTCATTAGTTAAAACTATGAAACTGTTAACATGCCAAATCTGTGGGCCGAAAGCGATTCTACAGCTCGAGGTGGTGAGTTTGGCTCAGAGGTAGAGTTACTGACGGTGTCTGAATTCGTTTTTGTTATAATTCATGGCGATTAGACCCCTTAATAAAATCCCTGAAGATATATTAAGTTTGACTAAAGCGCGGTTCAAAAAATGTGTAAAGTACCTACACTTCGTGCCAAACGAATATTAGGGATTATTTAGATAAAAATTATGTCTGAAATTAAAGCATGTAAAATGCATGAGTTTTGTAAAAATGTAAATTCTGTAAACTCTGTTAATTAAGGACTTTGAAAAGACTAAGTTTGAAGTTTTCTTTTTCCGTTTTTTCTTCAATATGATCTATATTTTGAAATGGACACCTAGTTTGACTTGTAACGTTTAAGCCGCAGTATCTGCGCTTTTTTGAAAAAACCTTTTCATTTCATTTCTTAAATGTAGATATATGAAGCTATATGTAAATACTATGTATGGGTATCGCTGGTCACTTCAATATACGAAGGCAATTGTACGGTTATTATCAATTTATATCGACGTAAAGAATTCACATTCTGTTTGCTGAATGTCACAGTACAATGTAACACGAAAGTGAAAGCCGCTGCCTTCGGGCCGTAGTGTAGTGGCAGTAGGCAGCCGGAAAAAACTCCACTCTGACCATCTTTTCTCAAGTCCTCTTAAATCTAATAGTTTTTAGATAGTATCAGTTACCACCTATACGTATGATAAGATTCAATGATTGCCATTAATAGCTTTAATTGTTTTGTCGTTAGTTAATTGTTTTACATGGGTCGTGAAAACATAACAAGTGCTGCGGCCAGACACACGAACAGCACTCGTTCACGAGCATATCTAGTACTTAACAATACCATTTAGAATTTATTAATACTTTTTTAAAAAACCTATTTATCGGCTAAAAATTCCACCAATGCCGGGATTCGAACTCGCGACCTCTGGCTATCCGTGCCAGCGCTCTTTCCAACTGAGCTAATCGGCATCAGTGAAATTTCGAACCTCTTTACAAAAAATACTCTTTGTATTACGTACAGAATTTTAGCCTCTAAATAGGTTTTTAAAAAAACTGTCATTAGCACGGGTTAGTGCATTAAAAATAATATAATTTATTAATACTTTTATTGCACTTAAACAGGTATAGACAACGGCGAACTTAATGCAGTAGGCATTTTCTACTAGTCAACCGTTGGAGGTGAAACAACAAAAATAATTTCTTATTTGAGTAATGTTGTATTTAAATAATAATAACAGGGACGGTTATCGTTATCAACCCTTGTATGTCCCCACTGCTGGGGCACGGGTCTCTTCCTGCATCGCAGGAAGGTTAGGCCATACTCCACCACGGGGGCCAAGTCCGGGTTGGTGGAGGATTGTAAGACAGTGGCGGGCCTTACTGTCAGATGTTATCAAGCCGCCCATAAGGCCTCTGACATGGCTTAACGACTGCCATTATATGACAGCCGGCACCAACGGCTTTAAGCACGGAAGCGCTCGGAAAAATGCCACTAGCGGTAGTCACGGGACTCTCACCCATCCCGTACCTGACCGCGCCTGTTGTTGCTTAACCAAGTGATTTATTCCAATCACTCGGTTCGCCTAGGCCACGAGCGCTTCAGGGACGGTTATTATGCCTTTTAATTAAGTAAAAGTTTGTTAAAATCTGTTTGAAAAAGAATAAATGTGGAGATTCTTTGTAAACTTCTCCTGCGCGTAATAAGATAAGATAAAGTTTATTCGTCCATAGCACAGGTATAAATCACTTACATTTTATGTTACATATATCCATATGTGAAGTAATAGTTGCTTGGTATTCATAGTAGGCTACAAACCTGTGTTATGAAATACCAGCTAATCTAATAATTATTATACTAAGAGCTTTGACGTTCATTAAGTAGACTTATTGTTTTAAGAGTGAAAAAATAGGCCTTTACCTTGGGCCTATGACCAGCAGTAGATGAATAAAATTTTTTTTGTTGCTTAAACGTTCCACTGCAGGACACAGGCCTTCTCTCAGAGAGAGAGAGATAGTATAGGCCTAATTGCTGCGCGTGCCCACAGCGGATGGGCAATTTCAAGCGCTGAGGTATTTGAACATTCCTCACAAGGTTATCCTTCACAGTTAGCCAGTACTACTGTAACTTCACAAATACAATTGATTCATTGAAATGCCCGGGTATATGAATCAATACGTATCACCGCGCTAACTGTTAACAACTGTACCGTTGTGGGCAAGAAACAATAATATGGAAATACAGCGGATTAGAATCTAAATGCGGTTTAAATAAAATTATACGCGGTCCGAGTCAACACGCGAAATACGACTCAGTTTTACTTTATCGCGTTGTAATCGACTTAACAATTAGCATTTTGTGCTTTTAGTTTTCCACAAATGCCGAGTATTCAGTGGCCATTAGATTCGCGTTGGGCTTTTGCCCATCTGTCCTCGCCATTTTTTTTAATTTCTGTGTGGTGTCAGCCTAGAGAATAGCACCAACCGAATTCTTCCCGCGGGTGTCGTAAAAGGCGACTAAGGGACACAAACCGGCGGGTGGGCAGCAGCGCCCCCTGCAGTACAATTCCACCGAACTGCGATCCCCAACCCGCATGCCCAGCGTGGGAATTATGGGCATTACCCCCTATGATAGCACAACGTGGTGGTCTTTAGGGGAGCGCCGTACAGCAGTGGACTAGTATAGCCTGACGACGACGACGATTTTTACATTTAGAAAGGTAAAGTAAATTTGAAAAAGGTGAAGGCATATGCAACTGATTTAAACGATTATAATGATGAACTTTGCAAGTAATCGTGATAACTGAGCAGAGTATTTATTTTTTTCTATTTCGCTCCAATATAATTTTTAGTCATGTTTCTCAATACGTTATCAACCCTTGTATGTCCCCACTGCTGGGGCACGGTTCTCTTGCTGCATCGCAGGAAGGTTAGGCCATACCCCACCACGGGGGCCAAGTCCGGGTTGGTGGAGGATTGTAAGACAGTGGCGGGCCTTACTGTCAGAAGTTATCAAGCCGCCCATAAGGCCTCTGACATGACTTAACGACTGCCATTATATGACAGCCGGCACCAACGGCTTAACGTGCCTTGCGAAGCACGCCACTAGCGGTAGTTTCTCAATACTCAATATTTTATTGCAGCTATAAGTTTGGTAAGATCTTAAATAATAGATAATTTGTATCATTATGGACCCTGTCGGGCACAGCAAAAGCCTTAAAATTAAAATCTTATAACTATTGTGGTACCTACGAACTGTTTAGTTTCAACTATTTTATTCTCTAAAAACCAGAGGTCGCGGGTTCGAATCCCGGCATGGGTAGAATTTTTAGCCTCTAAATAGGTTTTTAAATTGTCCTTAGCACGGGTTAGTGCATTAAAAAATAATATATTATTTTATTCTCCTTTAAAAACCTATTTAGAGGCTAAAAATTTCACCCATGCCGGGATTCGAACCCGCAACCTCTGGCTATACGTGCCAGCGCTCTACCAATTGAGCCAATGGGCGACTCACGGCATCAGTGAAATTTCGAACCTCTTTACAATATTCTCAATTTATTCTCAATTCTCTTTAAACTATTACAATTTGTTCCTTAGCACGGGTTAGTGCATTAAAATAAAAATAGTATAATTATCAGTGGTCGGTGTAGGTATATTGAATTAAGGTCACTGACATCAAACGTATATGTTAATATGGATACGCCTCCGAGTTTCCGGATTATTATGATAAAAATACCGGAACTATTACTACATGAAACTAGTTAAAAATGTATCAATACTAGACGTGCGCGCCGCCGCCATAAGGAGGCAGCGCGCTGCCGCCGCCGCCGGTAGTTTAAAATTTGCGCCGGACAAAACCCGCAAGAGCGTTTATCATCGTTAGCACAGGCTCTGTTATGCATTCCAGCAACCAGCACTCCGAGCGAAAAGTATTTTCGGTTGCTGGATTGGTTTTAACAGCCAAAAGGTCCCGGCTGAGTCCATTTAGGGTAAACAAAATCATTTTTGTGCACGACAACTATAAAAGTTGCAAACAATTTCTGTCAAGCAATTTCTGTCAAGAAAAGTGACTATCATCTTTTTAATAAAGTTCTTTTGTTTTAGCGTGGTTTTTCATTATACGTTTACGTTTATTGCAAAGTCGAAAAATCCCACGCCGCCGGCGTTACGCCGCCGCCGTGGATTTTTTCGCGGCGCGCCGCCGCCCGATTTTTTTCGACCGGCGAGCACGACTAATCAATACTCTCAACGCTATGCTGCTAGTGGCGTAGATGACCAGAATTTAATAGTAAAAAATTACTGGTGTGTAAAAACCTTGTTGTAGTAAAAGTGTTGGAGTAAAAGCCTAAGCATGTATAAAATGATATAATAATAATAATCATTTCAACACACGACATCCGGCAAACAGGGTCTTTTGTCCTCTTATCTCTATGCTCAACGCATCTGACCAATTAGAATCAAGTATCCAGGATGACTCATTGACTGTTTGTTCGAAAACAATGCGCTCGCACCGACATCCAGACCAAGTGGCTCACTCACTTATTTCGGTTCGTGGAGTGCGCTTATTTTATGTGTTGTGAATATCTTGACTTGACCCTGGCTTGTTTACTGTCTTCTGAAATCTACTTAAAACGACGAATTTGGCTTATAACTACGGACATCGATTTATTACTCTTGGATTGGGCCCATTTGAAGTTGTTTTTGTACGGGTAAGTTTTAATTATTTTCACTATTTAAGAAGGTTTTAGAACTTGGAAACAGTTAAAAAAAATCACTTTATAGCAATCATCACAGCGCATGAGAGTCCGGTTTACCAAATTTTTGGAAACTCCGGTACATTCCGGAAGAAATGCATGTCCATGCTATGATATCATGACGCAAGTATCTAAAATCAATATACCTACACCGACCACTGATAATTATTCTCCTTTGTTCAATTTTATACAACAATTCTCTTTGTCTCCAGTGATTTTCTAATAGTTTTTTTAATAGTGTAATCATTTGAAAAACATTAAAAAAAATTATTCCATTGCTGCTCGTATTTTGGATATTTAAACCAAACTTGTAATATGTAGGCGTTTTCTTACCAACTGTCGCGTTATTGATAAAATTAGAATATTTTTTACCCGAAATCCATCGCAAAATCATTGCTCCAAATCATAAGGTTAGATTAAAAGCACAGCTATTTTACACGATAAAGCGATTGATTGAATCAATCGGCAGATTGATTGATTGACTAAAGTAGAGTTTCAAACACTTTCCCCGGATATCGAATCTACCGTATGTGAACATACCCAATGGCGCATTTCTACGGCAATTAGGTGTAAACGCCTGAATAAATAACTTTACCTCTAAACTTTATGTTTCCTTTCGTCTAGTTCGTTTCACTTGTAATACTGCAGATCGAGTCTCCTAAATGCATACTTTTTCAATAGTACGACAATGATAGTTTCATTGACACTGTTGGTAGTTTACTAACCGTTGGCATCCCGTACAATTGACAACATTTAATATTTTACAACGCGCAAAACGAAAAATACCGTTTCGAATATACGAAATACCGATTACGAAAATTTTTTTTAGAATTTTTACTATTGCTTAATTTTAGAGAAAATAATAGAATAAAAATAGAAAATAAAAAAACCAAAAATTGTGTGATGACATCACACATACGGGGAATGAGGAGGTACGTTTGCCTAATATTACAAATGATATGACAGATGTCATTTTCAATTTCATTCAAATGTCATGTCGGAGAAATTTCTTTTCCTTTCCTTAATTCCAATGGTTTTTAAAAAAGCAGCAAGCGTGTCAGTATTATTAAGCCGTATGTGTGACGTCATTTGGCGGTTACGTCCTTTTAGAATAAGACGAAATTCAAACAGCATTTTTTTAATGAAAATCATCGAATTTCCGAAAATAAAAAATATGGGTCGTATTATTTCGTATCTAGTTTCCTGTAAGACAGTAATATACGTATGCTAAAAAATTTTAATGTTGTCAATTGGGCCCCCTGCGACTCTATATTTTCCGCGTAAGATGCCTATTTTGACTATTAAAGCGTGTCTATGTACGTGTACAAACACATACATACATAAATAACCTCACGCCTGTATCCCAGAGGGGTAGGCAGAGACCAGGGACTGCCACTTGCCACGATCCTGACAGATCACCTTCGCTTCATCAACGTTCATAAGTCGTTGCATGCACGCACGCCGGTTCCGGGTACTTTTTATCTTTCCCTTTGCTAATACATCCCCCATTTGGTCGATGTTAGTCCGTCTGGGCGTCCCTTACCAGCCCTTGCACTCACATTCGCAATATATATTTGTTTCGTCAATCTTTCTTCCTTCATCCTCTCCACATGTCCAAACCAACAAATTAATGTACAAATACCTAACAAAAGATCACACATAGATAATCACAAGACACTATACCTCATCAGCACACTAATGTTATAAAGGCGGAAGTTTGTGAGTGTGTATGTTTGGTACTTCTTCACGTCTAAACGGCTGGAGCGTTTGATAAAAATTGGCATGGAATTGGAAAGCTGGCACCCTGGATTTATTTATTTATTGATAATAGACACACCAACAGTACACAGATAAAAATCAATTAATTCCAACAAAAAAAATAATTTCGGGCCTGATCTGTGCACTACTAATAGCATTGAATTTAAATTCAATGCCAATAGGCATGCAACAGCATTCGCAAGGTGATTGCATCGGTAAGATAATATAAGATAAGAATATTCTTTATTGTACACTGGAAAAACAACAAATACAAAACAATTGCAAATATACATAGTACAATTGGCGGCCTTATTGCTAAAGGCAATTTCTTCCAGACAACCTTACGATGGAAAGTTGCATGGAAAGGTACATACGAAAATATAAAGAAATATATCTTTAAAACATAAAAAACTAAAAATCAAATAACAAATTAATAATTTGAGAATTGATCAGACGGTACGTGGCTGCAACAACTTATGTCTCCAAGTCAAAAGATTGTTTTGGAATATATCAAGGGTGTGTGACCTCTATAAATTGTTATAAAGAGACTGAAAACGATACAAGGGAGAGGATCTGCCTAGGTTAGGTTAGATTAACACATAGGCTACATTTTACAGCGGGAAAATATCTTATTCCCATGGGAAAAACGATAAACCGCGGGTTACACCGCGGGGCACAGCTAGCATAAATATATAGCGCAAAGCTGTAGCTAGGTATATCTTACGTGTAAACCCGTGAGGCGAAAACGCATGCAGCCTCCAAATATAATCAAGCCATACAAATGTAATATTAAACCTGATGACTGGTGGGTGTAAGGCGAAAAAGGTGCCATATTGGATTTCCATTGAAATTCGTAATTGGATCCGATTCGTGTGGGTACCAATCGAAAATTAATTCTCGCTATATAGAGATTGTGCGAATCAGAAAAACTAAAAACTTGCCGTGACAAATGCACCTACGTAATAAAATGGACGCTCGTGGCCTAGTCCAACTGAGTGATTAGAATATAACCCATCACTTGAGTTAAGCAACAACAAGCGCGGTCAGGTGCAGGATGGGTGACAGTCCCTTGATTACCGCTAGGGGTATTTTCTGAGCGATTCCGTGCTTCGCAAAGCACGTTAAGCCGTTGGCGCCGGCTGTCATGTAATGGCAGTCGTTAAGGCATGTCAGAGGCGTTATGGGCGGCTTTATAATCTCTGACCGCACCGACCCGGACTTGGCCTCCGTGTTGGAGTATGGCCTAACCTTCCTGCGATGCAGCAAGAGACCCGTGCCCCAGCAGTGGGGACATACAACGGTTGATATCGATAGATAGATAAGCTGACTCCGCACTTACATCATCCTGACAGCTTCGTCGGCCTAACCCACAGGAAATTCAAGTCAATACGTGCGGAGCAAACCAAGCCGTGGGTTTCCTCACGACCTACTGTGAAGCTGTCACAGGAGTGGTGGAAAAGTTACAGGAATAGTATTTCTGTTACTCTCAGTCTATGACGGAATAATTTCGCAGCAAATTGCTTTTTACCGTACGACTCTTTGTGTTATTAATGAGTTACGAAATTTAATGGCACAGATTGTTTCTGTAAGACCAGTCCAGGTAGCAAGACAATAAGAGTAGGGCGTTAGTTGATGAAAAGTCGTGATTGTCAGGAATTATTCCGCTTTGGCTCACTACGTTGCCACACTGGTGGGGCAAAGTGGAAACTTAATATCTGACATTCGAATCTGCCCCACTAAAACTCGATGTAGTGGGGCACATTCCACTACTGTTAAGTCTCGGTGTCTTTCGCCCCACCAGAGTTGGCCCTTTAGGACATTTATTAATAATTGTTTGGACAGTTTCACACGTTACGTTACTTAATAATAAATGATTTACGTGATAATGGAACTTGAACCTCTGACTTTAATCGATTTACGCAAAAAACTTTTTTTAATGACATGGTTTAATAATACATAACAAAATAGGTTCGCCTTTCAGGAGATTTATTAACAATTCTCCTGAAGGGCCAACCCTCGTGGGGCGAAAAACACCGAGACTTAAGAGTAGTGGAATGAGCCCCACTATATCGAGTTTCAGTGGGGCAGATTCCACTGTGACATTTTAGGTTTCCACTTTGCCCCACCAGTGCGGCGCGGCGTAGTGGGGCAAAGTGGAATAATTCGACTGTCAGTAGGTGAATAGATACTTATATTATACGGTCTAATCGCGATTAATTATTAGTTAAAACGTAATACATATACGAGTATATCTCTGTATGAGCATCTCGAATCATTAAGATATCATCATCATCATTTCAGCCTATTGCAGTCCACTGCTGGACATAAGCCTCCCCCAGGGTGCGCCACAAGACCCGATCTCCCGTTTTCGCCATCCAGTCACCACCAGCCACCTTTTTGAGGTCGTCGGTCCATCTGGCCATTAAGATATAAATATTTGAAATCCCCCGTGGTGGAGTATCGTGGCCCCCGTGGTGGAGTAGGTATCTTCGCAGGAGGCGTGGCCTAATCCTCCTGCAAAGCAGGAAGAGACCCGTGCCCCAGCAGAGGGGCCATATAAGGGTATCATATCAAGAATGTTAGTCAAGCTTTATGCTTCGGTTGGATCATTAATTTTCTGTTTGTTACCATGCAAGCCAAATTGTGGCTTAGAAACTTATTTCACAGCTAAATTAAACCCGTGTTCTGAAGCTAAAAACCCAAAGCGGAAATTCCACGGTCAAAATCAGCTTCCAATATAATGAGTTTTCAGTCAGATGTTGGCTGGTCCCTTTAATGTTTTTCAATAATTTAACCCTGGATAATAAAAACAGTTCGATTATCGGGTGCATTTGAACGGAAAACATATTGTTTGTGCGTTGGGCATCCAATGCTATTGTTCTCAACATTCAATCTACTAATTGGTACAGATTAAAATGTAGATACAACTTAACTTAGTACAATCAAAACATAATAAGTATATTTTTTTAACACTGTCACTTTATGAAATAGTAGGTGGTACCCTCGACTTCGTCTACGCAGGATTATCGTGTAGATATTTTTTCATACTTTTTTATAAAGATATATTCTCACAATATCTTGAATCGTAATTGTAGCTTGTGTTATTCTGATGTATAAGATATATTATTGTAAAGTTTCATTAATTAAAATCCATTCAGTAGTTTCATTGAATTTACGCTGCGTGGTGTCAGCCTAGAGAATAGCACCAATCCAAACTCTTCCCGCGGGTGTCGTAAAAGGCGACTAAGGGACACAAACCAGGGGGTGGGCAGCAGCGCCTCCTGCAGTACAATTCCACCAAACTGCGATCCCCAACCCGCTTGCCCAGCGTGGGGCTTGTGGGCATTACCCCCAAATGATGGCACAACGTTGCGCTATGGCGCTCATTGGGGGAGGGCTGTGTCCAGCAGTGGACTACATAATATAGCCTGAAGAAGAAGACAAATAAACCTTTTTAAGTATTTTGTTTTCTGGTGTGTAGGTACAATAAAGAGTTCTAATCTAATCTAAGTACTTCTCTCTCTTAATATTCAATGGTACTCTCTCTACTTAATATTCAATGGTAGTTATTACGTAAAAGAGAAACAAACATCCATGATTCGTATTTATAATAGATAGATAGATAGATAGATAGATAGAATATTCTTTATTGCATGTACACCAAGGATTACATAAGAGACTTATAAAATAACAGTACAGTACAAGTGGCGGCCTTATTACTAAAAATAATTTCTTCCAGACAACCATTGACGGAAAAGAAGAAACGGAAACTGAAATACGGGTAGTCGGCGCAACTAAACAATATTAGATAACATATTATTTTATAGTTGATACACATACATAAACGATACATAAATATGAAATTGATACACATACATAAACGGTACATAAATATGAAATAAATAAAAATAAACATACACAAGGAAAAAAAAAACATAGGACATGAACGAAAAATATACCTACATAATACTAGAAAGGGATTTAACAAATACAAATAAAAAACTTACAATAAGGAAAAATAATGGTTATGCACTCTGTTTTTAAATATTAAATATAATAATATTTATGATATAAGAAAGGAATTTATTTAGCCTATATACGTTCCACTTCAGGGCACAGGCATTCTCTCAGAAAGTGAGAGTATGGGCTCGATTACCACGCGTGCCCACCGCGGATTGGCAATTTCAAGCGCTGAGGTAGTTGAACACACCAGACACTCAGGTCTCATACATACATAACCTCACGCCTGTATCCCAGAGGGGTAGGCTGAGACCAGGGACTGCCACTTGACACGATCCTGACAGATCACCTTCGCTTCATCAACGTTCATAAGTCGTTGCATGCACGCACGCCGGTTCCGGGTACTTTTAATCTTTCCCTTTGCTAATTCATCCCCTATTTGGTCGATGTATATGTCCGTCCGGGACGTCTCACATTCGCAATATACGAGTATATTTGTTTCGTCAATCTTTCTTCCTTCATCCTCAGGTCTCCTCACGACGTTTTCCTTCGCCGTCAGCAAGTCTAATTGCTACTACGAGTATAATTCACAAATCTACATAACTTATAAAACAAAGTCATTGATACATGCCGGGAGTCAAACCCACGACTTCCCGATTGAGAAGCCGGCTTTCTACCGCTCCTCTACCTTCTAATAAAATCAATAAATCCCAATCTAGGACATTGGGACCAGACAAGGTGATTGTTGTATTGAAGCCTAAGCGAACCGAGTGATTGGAATCAATCACTTCAGTTAAGCAACGACAGGCACGGTCAGGTACAGGATGGGTGACCATCCCGTGACTACCGCTAGTGGCATTTTTCAGAGCGCTTCCGTGCTTCGCAAGGCACGTTAAGCCGTTGGTGCCGGCTGTCATGTAATGGAAGTCGTTAAGCCATGTCAGAGGCCTTACGGGCGGCTTGATAACTTCTGACAGTAAGGCCCGCCACTGTTTCACAATCCTCCACCAACCCGGCCTTGGCCCCCGTGGTGGAGTATGGCCTAACCTTCCTGGGTTGCAGGAAGAGACCCGTGCCCCAGCAGTGGGAACACAAGGGTTGATAACGAAGGTGATTGTGGCTTGAACGTTATTTATTTAAAAATAACACAATGGAAACAAAGTGTGAGCCCCGCAGGCTGAACGGCAGCTGCCGATTTCGGTGCGATTACAACGCCTATTATAAAAATTGCACCGTCCATCGATCCTCTTTCCCTCTCCCGCAAAGGACGAGCCCCCAGGCGGGAGATGGACAGATAGATTGCCGATAAACGAACACTTTTTGATGTGAAATATTGGTGAAAAATTATATAGCGCGGAAGCTTCTGATTGAGGTACCAGAAGACCAGAAATTCTCGTCCGGAAGTGACACTCGAGCTTGGTGAGGGCACCAAAAGTCAAGCGAGTGGATTTAAAAAACTCATTTGTTTAGTACCAATACAAATACAAATAAGTTTTATTTGGTACACAGATAAATGGTAGATGCGATAGTTCAATTTGTGCAAAGGCTGGAGGTTAATTTAGATCGGTGATCTGTATTTTAGGTTTCCAGGCCGTCTATAATTTTAGGCTCAAAATATTTGTTAAATATTTAATAGTCTAATAATTGGACAGAATTTGCTTCGGATAGAAGATGCATATTTTCTTTCTAATCTTTGTACTATCGGAGAAAATAAATATCATATATATCGCTCAGTAAATTAATAATTAAATAATAAAATTGAAAATTATTTAATTATCGCAATAATAGAAAATTTAATTAAAATCTATTAGAAATAATTCACTTGTTAATAAACAAAGAATGGGGTGGCTCATATTACGCGGCCAGTAGGGTACCAGTACTACTAGTCTACCTTTGGTTCTCTTTTTTGCTCTCATTTTACACGTCTGATACAGACTTATTACAAAAAACCACGTCTGTGTCTCTTGCTTCATCAAAATTAACCATTTCTGAGTTCTTTTTATCATAATAGAACATGTTCTTAACTTAATTATTTTCTTGTCGGAAAAGGCCGACCCGGTTTCACTCTGATTTGCAGAGCTTAGTCACGGTGGGTAGGAACTGATGTCACCGGATTAATCCGGTCAATCCGGATTGAAGTCAATAATATGTTGTTCTTACGATAGTTTTAGTTCAAATACTTTATCTCGGTCAACAAAGACAATAATTTTTTTCAGTAACGTATTCTGCCATATCAAGCTTACAAAAACCTACGGCACGGCCTGATACGGTTAGCCAGAGGTCACGGGTTCGAGTCCCGGCATGTGTGGAATTTTGAGCCTCTAAATATGTTTTTCAAGTTGTCCTTAGCACGGGTTAGTGAATTAAGAAGAATATAATTCTCACAAAGTGATAAAAACAATAAGTATATAGTAGCAGTGCCACTTGCTAACGTTGAAAGAAGACATCCTGAGGAAACCTAAGCGTTTGAGGGGTTCAAATACTTCAGCACTTGAAATTGCTAACCCGCGATGGGCACGCGTGGTAATTAAGCCCGTACTCTCTCTATCTAAGGCAAGGCTTGTGCCCTGCAGTGGGATTATTATGGGCTAAATAAAAAAAAAACGTTATTGAATTGTTACCGGATTAACTTACTAGGCTTTTTGTCGGATGAGTCGGAAAAAAGTCCGAGTCTGATGTGTACCACTTACGAATGTTTTAGTTCAAAAAAAAGTCTAACTTTTATGTCATTAGTTTAATAAAGTGTACAAATCTTGACAAAATAAGGTTAATCATTTTGTCACTGATTTTCCGGGAAGAAAATACCCTACAAGCTTGCACCTTGATCCTGATGATCTCATGATAACGTCCGTATTATATCGATTACTAGTATTATAGACAGTAATTCTTTACTGAGGGATCCGTAATGGGGAGGCGGATCGTCTAAATCGTTTGTTAAAGAATTAATCGTATGGAGCGTCAAAATGGAAATCTTTACTTCAGATCTAAACGCCAGCATTTAGACTTGTCTACAAGTAGATTCCGCGTCATTTATTTAAATACACACTGTAAAAACTCGAAGAGGTTTGTTTATAGCGCTCGTGGCCTAGTCGAGCCGAGTGATTGGAATCAATCACTTGAGTTTAGCAACAAGAGGCGCGTCAGGTGCAGGATGGGTGACCGTCCCGTGACCACCGCTACTACCGCTATTTTTCCCTCTGGCACGGCAACACTAAAGTATTGTTAATTACAGCCGCGAGCCAAGTCTGGTACACCTTAATTAACATCTCAAGTAACGAAACAAAGGTATTACTTCTCAACAATGCAATGAACTAACAAATAGCTGCAAGTAAAGCTTTCCATAAACTGTTGCTCGGAGTTAACGACCATTCTCCAAGCCCGAACTTTCTGGTGACCTCTGCGTCCGTTCAATTAGTTGCCGAAGGTAGGCGACCGTAGAAAACAGCGAGATTAACGATCTCGCAAGACGTCTTCAAGCTCTGAGGCACGATAAAGCTGATGAAGGATGATGCATTTGCATATTTTATTTCAACTGAGAGAAGTTTTTAAATGTGACGACGATGGCAGGTGTTACCGTCTTAATAAATCGTCACGCTTTTCAAAAACAGGGGAAATATGTAGAGAAATTCTAGACGAAAGCCGGCAAGTGCGAGACTGATCCGCGCACAGGGGGTTCCGTACTCGCGCTATCTGTTGTATCTGTAACTGTTGTCTCTGTAATTATTTTCTGGTGTGTACAGAATATTATTTTCTTATGTTATCTTATCTTGGTCGTTATTATCACTTGTCGTTGGAACTTATGTAATTATGTATAAACGTAATTATTAGTACTTAAATAAATATTGATGGACATATTACACAGATCTCGCTAGCCCTATACTAAGTACAACTTAATGACTTGTGTTATAGGTGCTAACTCGACGATAGATTTAATACAATAAATACAAAAATACAATATACATTGAGTACTTATACTCATGGAAGCGAAAGGCCATGTTCGATCCCTAGTGTGAGCATAAATTTGTTTTGTAAGTTACGTGCATTTGTGAAGTTTTAGTAGCAATACCACAATGAAGGAAAAGATCGTGAAGAAACCTGTGCGCCTGAGTGTTCAAATACCTCAGCGCTTGAAGTTGCCAATCCGTGGTGGGCACGCGGTGGGCACGCGGTGGAGGCGTGGTACTTAAGACCACGCTCTCTCTCTCTTTATTCTCTCTCTCTCTCTCTCTCTAAGTGAAGGCCTGTGCCGAGAAGTGGGACGTTTAAAGGCTAAAAAAAATTGTATGGAATTGAACGAAAATTTTTTTCATTATGCTTATTCACGTCGTACTGCAGGGGCGTCTATAGACTTAATAAAAATATTCTTGGTATATTTTGCTACTTGATAACAATCTATTTAAGAACATTTAACATAACATTTACAAACAGGCACATACGTTGCTTCTGTCGCTACCCTGTGACGTGGGAACCAGAAATAACGACATCACAAACATGTAAAAATCCCAGACCTGCGGTTTTTTTTCTCGTCCGACGCCGGGGTTAAAACCCGGGTTCTCTTGCATGGTGAGCAGATAGCCTTATAGGTCGTCTTTACGATTTTCATCTACATATATATAACACCTACCGACCATATTATTCTTTGAGCGATAAGACCGCCAATTGTATGACATTACTTAGGTTTAAGATATGCGATAATAGGTTTAAGAAATCATGGTTGTAATTCTTTTTGTTCAGTTGTGCAATAAAGTGTTCTCTATCTGTTAACGCCATCTATCGAAACTAGCCTGAACATCAGAGAACATCAAGATCCAGTCAGAGCCTAGAATCATACACTATCTATATATTTATATAATAAATCCCACTGCCACGCCACTTACATGCCGGTATTTTTAACGTTTTCACGATAGAGCGTAAACAAAAAACACTGGGAAAAACACGTTTGTTGTACGGAGACCCCCTTAGTTTTTATTATTTTAATATTTGATTATCGTTTAGGTAATCGGCCGTAATAGCACATGTTCTGTGTATCACAACTACCTTTTACCATTTACTGTTAATTAAAGATAGAGATAGACAACAGAGGCAGAGTAATTGGGTCCCGTTTGGCAGCCTTTGGGTACGGGACCCTAAAAAGTTCGTCCTTTACCTGCTCATTCTGTTTTTCATCAAGTTTTTTTCTGTCTTTCATCTATAATATAAAAATCGCTGAATATGTTGGTAAGCGCAAATCTCGAGAGCAGCTAAGCCGATTACGGTAATTCTTTTTTTAGAATATTCCTTGAAGTAGGAGCATGGTTCTTACGGAGAGAAAAATAAAAAAATTAAAGAATCGACTGTTAGGCGGTACGAAGTTCGCTGGGTCAGCTAGTTATAAATAAAATACAGAGTTGAATTCGTTCCAGTTTATTATTTACCAGCTGGTGACTTCGTCTGCGCAGGATTTTCGGGTAGATTATTTCCTGTACGTAATACAGAGAATAGTGTAAAGAGGTTCGAAATTTCACTGATCACCGGCGTGAGTCGCCCATTGGCTCAGAGTGCTTAGTGCGAGTTTTTTTACTACTCGATCGCGTTAATGTAAACTCATATTACTATGGCATCGAGGAAGCGCCACCTAGCGACCAGTATGGAGATTAAAATTGCTGAGTGCGAGTTGTAATAGTTTACGTTGAGAAGTGAACACGTTTACCAGCCAAAACACGAATAAACGCGAGTGCGAGTTGTACTGTGACAGCGTTTTGCTAGTTCGAACGGTTAACTTACTCATACTCACTACTCAATGCTCGATTAACGCGGTAGTAAAGTTATTCGATTGTATCTGTCAAACTCGCACTAAGCACTCAGTTGGAAAGAGCGCTGGCACGGATAGCCGGAGGTCGCGGTTTCGAATCCCGCCATGGGTGGAATTTTTAGCCTCTAAATAGTTTTTAAGATTATTTCCTATTTACCTGACACTTATAGTCATATTTTAGACAATTCACACAATATCTTTATAAATTGTAGCCTTTGTGTTATTCTGATGTATAAGTTATATTATTGTAAAATTCCATTAAAATCCATTCAGTAGTTTTTACGCGAAAGAGAAACAAATATCCATCCATGCATACTTACAAACTTGGGTGTGTAAAATATTAATAAGTAGGATAAAACGTTTTACAACTTCACAAATCTTTGATTATTTTTTATGGAATCAGAGTGCTTAGTGCGAGTTTGATCCAATCGAATAACTTTACTACCGCGTTAATCGAGCATTGAGTAGTGAGTATGAGTAAGTTAACCGTTCGAACTGGCAAAACGCTGTCACAGTACCTACAACTCGCACTCGCGTTTATTCGTGTTTTGGTTGGTAAACGTGTTCACTTCTCAACGTAAACCATTACAACTCGCACTCGGCAATTTTAATTTCCATACTTGTCGCTAGGTGGCGCTTCCTCGATGCCATAGAAATATGAGTTTACGTTAACGCGATCGAGTAGTTAAAAAACTCGCACTAAGCCCTCAGGCGTTACTTTGCGGAAATCCATAATAGCATTAAAATTGTGAGCCTGAGGATGCCTCGTGTCAGAGGCGAAACGCGTCGCGTATTTTCTCACACAAGTATTGGTGTCGGTGGTGGTGTGTCTTGGTCTCGCTTCCCCTCAAAGAACCAACGACCTGCCTAGGTCAATCACGACCAGCGGCTTATAAACGATTTAAGACTCTAGAGTCAAAGTTTGAGCGAGAACCCGAATATAAACGTAAATATGTAAACTTTATGTCAGAATTTCAAAGGTCGGGGCATATGATGAAACCAAGTCGACTGAACCTTGTAATTACCTACCCCACCACGCTGTCATTAATCTAAAAAAGGCAACTACCCCTCTCCGTGTTGTTATCGATGCGTCCTATAAAACTAGTACTGGTAAATCTCTTAATGATTTACAGGTACTAGAAGAAGTCTTGCTTCTGCTTGAAAAAGTGGGAGGGAGGGCGGCGCATTAACTGACCGCATGGTGCTTGTCGTAAAAGGCGACTAAGGGACACAAACCGGGGGATGGGCAGCAGCGCCCCCTGCAGTACAATTCCACCGAACTGCGATCCCCAACCCGCATGCCCAGCGCGGGGATTATGGGCGTCACCCCCTATGATAGCACAACGTGGCGCTCTTTAGGAGGGGATATGTCCTGCAGTGGACTAGTATAGCCTGACGGCGACGACGATGGTGCTTATGGGATTTTTGGCGGAATTTAGCAAAGAAATTTTCACATTTTAATGCTGTGATTATTTAATACTGTCGTCACGCCTCTTACTAAGCAACATCCTTCTATTGTTTCAGCAGCCGTGGAGTCTTACCACGCGCCCACAGGAGGGAAAGTGGAGCTTCCGTGCGACGTGTCACCGGTGCTGGAAGATGACCGCATGGGCTTGGTCATCTGGTACAAGCAGGGTCACACCTCGCCCATCTACACGTGAGTACAACTAAATCCAGTATGTCATCTTCATCATCATCATCACAATCATCATCACCATCAACCCATGGGAAACCTTAATCGAAGGCGCAAAAAAACAGTTTTTTCACAGAGATCTTTAAAAGAACTGTTTTATACGCCATTTGCGTTCCCTGATGTCTTGGGCTATGGGTTATTGCTTAAAATATTATCTATCTTTTATAATATGAAATTCAAAGTCCTGATTGACTGATGACTCACTCATCAACGCCCAGCCCAAGCCGTTGGTCCTAGGAAGCTAAAATTTAGCACAGAGGGTCTATATATAATGTAGGCAAGGAATAAGACCGGATTTTTTTAAATTCAACTCCTAAGGGGGCAAAACGGTTGCCAAAATTTGTATGGGAGGTATAAAGAATGTTGTCTAATTTTCTTGAAACTTACAATTGTTTGAACACGTGTTTCGCCGTTTTTCTAAATTTAACCCTTAAGTGAACGGGGTTGCAAAAAAATCCACGCGGATGAAGTCGCGGTCAAAAGCTAGTACAACTACAAATATGTATATCATAATCATCAACCCACGATGTCCCCACGGAGGGGCACGGGTCTCTTCCCTGAGGAAGATATAGGCCATACTGTACCACGGGGGCCAAGTCCGGATTGGTGGAGGCTTGCAAGGCTAGTGGCTGGTCTTACTGTCAGAAGTTTTCAAGCCGCCCTAAGGCCTCTGACTTGGCTTAACGACTGCCATCTAGCGACGGCAGCCGACACCGACCGCTTTCCGTGCCTTGCGAAGCACGGGACCGGAAAAATGCCACTAGCGTTAGTCATAGACGGTCACACCCATCCATGCACTGAACGCGCCCTGTGTTGCTTAGCCTTTGTGATCGTTTTAAGATCACTCAGGCAGCCGGGGCTACGAGCGATTCCTGTATTTAATAATAAATAATGAACCTGTACAAAGCACAAGTCCATTTCAAAGTGAAGTGTCCGATCCATAGAACAATATTGGAAGACATTTTAAATTTTGTCGACTTAGCCAAATTATCAACTTAAGAACCTGCGTTCAATGAAGTCTTTTACGTTTTCATGATTAAAAATAAGTATAAGCTCCGGATTCACTTATTTGATTCTTCCCGAAAAAGTCCGTAACGAATGCATCCGACAGAGAACCAAAGTTATCGACATAGCTCAAAGCATCGGCAAGCTGAAGTGGCAGTGGGCTGGCCATATCTCGCGAACAACCGACGACCGTTGGAGTAAACTTGTTCTTGAGTGGAGACCGCGACTCTGCAAACGTAGTGTAGGACGCCCTCCGACCAGGTGGGAAGACGATCTGCGAAAAACTGCCGGCAGATGCTGGATGCGGCAAGCTGAAGACAGGGCGCTATGGCGCTCATTAGGGGAGGGCTATGTCCAGCAGTGGACTACATAATATAGCCTGAATAAGAAAAAGTCCGAACAGGTTTCGCTTCCGTCTCAAATCACCATTTTTCAGATTTGCGAGACAGAACGAAGCCTGGTCCGACACAAAAATGAAGTACGTGAACTCAGAACAAAGTTAATAACGTTATTAACTTAGTTTCAGGTTCATTTACTTGCTTTTTTTCTTAATTGAGGCCAGTGTCTGAATTGAGCATTTATCAGAAGAGAGCACCCTCTTTTCTGCTAAATTCTTAATCCAGAAATTGGCAGAACTTAGTTAAGCATTTACTTAGTGAAATTGTCAATTCAGAGACCGGTTTCTACTTTACTAAAACTAAATGAACTGCAACTTTTGGAAGCAAAGCGAAAGATTAAGTTTAAATAATCTTTATTGAATAAAACGCTATCTCTATTGTTTGTTAAAAGAATGCAAACATACATACATAACCTCACGCCTGTATCCCAGAGGGGTAGGCAGAGACCAAGTACTGCCACTTGCCACGATCCTGACAGATCTGTTTCGCTTCATCAACGTTCATAAGTCGTTGCATGCACGCACACCGGTTCCGGGTACTTTTTATCTTCCCCTATTTTTATTTGGTCGATGTATGTCCGCCTGGTACGTCCCTTACCAGCCCTTCCACTCACATTCGCAATATATATTTGTTTCGTCAATCTTTCTTCCTTCATCCTCTCCACATGTCCAAACCAACGCATCATTCCTTTCTCAATTCTAGTCACTACCTCCTCTTTCCCTCTAATCAGACTATTGCGTATCCTGTCATTCAAAGTAACACTACACATACTTCTCAAGGACCTCATTTCTACTGAATTAATTCTACTTTCTTGCTTCTTATGCCACACCGAAGTCTCGCTACGATACATAAGTGGTAAACGAAATGAGTATAAAAAGCCTTTATATTTATCAAGAACTTGCGAAATAATGTAAGGTAACTGACTGTTACCTACAGATGAAATATTGAAGTAACCCAAATGCTGATTTTGAAATATTATAACGCGTCGGTAACATTTGCCGCAGCTACGAGTCGTTCCAGATTAACCAGTCTAGACTTAGACTTAGAAAGCCAACGTGGAAAGACACGAACATTTTATATAGCGAGGAAAGTGTTTGTCTGTCCTGTCAATATTTTAAGTCAATTTTTGAACGAAAATAATTGTCATTAACTTAAACGATGACGCGAGTTCAATGAGAGACCATGATAAAGCTCTGCGAATGAAACGTGGGTTAGCTGGAAGAAAATACTATCTAGTATTAAGGTCGCCTTTGTCCACTTTGTATGGGTATTTGGCAAAACGTGAACAGTCAATTGAATTAAATCTAAGTAGTAGGTTTTGTAGTATGAGTTAGTAAGAACCCTATTACATTAATTAATTTGCATCAATATACCTGCATTGTGAGTTTTTTGCTGCCAGGTGTCCTATGATTTGCTTGCTTTATTTGGTAAGTACCACAAAGTAAGTCCGGTACAAAATCCGTAGCTGAGCAGGGGTCATCAATAAACGAAGAATCGGGATCCATTTTAATAAGCCAAAGTAGTAATAAAACAAACAATATGCACGAGAAGCAAAGAAACAGCAAAAACAATGAATGAATGAATCGTTTTGTTTGTTTTAGCCGGTGCCAATGACAATTCAAACAATTTTTTTTTTAAAACCTATTTAGAGGCTAAAAATTCCACCCATTCTTCCAAATTCCACCCAAAATTCCAGCCGGGATTCGAACCCGCGACCTCTGGCTATGCGTGCCAGCGCTCTATCCAACTAAGCTAATGGGCGACTCACCGGCATCAGTGAAATTTCGAACCTCTTTACACTATTCTCTGTATTACGTACAGACAGCGACATCTGGCTATTTTTTAATTCTTTTTTATTTTTATCAGTGTATTTTGTTTTGTCTAGTGTTGCCATAAATAAATAGTTTACCCTCAAATCCAGAACTTCTTTTAATCATTTTATCACACCAATAATTGAATACGACACATCTAGCAAGTATTGCAATGCCGTTGCATTAGTGTGCATTCTTTTTTACCCAAGTAATACTAAAACGCGTTGCATTAGAGACCCCAAATTGTTTTCTGTGCAATTTGTGACTAATTAAATTCTTTAAATTGCAACACCGAAATAAAAATCAAGCCTGGTTGACAGAATAAAGACTGGATTTCAGATAAATTTCTTATTAGTTTGTAACTGTTTAAAATGTCGATTGATACAACGAGATAAGCAAAAATAATCGTTTAGAAATTAATTTATAATCAGGGGTTATTTCGATTTTTCCCTTACATTCTGTCCACGTATAGCCCAAAATGGACAAAGTCCTTTCTTTTAGTGCAATAAAGGTTTTTCATTCGTTCGTTCGTTCGTTCGTTCGTTCGTTCGTTCGTTCGTTCGTTCGTTCGTTCGTTCGTTCATTCATTCATTCATTCATTTAAAACCTGATCGGACTCAAAATATTTAAATGTACATACATAATATTTTCGTAAATATATATTTGGAATTGTTTTGTATTTGTTGTTTTTCCAGGGTACAATAAAGATTATTCTTATCTTATCTTATCTTGACTTGAAACTGTTAAGTACAAACTCCTGAAGATATATTAAGCTTGCCTGAGTCGCGATTCAAAAAATGTGTTGAGTACACTTTGTGCCAAAAGGACTACTATAACATAAAGGACTATTTAGATGACAATGATGTCTGGAAGCAATGCATGAGTTCAATTTTTTTTAATAATTATCTAAACTCTGTTAATTGAGGACTTTGAAAAGACTAACTTGGGAGTTTTTGTGTCCACTTTTTCTCCAAAATGTTCTAGATTTTGAAGTGGACACCTATTTTGAATTGTAACGTTCATTAAGCCGCAGTTTCTGCGCCACTTTAAAAACCTTTTCATTTCATTTCAGAAAGGACGCGTCGTATTGAGAACCCCTTCCTTTGTTGAAGTCGGTTTAAAAGAGATTTTACTAAGACTGTTATGTGGATTAATAATTTTGAAGCGACTTCCTACACACTTCATTATTACTGGAAATTTATTTAAAATTATGGACGTCCATTAGTCTGCGTTATTTTGAATAAAACCTTTTCATTTTAAGATAATTTCTATACAGAAATCCCCTAACGACCAAATCCGCGGGCTACGCTTACTTTGCACAGGTTTTACGTTAAATTCTATGAAGCTTGGAGATTTAGAGCCATTTGTTCCGAAGTGGCATTTGGTGGTCCATATGAATATTGAATTGAAAACGAAAAAGCTTTTTTGAATCTCTCTGTGGATTTAACAAAAAATGTGCCTTCACTTTTTAACTTTAAATCTCTATATCGACAGTGGAAATTTCAAATGTCGTAAGGGACATTTTGTCGTAAGGGACTTTTTTATTGCATAACACTCAGAAAATTTTTCTCTTTCGATCTGTATAATTGATTTTTTGATATCCCTTCAAATAAAGAAGTTATGAAGGCACTAAATTTTGTTGTAACTTCCTTATGCTTAAAAAAATATGTTGTATGGGTCAAATTTTAAATTTGAAGGTCTTACGTGTTTATTTCCAACGTCGTATATCTATCTAATTCATAAATCCTAATGTTGTAAGTTACTACAGTAAAAAAAAGTTTCTTTACGACATTCTATCTGAATATTCAAACCTTCCATATTTGAATGGCGTCCCTGATACATTAGCGGAGACTGACGAAGAAGACGAGAAGATTGAAGAGCCAGAGGAGTAATAAGGAGTAATAGCGTCAATAATAATATAAGTATCTATTAGGACTTAATTCGTTTATTTTCGGGAAAAGTTTATTTTTGTTTCGTTAATTAAAATTTAGTGCTTGAATATTGAATAATACTACCTATTACTAGAAATTTAACTTCATGGAAAGTTCTATCTGTTAATAATTATTAAACAATATTTATTGCCTGCTGGTTGTGATTACAGGGAATATTGAGGTCAATCAATAATTTATACAGAGCAAAGTTTTATTTTTCATACTATGTTAGTGTTTTCTGCTAAGTCCTAGGTGATAGTTATTGAGAAATGTGATTGTTCCTTGATAAAAATGTATCAGTAGATGATAATTTGTCATATTCTCATACTGGTACTGTAGTACAAAGTATAAGTATAATTATTTAGGTGCACAGACAGTTTGACTGACTTTGTTTTAAGAACCCAATATTAGAGATTAACTTAATTATTGTTATTTTAGTTTCTAAACAGATGATACTCATTTTGTGCGTTCCTTTTAGATAGGTAATTGTTATTTAGTTGGTACTGTAATAATTACTTAAAGTATTGATTAGAAGCCACGACTTATTAATAAAATATTTTTTATTGAAATTAATAGATAACACCTTTTATTATGTATTATAGGATCTTTGACAGAAAGGTATCTTCAGCGGCTATTTGATCAGGCTACTACATTATCCTTTCTTGTACCACAAAAGGCTCCATAATAATTTATATTGATTGGTAATTCTTTGATTGGGTTCTATGTTCACATTTAAAAATAAAAACGAATCTAAAAAAAATTATGTAAACCAACTTTTTTGTTTTATTTCCCATAAAATATAACCTGTAACGGACTACCTAAAATAAAACAAATTCCGCGACAAATTGATCTTCGGTTATAAAAATAATACAACTGTAAGTACCCAAGTTTATGTTTTCATTTATTTTTCGCTACTTACTTCAAAAAACTTGAAAACTCGAATGACCATACAACAGAAAAAATCGCAATGTAGAATGCTGTTTAACAGTTAAGACTGTGAGATTGTATTTTGGTTTATGTCGTAAGGGATTTTCATCAAATTAGTAAGATTTCTTGGAGGCGTAAGGGACATATTTATAGTAAATTTATTGCGTAAGGGACACTATTTCCTAAACTATTGAGTTTACAAGCATATAACTGTTTGTGTGATGTAGATTAGGCTATTTGAAAGTTATGTATGAAAGAATCATATAATTCGGATACATATTAAACAAGTTACGATTTTTTTTTAATTTGGATTTTGTTTTTTGGCTCTCCTGAAAAGTAGACCTTTGTCCCTTACAACATTTGAAATTTCCACTGTCGATATTGAGTGCTATAATCGTATGTTTGTTTCATTGTGTATGTCACTTTATTGTGGTACTTAGTCATAAGTATAATTTATTATTCTCTGCTTACGCTTTTGTTTTACCCGACCACGCGGAATCCAAAAGGAGGGTATGTATGTATGTGTGTGTGTGTGTATGTATGTATGTATGTATGTATGTATGTATGTATGTATGTATGTATGTATGTATGTATGTATGTATGTATGTATGTATGTATGTATGTATGTATGTATGTATGTATGTATGTATGTATGTATGTATGTATGTATGTATGTATGTATGTATGTATGTATGTATGTATGTATGTATGTATGTATGTATGTATGTATGTATGTATGTATGTATGTATGTATGTATGTATGTATGTATGTATGTATGTATGTATGTATGTATGTATGTATGTATGCATGTATGTATGTATGTATGTATGTATTGTATTTATTGTAAGTATGTATGTATGTAATTTCCCTCATAACTTCTTCAACAATAGTAAGATTTTGACGTTAAGATTTCAATCAATTTGCTATATTTGCGCGAGTTGCATAGGGTATATGAAATAGGCATAAAATCTCAGATCATAGAAAGGAGATATGGCATGGGGGCGTGGTCCGTGTCGCCTCGATATGATCAAGTTGATCATAGCGGCGCGCACCGCTCTTAGCGCAGACTCATTTGCATGGCAACCGTTGTTGATGCAGGAGCTCCATATCTTTTTTCGAAATGCCGGTCTGCAGCGTGTTTATTTGTAAAAATCGGAATACTAAACAAAACTATAAGACATGTGGAATAACATACCACTTATAAGTGCTATTTTAAAGTATTATTTCTATTATTAATGTATTTTTAAATATTTCACCCTAAGAAGCTTCAACCTGTCAGTGCAAACACCTTACGTAGCTTTTAGTGCACGCCGTAGGGCAGTGGCGGTGTGCATGCAATATTATGAATAATTTATCGATGTTATTACGGACGGTTGACGGATCATAGAAAATTTTTCTTTTTGGATATAGCTATTTGCATGACTAACCTGAAATTCAAAAATATCTTCAGATAGACTATGTAAGGTGTTTTCATGAAATGGTCAAATTAAATTTATTGACGGTCATTGAACTAAACGGTTTCTTTGTTACACATAGGTACATTACACATAATAGATTTATATAATATCAAAACATTAAAAAAGTTACTATCCCCTCCCCCTTTATATCCTTAAATTTACTAGGATCAATTTTTTTTTTAAATATAGGACATTGTTTTTTTCCTATAGATTACAGGAAGGCTATGACAAGGTAAAGTGACAGTGGATTTTACGAAAAAACTACTCTATAAAAAAATGTGTGATGTGCAGAACCCTTGGAGCGCGAGTCCGATTCGCACTTGGCCAGTTTTATATTTAGTATTACAATACCAGACTTTTTGCTTATTTTTTAGCTATCCTCCCGATCCCAACATAAAAGAAAAATATCCGCTGCAGGAAGATCAGATAGGTAGTTGGTTTCTTTCAAAATCCAGTACGGTTTGTTCGGAACACTTTAAAGACAGTAATTTTTAGGAGACAAAAAAGTCACTAAGACTTTTTCCATGGGCTGTTCAAACGTATTTTTCTGGGAAATCAAACGGAGCAGTGTTAGGGATATCCAAAATTTGATAAATAATTAGGAAGTTACTTTAATTACAGGCCCATGATACATTTCAATAACAGCCATCAACATAATTCTGTAGTTAATCCTGAGAATCCAAGCATGGCTACTGATTTCCAATATATTGCTGTTACTCAGGCAAGTGGCAATTTCTTCAGAGAAATGGTTGTTTTTCGAGTTTATACATGTGTTTGCTCTATTTTTGATATAGCTGGGTAAATTATTTTCAGAGAACGAGAAAGAAATTGCTATTGTATTCTTAAAATGTCTGCACTTCATTCTTCCACCTAACAAAAGCTGCTGTTAATTTACAGAGTCCTAACAGAGTTACCAATATAAACCAATTTGTAAATGGTAATGTAAGAGCATTTTACGTTACAGTGAGTACTCATATACGAAATAAAATATCCAAGACCCAGGCACAAATGCGTCCCTTACCGTGGACGTGCTCTTCACACAAATATTAGTTCTTTCCATTACCAGGATTCAAACCCAGAAGACCTAGCTTTTCGGGCAGCGTCACTACCAAATATGCTTCAATGGTGTTCTGTCCAACAAATTTAACATTATAAACATTTTTAACTTACCGTATTAGTAGACAGTACAAGGGTCATCATCATCATTATCAAAATAATCAAATTCTACATCAATAGAAAGCCAAGTTTGCGTCTTTATCATATACTGAAGCCACAAATACTGTCAAAAAGACACGTACCTACTTAATAAATATTTACATTTCACGGGACAGTAAATTATAATAGGATTATTTATTTTAATAATATTGTTTTTGTAAATTTCACATGTTCTGTTTTTTTGTATCACCCCTACACGAAGTGTATTGTTTATAAATAAATAACCTCTCATCGCATAATTTTATCGATAAATGTATTATTTGATACAAGTGTTCCATCCCTAAGGAGTTCACCGACGCTGTTGTTTACATGTACGAGTGTATTCGTACAATTGTTTTTCATAGTGTGCGAACCAATTAGAAGATTAGAACGCTAGTAGATGACTGGACAGACGTGTGCGTGAACCTAATATTTACAATATTGTGCATGCGTGTGTGAAAACGCACACATCTTCAAAAGTGGCGACAGCGGTACCGGACTTATTTCGCGGTTAGGGCATATCTCCTTCTTTCTATGATCTGAGCATAAAATCAACAAAATATAAAAAAATACTGAAATAAAAAGTAACCAACAACCCGACTACTGAGTATCAACTATTACTATTTATCGAAATAATACTTTTTTTAAAGTCATTGCCTATTGTGTATCTTTAATTTTTTGTGCTTTTTTTCTTTAGCCTTGTTTCTTATTTATTCGGTGTTTTGAGTGTACCTACAATGAACGTGTCTCTTAAAACAAAATAAAAATATTTTTTTTTTAATAAGATCACTTCCAGACAACCTTGTCTCTTTCACAAGTGTCTCTCATTGTTTATTAGATATACTCGTATCACGCAAAATCATGTCACATTGCAACCGGTATTGTGATACAACTCCCAATAACGAAGCGCACTGAAAACTGTCTCCCGATACAATAAAGGAAGTTTCCTCGTAAAAACGAACGTAAATGTTAACTTTTATGGACAATTTGGGCCAAGTTACAAGGTATCGTACGTCTTCTGCAAAATCCGCGACTGTTATTGGCGGACGCTTTCCTTTATACAGTGCCCGGCAGGTAACTTGAGTAAAAATCCAAGAAAATCGGGATGATTTTGATTTATTTGTCTCTAATTGTTGTCATAGTAGTGTAAATCGATTAATCATAGTCCATTAGAGTCAATGTCTTGAGAATTAATGTCTGGCGATTTGTGAGGAAAATGAAACGGTGACTTTTTTGGATTGACATTACATTGATATTTTTGTGAAAAATTCAATATTGTGTGATTATTATCTTTAAAATCACAAAATATTGATTTTTTTTACTTATGAATGGATTGTAGATAAAATTTTGTTTTTGAATTAATTTAAACTTGAAACTAATCCAAAGTAAATTGTATATATGTATATAAGTTTAACGTTCTAATTCTTAATAATTTTTACATTTAATATGTATGATGTTTAATGCAATTAATTACGCAATAGTTTTTAACTGCAATGTAATAATTTTTCTTGCAAATAAATAAATTAGATAATTTTGTTCAAACTTTCGTTATATTTTATGCAGTGAGAACAGGGACGGACAGAAAATCGGCGCTTTGATGCAAGCATGCTCACAGAGCTCTACCCTTTTTATCATATCTTTTTCTTCTTCTTCTTCAAGCTATATTAGTCCATTGCTGGTCATAGCTTTCCCCTATTGAGCGCCATAGCGCCCTGTCTTCAGCTTGCCGCATCCAGCATCTGCCGGCAGTTTTTTCGCAGATCGTCATCCCACCTGGTCGGAGAGCGTCCTACACTACGTTTGCAAAGTCGTGGTCTCATATATTTAATTGTTGTCATAATATTTACAGGTTCACAAATAAACATTTTCAATTTGCCTCACCCTCGTGCGACAACAATCGGCCCTAGATTCTGTTAATGCGTTGTAGTACAATGATAACTGCATGAACATGGGGAATTGATTTCATTGCTGCATTAAGTCTAGTCGTAAGGTTGTCTGGAAGAAATTGCTTTAAGCAATAAGGCCGCCAATTGTACTATGTATATTTGCAATTGTTTTGTATTTGTTTTTTTTCCAGTGTACAATAAAGAATATTCTTATCTTATCTTATCTTAAGTCTAAGCGCGCACAAGTATCACACCTTCTAGGCGCCAATGGCATAAAAACACGTCACGTGACTCGTCCATTTATCTGTCAATGTACTGTAATGCAGTAAGAGAATCGAGGCCGTGTTAATTTACTCTCCGTTGTTTTTTTGATGTGAAACATCTTTTAGTTCGGTAGTAGAGGGTAACTTGCTCAAACCGCAAGCAACGACAACATGTCGCCTTGGCGAGGGTTGAAACTCGGTAACTACGTTTTGTACTGAAGCTCTCGTAGCCTAGTCGAACCGAGTGATTGGAATTAATCAATCGAGTTTAGCAACAACAGGCGCGGTCAGGTGCTGGATGGGCGATCGTCCCGTTACTACCGCTAGTGGCTTTTTTCCGAGCGCTTCCGTGCTTCGTAAAGCACGCTAAGCCGTGGATGCCGGCTGTCATGTAATGGCAGTCGTTAAACCATGTTAAACCAAGGGCGGCTTGATAACTTCTGACAGTAAGGCCCGCCACTGTCTTACAAATCTCCACCAACCCGGACTTGGCCCCCGTGGTGGAGTATGACCTAACCGTCCTGCAATGCAGGAAGAGACCCGTGCCCCAGTGAGGAGATTCAGGGTTGCAATCGCATTGATGTAAAGCAAAGTAGGCATAACTCAGATCCTTTGTTCATGTTGTACCGCGTAACACATTGCGGAATTAGATAGAAAGAATTTTCCACATTGCGTAAATGCAAAGACAATATGCAAACCAAAGATGAAATTAATAATTTGGTCACGTTATTTGTCGGCCATTGTATTTTGGTGTGCCGATATTTGTACATCCCGTCGACATTGTGAACATCACAACTTTGTGTGCTTGTTTTTAAATCCGCGCATAAACGGGTGAATGATTTTACGAGCGTAAAATCAGAATATGCTCATCCACGGAAGCCGTCAAAAAGTTAAAAGATTGTTAATGCATCGAATTCAAATGTTGAGACAAGAATAATATTCTTAGCACGGGTTAGTGCAATAAAAAGAATATAATCATGTGGGTTCAGCGATACGAGTATCATTCCGATGTAAAACCTAACTGCAAGTGATGCAAATTACTTCAGCCAGATGTCGCTGCCTCTACGTAATACAGAAAATAGTGATAAGAGGTTCGAAATTTCACTGATGCCGGTGAGTGGCCCATTAGCTCAGTTGGAAAAAACGCTGGCACGGATAGCCAGAGGTCGCGGGTTCGAATCCCGGCATGGGTGGAATTTTTAGCCTCTAAATAGGTTTTTAAAAATTGTCCCTAGCACGGGTTAGTGCATTAAAAAGAATATGAGAATAATATATTTTGGGGTTTCTTACCTCAAAAGGAAAAACGGTTTATTACTGCATGCTGTTGATTGCACCCATGAAATTTTGTTAACGAGTACCTACTTGTAAAAATACAATGTACTATAATTGAGACGATTTGATAAAAGATGGTGGATTGGAGTTTTTTTCGCTGTCTTCTCCTTTACAACTTGTCTCGAAGACAGCGGATAACATCGTACATTGACATTTCTCAGAATATAAATTCTTTACGGTAAATTAATTATTGATTTCTTAATTTGTTCCTTTTATTTCTTGTGATGTGTTAATTTGTTACAACTCTGTGCAAAAAAGCCTTTATAACATTAAGGATTATTTGGAATATAAATATGGTATTAAAATAATGTTAACTTAGATGATTATGTCTAGTTTAAGAAAAAGTTGAAAACTCGGTTAATAGTATCTTCTTCTTCTTCAGGCTATATATTAGTCTACTGCTGGACATAGCCCTCTCCTAAGGAGCGCGTTGGGTTGTGCCATCATTAATAGTATATTAACAGTATATTAATTGCGAAACTAACAATTTTAACGTTTATTAAGTACCTATACATAATGTTTTTATCGAGGATGAAAAAGTTTGAGTTCTTCCTGTCTGTCCATCTAACAGGAAGTAAACTAAACAGCAGGTCTCCCCACAGTGATTTTATTCACACTACACAGCAAGGAAACGTGTATTTTTTTTTTCTTTGTATCTTAGACAGGATCAACAGGGAGGCGACTAAACAGCGGGTCCCCCCACGATGATATCCTTCATACCACGCACCAACGAAATGTCTAATGGTTTGCTTTCACCTCAGTCATTCCGTTGCCCTCTTAGGGACTCATTGTCGTGACGTCACAGAGCACTTAGCTGCATGCACCACTAATGCATCGACTTAACCGCTTTACAAGTGTCTGTTTCCATTAACAAATCCTTCACTCATAAACGGGCAGAACAGGAATAATCTTCCAAGGCCTTACCAGAGCACTGCTGGCTTCTGGAAAGAGATTGTGGCTGCCTGAAATTTTGCAATCACTTGGGTTAAGCAAAAGCAGGCGCGGTCAGGTGCAGGGTGGGTGACTGTCCCGTGACTACCGCTAGTGGCATTTTTTCCGAGCGTTTCCGTGCTTCGCAAGCCAAGTTTAGCAGTTGGTGCCGGCTGTCATGTAATGGCATTCGTTAAGCCATGTCTGAGGCCTCATGGGCGGCTTAATAACTTCTGACAGTAAGGCGCGTTAGTGTCTTATCATCCTCCACCAACCCGAACTTGGCCCCAGTGGTGGAGTATGGCCTAACCTTCCTGTGATGCAGGAAGAGACCCGTGATAAATAAACAATAATGAGATGATTTATGCTTCGTGCTTTACAAGGCACGTTAAACAGTTGGTGCCGGCTGTTATGTAATGGCATTCGTTAAGCCATGTCAAAGTCCTCATGGACGGCTTGATAACTTCACTTCACTTGACAGTAAGACCCGCCACTGTCTTAGAATTATCCACCAACCCGGACTTGGCCCCCGTGATGGAGTATGGACTTAACTTCATGCGATGCAGGAAGAGACCCGTGCCCCAGCAGCGGGGACAAGGGTTGATATTACTAAAATAATTTCGAAAGTCGTAGAACAATAGTTAAAGACTTTGTTTCAGCAGTTACTCGTTGTAGTTTGTTTGTAGTACAGAGTTTAGCAACATGTTTACTTCAAGTTACTTAGATTGACAGCTGTTTTACATAGTATACCAAATCAATAAGTCTGCCGCATTGTACGACTTCAATCGAACGCACAAAGGTTTTGGCCACGCGGGCCACTGGAATTCTTCTCAAATATATTGGGTCTTTTCGAGACAAAGAAAACCTTCGTACACAAAACTTGTTTTTAATTAGGAAAACTACAGTAAATTCGTTTAAAACTTAGAATAAAATAAAATGATAAATCAAAGGCACGTTGACGTTGGGTGCGGTTCAGAAGAGTGTCGGGGTTCGCAAAAGTCCGGTGAGGTAGCGGCGGATTGCCATAGACCATTATGGTGGCAAATTCAAAATAGGCTGATGGCGCAGACAGGTTTTATTAATGTGATCAAAATCGCGATACCTCATTGCTCGAAAGTGACATTTAAATTTTTTTACATACGTATTTTACAGTCTTAAAGGAAACTAAATACGAAATAAAACGACCCATATTTTTTTTATTTTCGGAAATTCGATGATTTTCATTCATAATTTTCTGATTGAATTTCGTCTTATTCTAAAATGACGTAACCGCTTAATGACGTCACACATACGGCTTAATAATACTAACACCTTTACCGCCTTTTAAAAAACCATGGGAATTAAGGAAAGGAAAAAGAATCACTCCGGCATGACATTTGCATGATATTGAAAATGACATCTGTCATAACATTTTCAATATTAGGCAACGGTACCTCCTCATTCCACCGTATGTGTGACGTCATCACACAATTATTTTTTTTCTCTCTCTAAAATTAGGCAATAATAAAATTTATAAATATTTTTTTCGGAATCAGGATAGCTAAATTAAGAAACGGTATTTTTAGTTTTGGACATTGTAAAATATGAATTATTGTCAATTGCCAATCCGCGGAGGGCTCGCGTGCTATAATTAAGTTCATACTCTCTTTTTCTGAGAGAAGCCTGTAACGTGCAAACGACTGGACAGGTTTGAATTATTTTATTGTATGCGTTTGGGTTGCGCCCTGGATGGCTTAGATTCACAAATCAGCCCGACAGATGGCGCTGCATGCAGCACAACGTCTGTTGGGTCTGCTAGTTTTGAAGTATATGTCGCAGTCTGTTAGCTTTTAGAATATACCTCGGCTACTATCGGGTAGAATCGGATATATTCGTGTAATGGAAATATCGGAACGAATATGACACTTAATTTAATTAACTTTTTAGAATAGTGAAGAAAAGTTTTATACAGAGCAGGAATAAGTAGTAGTAGGCTGTAGAGCCCGAGCTATATTCTAAAAGCTAATAGACTGTATGTACGTCAGTGAACTTCTTCTAAACGGCTGGACAGTTTTGAATGAACTTTTTTGTACTGCGTTTGGGTGGCGCCCTGGATGGTTTAGATTCACAAATCAGCCCGGCAGATGGCGCTGCATGCAGGACAACGTCTGTTGGGTCCGTTAGTAGCACATAAATAAGTACAGTCTATTAGCTTTTAGAATATACCTCGGCTACTACCGGATAGAATCGGATATATTCGTGTCGTAGAAATATCGGATGTAATATGACACTTTATTTCGAAATCGGAACTAATATGACATTTAATTTCGAAATACAGAGCAGGAAATAGTATTACACTCGTGTGCTTTCGGCGTAAACCGAAGCCTACTCTAGAGCCCGAGGTATATTCTAAAAGCTAACAGACTAATAATAGCCCTCTCGTACGAATATGGAAACAGTGCGAGATGGGCTCAGCATAACAGAGCTTAATTCGGGCGCGGTGTTTTTGATACACAAATTAGGCCGCTTATGGCGATCAGATCGAGATAATTTCTTCGAAGATTAAGAGCTCGCTCGGATAGTCTCCAATGATCTCACCGACAGATTGGGGGAAGCTATTTTAACTAGGTGAGTGAGTATCTAACACTAACTACCAGTCTGTTAGCTTTTAGAATATACCTTGGCTACTATCGGGATAGAATCGGATATATTCATGTAATAGAAATATCGGAACTAATATGACACTTAATTTCACGTATCTTTTCAAAATAGTGAAGAAAAGTTTTATGCAGAGTGCTTAGTGCGAGTTTTTTAACTACTCGATCGCGTTAACGTAAACTCATATTTCTATGGCATCGAGGAAGCGCCACCTAGCGACAAGTATGGAAATTAAAATTGCTGAGTGAGAGTTATAATGGTTTACGTTGAGAAGTGAACACGTATACTAGCCAAAACACGAATAAACGCGAGTGCGAGTTGTACTGTGACAGCGTTTTGCCAGTTCGAACGGTTAACTTACTCATACTCACTACTCAATGCTCGATTAACGCGGTAGTAAAGTTATTCGATTAGATCTGCCATGTATTGAAAAATACTTTCGCCGATGATTTTAATTCAAATTAACTATTGTATAATTTTTATCGTTTAAGATCTAAAATGTCTTTTGTTTCATTATTGGAAGAGACTAGCTTGCACGACACAGGGAATCCTAGTGTGCAAGTTAGGGTAAGAAAATGTCAAAATTACAGATATTGTTAGTATTGTTAGTAATTTTTATATTATATTAATTATTATAGACAGATATAGAGCAAAATTAGACCGTGTCCCTGTTCCTCTATGAGCACGCCTAAAAACACCATCTATGTAGTGAATTTGTGCTGAAAATGGCTAATTTTGACAATCTCGGCCAAGTATAAAATTTGGATTGCTTTAATTCTTTTTTAATAATAAAAACAAGAACCAGTGTCTGAAACCGGAAGTGCGTCATGCACGGAAGTACGTTATCAACTGGTTCTCAGTTTTTAGTGATATCATGACTCATAACAATAACTCTTAAATAAATAGAACTTAAAGACTCCTAAAGACAGCAATAAAATCGTGATCCAATAGTGTTTCCTATGTGCTCTTAAAGTAATTATATAATGTGGTTATCAACTTAGGAACATTGTCATGTTTTTATTGATTAATTTACTGTGCAGTTTTAAGAGTTAAAATTGTATTACAGTTTCATGATTTGTTACGTATTTTTTTGCAAGCATAATGGCGTCTCGCTTTTCTACTGTGAATTGTTGAAAACTGCTGTTTCGTTTGTTTTGTTTTTTTTTTTTTTTATGCTTTATATTTTGAAGTAAACAAAGCGCAATGTTGAGTGTTTGGATAAGGGAGGAACTGTTTTTAGGTGTCTTTTTGGGTGTAAACTAAATGTCTTTATGTAATTTAATTATGTAATTTAATTAGTTAGTTAATTAGTAAAGAAAATAAATTTAACAGTAAAAGTTATTTTCCCGCAGTAAAAAAAAAAAAAAAACTCGCACTAAGCACTCTGAGCAGGAAGTAGTACTACACTCGTGTGCTTTCGGCGAAAACCGAAGCCTACTCTAGAGCCCGGGGTATATTCTAAAAGCTAACAGACTGTAGTCATTTGGATTGTGCGAGCAATCATCATGACGGACGACGTGGAAAATGTAAAATGGCTGATAGAGGATTGAATTTTTTTTTATAAAAGATTTTGGCCTGGATGCAAGTCCTTTGGGCCATGTCTTTGTTTTGATTTTCACTTTGTAATAGGTCGATGAGGTGGCATGAAGAGTTAATGTTATTCTGTACTAGATCACCGGTTTCGCTTGCAAGCACTAGTCTTTGTATTGAAAATTGACGACACGAAAAAATAATATGGTCGATGTTAGGATTAGGATTTTCATCACTGTTGCAGTATGGACAAGTTCTGTAGTTACTTATTTTGAATAGAGGATTGAATGTTACCTGTGAATGTTACCATGATCCGCGATACTCACATATATTAAACGGGTTTAATCGCGATTATTTATAAGATAAAACGTAATTACAGCAATTCCCGACGTTTCTGGCTGGGTGAGCGCAATTTCTTCCTGGCAATCTCAAATTGGAGAATTTGACGAAGGAGAAATCGACTGGGTACTTACTTAATTAAGAAAATATAACACAATTAATTGCACACGATTGGAAATCCCAACCAGGTGGGATGACGATCTGCGAAAAACTGCCGGCAGATGTTGGATGCCGCAAGCTGAAGACAGGGCGGTATGGCGCTCATTTGGGCAGGGCTATGTCCAGCAGTGGACTACATAATATAGCCTGAAGAAGAATTGGAAATGGCGAGTGACCGCGCTGGACCGGATGGCATAACGGGCTTATACCCTGCAGCAGTGGGCAGTAGTGGGCTACTGATGATGATGATGAGTTAGGAATTAAAAATGAATGAAGATAAAATAGCATTATTCTGAGAATGTGAGCCTTAATTTTAAGCCGCGATACAATCTTACACAGCTGGAAATGCGTCTCGTGTTTCGCGGCTGGAGAGATTTGTCGTCAAATAAGTCCTTATTGAGAGCTGATCAAAGAGTTCAATAATCCTGAACTCGGTTCAACACACATTTGTGACGGCCACTCGCGTTAACAACCGTAGAGTTCATACTGAAAATTACAGTTCTGAAAGGCAAATTGTGGTCTCTGAATATTCATAAAAAGAGATGAACCCTGATGAAAAGAGATAGGTCATCGATATCAACCCTTGTATGTCACCACTGCTGGGGCACGGGTCTCTTCCTGCATCGCAGGAAGGTTACGCCATACTCCACCACGGGGGCCAAGTCCAGGTTGGTGGGATATAGTAAGACAGTGGCGTGTCTTAATGTCAGAAGTTATTAAGACGCCCATAAGACCTCTGACATGGCTTAACGACTGCCATTACATGACAGCCGGCACTAATTGCTTAGCCTGCCTTGCAAAGCACGAAGCATAAATCATCTTATTATTGTCTATTTATCTTTACTTGTTTTAGTAAACAAGAACCTCAAAATTGACATTTGACGCAAAAACTAGATATTTTCTCGCAAGTTTATGAACTTGGTTTATAAAACTGGTAGCGTGTCATCTAAAATAGTATCATAGGTTACTTCTTTAGGGAAATGTGACAGTTTTCAACTAAGAAGTCCACTTTACCGGTAGAATCTTGTTTACTAAAATGAACAAGTAAGGAGAAATAGACTGTACGTAAATGCAGAGGCCAATGTATTTTTTTTGTGTCAGGATAATAACTGGCTATGAGAGCACTAATATTAATGCATACTTGAGTGTAAGCCGCGGTGTCATTTCGCATAATTCTCATAACGTTCGGTTCGCGAGCGCGCAAATTGTGTACGCACTTTGAATACGGAATGCGAGCTGTTAGCGGGTCGTGGAGAAACACAGTAAGGGATGCTATTTCGACTCGAGTTTCTGTGCGCCCTCCTCGGTCTCGAGGAGGGTCGCTCCCGATGTGGGTTTAGGGGTCCTTAGGACCAAAACCAGCCCCAAGGTGGTGTTTAGTGGGTAGGCGCACTTCTTGTGAGTCCCACATTGGGCCGGGTTCGTGCTGTTATGCATGAGCATTCACCACTTCCCTCCCCCGTGAGGTCACGGGGTCCGATAAAGGGCACCCCCCGGAGGTCCGGGGGGTGCCTTTTATCGGGCAAAAAAAAACTTGATTCTTCGTTTTTTTTTTGTCAGTTTCATTATGATTATTATTATACCTACCTAAACTACGTCACCTATTGGTTGGCTAGAATAAAATACTATTTAGTATTAAGCCCGCCAATTGTATTATACAATCTTTACTGTTACATTAAAGGATTTAATAATAATAATGATAATAATTTGGTTCTCTGGAAGAGATCGCTCTAAGCGATAAGTGCCGGCTGTCACGTAATGACAGTCGTCAAGCCATGTCAAAGGCCTTATGGGTGGCTTGATAACTTCTGACAGTAAGGCCTGCCACTGTCTTACAATCCTTTTTTTTTTTTTTCACCTAGGAGAAACCCCAATTACGGGTACCACCGGCTCGGGGGAGCACAGTGGTTATGTCGGACTCCCCGCCCTGAAAAGGGTGGTATACCGACTAAAACTCCTGGGGTGTTCCTCCGCACCGCAAAGGACGGGGCCACGGGGACGCTTGCGCACACTTCCGCGACCCCGTCTGCGGGCGCCCTTTCGGGCACTCCTTCAGCGGCGCCCCTGCCCCATCGCATCAGACCGAACGACGGGGCGAGGGAACGCCGCATCTCTTCGTTGGAGCGCATAGTGGCCAAGTGCGAACCCCTTGGCCACCATACGCCCCAACGCGCCGCCCCCTCCATCCCATTGTTGTGTGGTCCAATGGGATTAGAGGAGGGAGGCGCACCTCCTCGTTGGGGCGCATGGGGGCCAATGTCCTGTTGGCCCCCACACGCCCCAGACGCGAGGCCCGTCACGTCACCCACCAGCACTTCTCTGAAAGCAGTGAAGGCGGTGAGCGACCGCGCGGGCCCCCTCCGTGCCAGAAGGCACCCTCGGAACACGCAAGGGCGCCTTCCGGCCCGCCGTGATGGAGGCGGAGGGTCCCCCGACCCTCCGCGTCCCGGCGGCCACTCTGGTCCGACTGGTACGAGGCGCGCGCGCTTCCGCGCAGCGGCGCCCCCCTCAGTCGGTCCTTCATTCGGTTGGTCGCCTGGGTCCCGCTCCACAAAGTGAAACAGGGCCCACGCGACCCCTCCCGCCAGATTTTTCGCCGCTGGCCAGCAAGATCCCATAAAAAGAAGTTACTGACCAGCGCCCAGGGTGCACCGGCCCTTGCCACTTACCTTTCCCACTGGTTCAAGATGAATCCGTAGGAACGGAAGCGGAAGGGCACACGGGAAGGTAATCTGGCATCGCACCCCACTGTCTTACAATCCTGCACCAACCCTGACTTGGCCCCCGTGGTGGAGTTTGGCTTAACCTTCCTGCTATGCAGGAAAAGACCCGTGCCCCAGCAGTGGGGACGTATAAAGTGTTGATATTATCATTATCATACAGGACATAGAAACCACACTGTTCACACGGTCTGTCCAATACCCTCTTATGAAGTAACAGCCCTATAACAGATCCGATCCTTTCCGTGTTAGTCCACAATATATTGCTTGCTGAAATTGCATACTAGTTGCCAGTACTGTTCTGAAACTACAATTTCTACGCGCTCGTGTTGTAAGTTGGCAAATCGGGTTTATTTATCGGTAACGAATATGCACATCCGATATAGCTAGATCAGACCCTCTGTTGCAAGTTATTGCTAGTTTGAGTAGTTGTTTTTGGTTTATTAGGCATGTAAAATAGGTTCCAATCTTAGTATAATGTAATAAATATAACATAACCCACGCCTGTGTCCCAGAAGGGTAGGCAGAGAAACGCTCTTAGCCCCTCCTGCCTGAGTTATCTTAAAAGATGACGAAGGTCAAGCAACACAGGGCGCGCTCAGTGCATGAATCGGTGACGGTCTGTGACTAACGCTGGTAGCATTTTTCCGAGCGTTTCCGTGCTTCGCAAGGCACGTTAAGCAGTTGGTGATCGATGGCAGTCGTTAAACCAAGTCAAAGGACTAAGGGCGAATTGAAAACTTCTGACAGTATGACCAGTCGCTAGTCTAACCAGCCTTTACCAATCCGGACTTGGCCCGCGTGGTGGGTTATGGCCTATACCTTCCTCAGAGAAGAGTCCCGTGCCCTTCGGTGGGGACATAATGGGTTGAAATGAAAACAATCGTATTCGACAGCTATTCTATGGCAAGTATTCCTAAGTCTCTCGCTCGACGTCGAGAGAGTCAAAACGTACATGCTAAGCGTACTGGTCGAGTGGAGGCAAGCGCTTCTCGGTCAACGAGGCGAGCGAAACTAAGCGTCTATACGTTAGAATAAGCCTTCACTGGGCAAAGCTGGGCTAACATGTACGAAACCAAGCGTCTATACGTTGGTATAAGTTTTCAGTGGGCAACGTTGGGCCAACATATACGAAACCAAGCGTCTATACGTTGGTATTAGCTTTCAGTCGGCAAAGTTAGGCTAACATGTACAAAACCAAGCGTCTATACGTTGGTATTAGCTTTCACTCGGCAACGTTGGGCCAACATATACAAAACCAAGCGTCTATACGTTGGTATTAGCTTTCACTCGGCAAAGTTAGGCTAACATGTACAAAACCAAGCGTCTATAAGTTAGTATTCGCTTTCACTCGGCAACGTTGGGCCAACTTATACGAAACTAAGCGTCTATACGTTGGAATAAGCTTTCACTGGGCAAAACTGGGCTAACATGTATGAAACCAAGCGTCTATACGTTGGTATAAGCTTTCACTCGGCAACGTTGGGCCAAGATGTTCGAAAACAAGCGTCTATACGTTGGGATAAGGTTTCAGTCGGCAACGTTGGGCCAAAATGTTCGAAACCAAGCGTCTATACGTTAGTACAAGCGGCTTAGAGAGAAGCCTTACAGAAACCCGTGACAGCAACGAGAAGGCACCCTATTTAATATCGCCTGTATAGGCAGACAGATGACGATGTCTGGGTCTCGACGGAATTGGATTCCTACACGCCTTAATTAACAACTTTGACGCGAGTACGCGACTATCTTTCAGTCAACTGAACCTGACATACGTAGGTACAGAACGATTATATTTATTGTCGGCCTCGGTGGCGCAGCGGTTTAGCACGCTGACTGTAAAACGGGAGGTCTCGGGTTCGATCCCCGGCCGGGTCAAACTAGGAAACGAACTTTTCTAATTTGTCTCGGGTCTTGGATGTTATCTGTGTATTTATTATATTAAATCTATCGTCGAGTTAGCGCCAATAACACAAGTCATTTAGTTGTACTTAGTATAGGGCTAGCGAGATCTGTGTAATATGTCCGTGAATACATATTTATTATTAATATATTTATTTTATGTACATAAAATAAATTAATGACATTATTACCAGGTGCGTACTTATTGTTTACGGTAATACTTAGAAAAGTTAGAACTAATGCAAGCAATTCGAAAATATACATACGTATATGCTTCTATATATACACACATATACAACGACATAGTTATACAGAGTTTTATTTATTTAATTTTATTAACTCCAGTATTATTTATTGTTTCGCGTTTTATTTAATCTGTGGTTACTTTTTTTTCTCCACCAGACTATTTTAATCAGCGTTTTCCGAGTGTTTTTAACGATACCGCATATCTACAGTCAATTTATTCTTACTTGTCCAATTTAGTAAACAAGATTGAGATTGAGAGAGAAGAAAATTGAGATTAGATGCCTAAACTAGACATTTCATGAACTATCATCATGAACTATGTTTATAAAATTGGCAGCGTGTTATCTAAAAGAGTGTTCCAAGTGACTTCATTTATGGAAATGTGACAGTTTTGGACTAAAAAGTCACAGTTTAAGGGTAGAATCTTGTTTACTAAATTGGACAAGTAAGAATAAATAGACTGTACGTATCATCATCAACCCATTATGTCCCCACCTAGAGGCACGGGTCTATTCTTTGATAAAGGTATTAGGCAATACTCCACCACGGGGGCCAAGTCTGAATTGGTGGAGGCTTGCAAGACTAGTGGCTGGTCTTACTGTCAGAAGTTTTCAAGCCACCCTAAGACCTGTGACTTGGCTTAACGACTGCCATCTATCGACGGTAGCTGGCATCAACCGCCGAACGTGCCTTTTGAAGCACGGAAACGCCCCAAAAAATGCCACTAGCGTTAGTCTTAGACGGTCAGCCATCCATGCACTGAACGCGCCCTATGTTGCTTATCCTTCGTGATCGTTTAAGATCACTCAGGCAGCCGGGGCTACGAGCGATTCAAAGATAGTTTAGTATGAAGCAATATCGGTGACACAAATCAACTGAAAACTTTCAGCGCCGACTAAGCAAAACTCTGCTCTCAAACTTCTAAGCACGAGCTACGGTAGAGGTGCTGACTTTAGTTCGTACCTTTAATAGACCGGGTGCTGTGGACAAAAGTGACGGTATTATAACGATACCTCTTTCAGCTGGTTGACAGCCGTCCAGTCAAGTTTCAATTTGTTAAAGGAATTCGTTACGTTCTGTTTAGGTGTCTGTCGTGTTGAGTAGGGTTTGGATGAGAAAAGATAACAAAGAAAGTATTATTGCTTTAATTCAGCGTTTTAATAAGTAGATAGATAGAGAACACTTTATTGTACATAAAAATGGAAATTGCACAGATACTTCTTAACCTAAGAGTACAGACGGCGGCCTTATCACTAAAAGTGATCTCTTCCAGACAACCTTTGGATGGACTGGACTAATATATTGAAGAAGGAAGTAGATGTATGCCTAGATGTGGATGTGGCCTAGTCGAACTGAGTGATTGGAATCAATCACTTGAGTTAAGCAACAACAGGCGCGGTCAGGCGCAGGATGGGTGACCGTCCTGTGACTACCGCTAGTGGCATTTTTCCGAACGCTTCCGTGCTTCGCAAGGCACGTTAAGCCGTTGGTGCCGGCTGTCATGTAATGGCATTCGTTAAGCCATGTCAGAGGCCTCATAGGCGGCTTGATAACTTCTGACAGTAAGACCCGCCACTGTCTTACAACTCTCCACCAACCCGTACTTGGCCGCCGTGGTGGAGTATGGCCTAACCTTCCTGCGATGCAGGAAGAGACCTGCGCGCCAACAGTTGGGACATACAAGGGTTGCTATCGAAGATAAGTACATCGTTACAGTACAATTAATCCTTTGTACGTCCACTCTGTTGGGGCACGGGTCTTTTCCTGCATCGCAGGAAAGTTAGGCCGTACTTCCACCACGGGGGCCAACACTTGTGAGCCTGAGGATGCCTCGTGTTAGAGGCGAAACGCGTCGCGCATTTTCTCACAAAAATATCGATGTCGGTGGGGGTGCTCGTGTTTTGCGTCTGCTTGAAAAAGTGGGAGGGAGGGCGGTGCATTAACTAACCGTATGGTGCTTGTGGGATTTTTGGCGGGATTTAGTAAAGTTTCACATTTTAATGCTTTGTCTTATTTTAATTTTATCTTAATTGAGCCTTAATTGAGGAGGGTAGACCGCGTCCGAAATACCACACTACGCGCAAGGACCCGAATAATCAATGTGAGTGTCCAGACGGCGAAACTGAAGTGGAGCTGGGCTGGTCATGTCAGTCGAATGCACCCGGACAGGTGGGCGAAACTCGCCACCGAGTGGGTGCCACACGATGGACATCGTAATCGAGGCCGGCCTAGAAGACGGTGGAGAGATAATCTCGACAACCATCTGCCGGAGTGGCCTGAGGTGGCCCAGGACAGAAAACTCTGGACTGAATTGGGGGAGGCCTTTGCCCAGCAGTGGGACACAAACATAGAGGCTACGTAAAAAAAAAAATGAGCCTGAGACCCTCAAAATTATGTATTTGCACATTTAAATGTTTGTATTTTTCTTCTTATTCTTACTTTTTATTTTTTCCACAGCCTTTCCCCGGCCTATAATGCATTTACCTTGGATCCAACGCTACTCAAACTGGGTAGCTAGGCAATAAAGTGCTAAAACCATGGCTTTGTATAGTGAAGTCATGAGTGATACAGGGATACCAACTGTCGACCTAACTACAGCCAGTAGTAGCAGCAGTATAAAAATGAACAGTGTAAGGAAAATTAAGAAGTACATTAAAACAAAAAAGTACATAGAAAAGGTTCAGAAACTCGTTAAACGAAGCCGGAAGAGTATAGAAAGTATACCCATTCACCGTCAAAAACTGCGGTTAGAAATAGAAATGGCCGAATGTCAGAAGGAATTATTCACCAACAATGTCGACCACGAACTAGCGATGGCCGAACTACAACTACAAGTTGAAGATCTGCAGTTTCAGTTGCTGGACATCACCTGCAAGTACTCAGCTATGCAAACTCAGTACTGTGACTGCATTTCATCAATGAACGAGTTGATTGCACTGAGCAAAAACAACCTGGAATGCATTGAGTCCAACTTTATCCAGGACTTGGAAGACACAGAAGGCAAATCAAGCTTGCTACCCTTAAATCCACCATTAGCCGTGATTGGAGACACAGCCCCTCTACAGCAGAACTCCATGCAACCACGGAATAGTGAAAAGGGCAGTAAGAAGCCAGGCTTATGTCCACCGTGCAGCATGCCCAATATACCAGCCACTTTACAGCTGGATATGACACAGCAGCATGGGGGCGAGCTAAGTGGACAGCCTGCAACACCGAATGTGACAGCTGAGACCTGTGGACCAATCACCTGTGATGCCAGACTTAGAGTATCACCTAATAGACCGACCAGCTCTTCAGTTCCAGTCAACGAGCAGCGCAGTGCAACACCGACCCCTGATGCCATACTGGATGCACAGCCGCAGTCTAGACCCACCAGCTACCAAGTTCCTGACAATGACACCCAGTACAAAACCATTATCTATTCAGATAAATTAGGTTTAGGTTTAGGCAGTAGACTACAAAATAACTTAAAACAACATGTTGAAAATATATGTATGCCCTATGCATCTTACATGCAAATAGTTAACTGCATGCTTAGTAAGGAGTATGATAATAATACTACTGTTGTGTTATTAATAGGGGACAGCACAGGAATACAGCAACAAGATTTGACAAATTATTTTGATTCTATAGTTGCTCTTCAAGCAAGAAAAATTGTAATTTGCGCTTTCCCTTACTCAAAAACTCTGTCAGAGACACAAAATGCCCGGTTAGATAAGTTAAATCGGCTATTGTTTAATATGACCTTTGGCCATCGAGACAAAGTATTATATTTTGATACGAATAATTTTATTCGAAACTTTATATTGACTAGGGACACAATGCATGTGCCTCTTTCTTCGAAACGACAGATTGCCAAATTATTGGCATTCAATATTTATGACCCCATTATTGTTGAGACAATAAAACAGGGACCAACTAAAGTTGCTAACTGTAGAAGTTCTACACTCAAACCTCTGTATTCTGAGGTTTTGAAAAAACCTAGTATAAGTAGGTTAAGCTTGACTGCTGATTTAAACTATCAGCGCAGACAACAGAAAAGCCCCCCTTAAAAAAACTTATCTTAGCTAATCAAAATTTACAGGGCGGTTTTTCTGGTAAATTACTAGAATTAGAGTTATTTCTAGAACAACATAGAGTAGATGTACTCTGTGTCACTGAGCACTGGCTACTAGAGTCCCAAATGAATTTTTCTGTAAATAATTATGAAATAGCCAGTTGCTTTAATAGAAAGTCTGCATTGCATGGTGGATCTTTAATAATAGTAAATAGTAGTTTGAAGTATAAAGAACGAAAAGATATTAGCAGACTTTCTGTTGAAAAAGTTGTAGAACTATCATGTGTTGAACTGGCTAAGCATATTGTAGTAAGCGTATACAGGCCCCCCGCCAGTGACTACAGTTTATTTGAATCCGTACTAGAGGATGTTTTAAAGGTAGCTTCAAGTAGTAGCAAGAAAGTTATAGTATGTGGAGATTTTAATATAGACTTGCTGGTAGACTCCGTTTTAAATAACAAATTAAAACTTATTTTCAAGTCTTTTAATTTAGTTAATATTTTCTTAGAGCCTTCTAGGATTACCGAAAACACAGCCACCTGTCTTGACAATGTATTCTGCGACTGTGAATTTTCGCATTGTTCTACAGTAACTTGCTTAAAGTCAGACCACAATGGTCAAATTGTCCACTTTGAAGCAGATTTTAAAAAAAAGGAGCAAGCTATAATTTATCGGCCCATTACAGCAAAAAAGATGGAATTATTTAGAAATTACATACAAAGTAGCTTACCTACACAAAATAATGAGACCCTTAATGCAAATGCTCATTATGGAGATTTATTCAAAGTTGTTTCAGGTAGTTTTGAAAAAGTTTTTAAATTAAAAAAGTTATCATCAAAAAGAAATAAAGTAGCATTTAGTGAATGGGCTACTGCCGGCATCCGAAAAAGCAGGGACACTCTATATGCACTATATGAGAAAAAAACATACACATATGACCCCAGTTTTATACAGTATGTTAAACTATATTCAAAATTATTTAAGGCCGTCTGCCACAAAGCAAAATGTGAGCATATAAAATCAAAAATCCTTCAATCGTCTAATAAATCCAGAACAATTTGGGCTATTATAAATAAGGAAACCGGTAAATCCAAATCAGGAGATCGCGAACTTTCACTTAAAATAGATGATAAATTAATAACCTCAAATGAAGACATTGCTACGGCTTTTGAACAGTTCTTTACAAATGTTCCAATTGTAACGACAGCTCCTTTAGACTCTTCTCCAGCTCTTGCTGAAAGTATTTTGAAAGACAATGTCCCCCCATGCCATCACGATTTTTCGTTCGACTATATTGAAGCCCATACCGTGATTAAATCGTTTAAAAAGCTAAAGCTTAAAAAAACTGAGGACTTATGGGGTATGTCAGTAATAGTAGTTAGCTCAGTAATCGATACCCTAGCACCCCATTTAGCCAAAATCTTTAACAAATGTTTAGATGAGGGTATATTCCCTGATCTAATGAAATATAGTAGGCTCGTTCCTTTATTTAAAAGCGGTGATAAGCAAGATCCCACAAATTTCAGACCAGTCTCAGTTCTACCCGTTTTGAGTAAAATATTCGAGAAGATAGTTCTAGGTCAGCTGCTTACACATTTCAATGACTATCAACTTCTCCATGGTCAGCAATTCGGCTTTACGCAAGGGCGCTCTACAACGGACGCCGGCGTCATGTTAGTTAAACATATATTTAGTGCATGGGAAGAGCGCAAGGATGCTATAGGCGTATTCTGTGACTTGTCGAAAGCATTTGATTGCGTTGACCATAAAACACTTCTTTTAAAATTAAAGCACTATGGTATAAACGGGAATAGCCTAAAACTTATAACATCATATTTAGAAGGGAGAGTTCAAAGAGCTGATATAAATAGAACTAAATCTTCAGGGTCAGAGGTCAGGATAGGAGTGCCACAGGGATCGATTTTGGGGCCGTTCCTCTTCCTCGTATATGTAAATGATTTGCCGTTCATGGTTCAAAATATGTCAGAGATAGTATTATTTGCAGATGACACGTCACTTATTTTTAAAATTAAGAGACAAGAAAATGACCTTGACAATACAAATAATGCTCTCTCTCGGGTACTAAATTGGTTTACTTCTAATAACTTATTGTTAAATTCAAAAAAGACGAAATGTATAAAGTTCACTCTTCCAAATGTCAAAACGGTAGACAGCAATGTTTTACTGGGGAATGACAAATTAGACCTTGTGAATGAAACTGTATTCCTAGGTATCACAATTGATGCAAAGCTTCAATGGGGTCCTCATGTAGAAAAATTAGCAAATAGGCTTAGTTCAGCAGCATATGCAGTCAAAAGAATTAGGGAACTAACTGACGTCGCAACTGCTAGGCTTGTTTATTTTAGTTACTTCCATAGTCTTATGTCCTATGGCATACTACTGTGGGGACGGGCAGCAGACATTGAGACCATCTTCGTCTTGCAGAAGAGAGCGATCAGATTCATTTATAGGCTGGGTAGTAGAGATTCGTTAAGAGATTTCTTTAAAGAAACTAACATCCTGACAGTTGCCAGTCAGTATATATATGAAAACATTATGTACGTTAGGAAAAATATCAGTAACTTTAAAACTTTAGGTAGCCAACACAATGTAAATACTAGAAATAAACATAAACTTTTGTTCCCACTATTTAGGCTGGCAAAGGTTAATACATCCTTCATGGGGCATTGTATACGCTTCTATAATAAAATCCCTGAAGATATATTAAGCTTGCCTGAATCGCGGTTCAAAAAATATGTTAAGCACACTTTGTGCCAAAAGGGCTACTATAACATAAAGGATTATTTAGATGACAATGAGGTCTGGAATGAAAGCCAGTACAATGTATGAGTTCTATGTTCAAAATAATTATGTAAACTATGTTAATTAAGGACTTTTGAAAAGACTAAGTTAGGAGTTTTTTTGTCCATTTTTTCTCCTAAATGATCTAGATTTTGAAATGGACACCTAGTTTGAATTGTAACGTTCATTAAGCCGCAGTTTCTGTGCTACTTTGAATAAAACCTTTTCATTTCATTTCATTTCATTTCATAAACTTCAGCTCTAACTCCGTTTTACTAACCTTGTTTTAGAGCGTTTTAAGCAAAGTGCTATTTTACAAGATAATGCGGTTATAGGTAGGACGTGTTATTGAAATAAGGCAGTGTGCGAAACTGTTTTTCACTATCGATAGTCATAGTTATTTACTTCTTGTAATAATATAAATTCACTATAAGGTAGTAGAAATATCACTCGCTAACTGAGAAAGAAAACATCATGAAGAAACGCGAGTTTCTGAGATTCAAATCTCAGTCCTTAAAATTGGCACTACGCCGCGGGCATGCGTGGTAATTAAGCCCTTAATTAAGTCTCTCTCTGAGAGACGGCCTGTGCCCTACAGTGGGTCGTTTATAATATAAAAATATTTAACGAAAATACGGTGCGGTCATTTTAAAAGTGTCCCACCGCGACAATTTCAAGTGCTGAGGTATTTGAGCGCCACTGATTCTCACTAATCCGGACTTGGCCCCCGCGGTGGAGTCCCTATACCTTCCTCAGGGAAGTAACCCGTACCCCTCGGTGGGGACATAATGGGTTGATGATGATTACTACTATAACTTCACAGATGTCCAAAACTTAAAAAACAAATTGGTAGATGCCCGCACTGAGAATCGAGCCTGGATCTCTCGCTTCAGAGTCCATTGTTCTACCGACTAGTCTACTGCCGCTTACACTAGGAAGTATACACTCTGTATTGTAATATTATTGAGAGAATGTCACAGAATATCCTGGACGGGAGCCCGATGTCGTTACATAAGCTCCGCAAAATGTTTGCGAACTATCGAAGCGTTTTCGGCATCCGGCGTATGACGTATTGATTTTAAGGCTCCGTTCACAAGTCACAACAAAACAAACACCACTTGTTTTGGTACCAAAAGTGCCACACTAAGTTAAGGCGGGTCCACGCTAAAATTCTAACAAAACATTTGTTTGCTAACATATATGTTTAAAACGTTCGTGGCCTATTCGAACCGAGTGATTGAAATCAATCACTTGAGGTAAGCAACGATAGGCGCGGTCATTTGCAGGATGGATGACCGTTCCGTGATTACCGCTAGTGTCATTTTTCCGAGCGCTTCCCGCTAAGCCGTTAGTGCCGGTTGTCATGTAATGACAGTCGTTAAGCCATGTCAGAGGCCTTAAGGGCATCGAAGGATGGTTAGGCCATACTCCATCTCTGGGGTCAAGTCCGGATTGGTGGAGGCTTGCAAGACCAGTGGCTGGTCTTACTGTCCGAAGTTTTCAAGCCGCCTATAAAACCTCTGGCATGGCGTAACGACTGCCATTACATGACAGCCGGCACCAACGGCTTATGATGGATTGCTGATGATGATGATATTATATCATATTTTGATTTAACCTAAGCTTCTGCTTAGGGTTTATACTTGAAAAACAAATTGACGATGTTCTTACCTAAACTGAATAAATTAATATAAATATTATTTTAAAAAGGCCTTTAGGTAGTCATTTATTTTGGCCCCACTGTACCCGCGTCCTAGCCCGTCAAAGTATCAAGTTCGCCCGTCACAGCCACGCTTCATATGTAACGTCTTGGAAATTGCTCAGCGCTGAATTTTCACAAGTATCTACCAGTGCTCATATTTCCTAGTCCACCTAACTTAACCAGATACAATATTCGATATCGATATCGATCGATATCAACCCTTTTGTATATCCTCACTGCTGAGAGACGGGTCTCTTCCTGCATCGCAGGAAGGTTAGGCCTTACTCCACCATGGGGGCAAGACCGGGTTGGTGGAGGGTTGTAGGACAGTGGCGGGCCTTACTGTCAGAAGTTATCAAGCCGCCCATAAGGTCTTTTACGTGGCTTAACGACTGCCATTACATGAACTTCCGTCCTTCGCAAAACACGCTAAGCCGTTGTTGCCGGCTGTCATGTAATGGTAGTCGTTAAGCCGTTAGATAACTTCTGACAGTAGCTTCACTATCACTATCTGACAATCCTCCACCAACGTGGACTTGGCCCCCGTGGTGGAGTATGGCCTAACCTCCCTGGGATGCAGTAAGAGACCCGTGCCTCAGCAGTGGGGATATACTTAAGGGTTGAGGTCGATTATTCAGAAAAACAGACATAATGAACGTGTCAAATCCATTTCAAAATCTATAGCGTTACATTGTTGGGCGAAAATGGACAAAAAATTCTCCGAAGTTATGTATGTGACAGCACATCAACCTTTACATTTGCGGACCCTTCTCAGTTACTTTTCATCAACTTTTATTATGGCGGAAACCTAGAAATCAGAGGTACCTACTGACCCTTCTCAGTTACTTTTTGACAACTTTTAATACGGGGAAAACCTTAAAATCGTGGAAACATTTTTCCCATTTTTTCAGCGATATGACATTTTAAACCCAACAAAAACAAAACACTAACGTATATAAGAGAAAAATATTAGCGGCCAGTAATTAAAAAAATAACGAATTTGACCATGGAGGTCAGACATTGCGTTTAAAATTATTGGAATCCCAGATTCCGTATACATAAGTAGCAGCCTATGTAAGACAGTGGCGGGCCTTATAGGGTATAGGGGCCTTACTGTCAGAAGTTATCAAGCCGCCTTACGACTGCCATTATATGACAGCCGGCACCAACGGCTTAACGTGCCTTGCGAAGCACGGAAGCGCTCGGAAAAATAATATTTTAAAATAGGTTTATTATGGTTATTATTAAATTCTTTACTGTACCTGTAAATATTGTACAATTTTCGGGCTTAATACTAAATAGTATTTTATTCTAGCTAACCAACAGGTGACGTGGAGAAGGCGGGGGTAGTCCCAAACAGTGAGGTGATATTTTAGTGTCAAACATCTTTTTTAACAATCAAACTATTTATTAATATGTACAATAATTATAAATGTACACATATACAGAGATAATAATTAAGTACAATAAAATAATTAATAAATAATTAGCTCTTAGTAACCTATTTCTTCTACTAGCATAATTTTGTAAGCTGATGATTCTCCTAACTGTATAAATAAATAAATAAATAAAATAAACAGTACATAGATATCTATATACATATAAATAGACTTAATAATATATTTTTATACTATTTTTATTTTTAATGCACTAACCCGTGCTAAGGACAATTTTAAAAACCTATTTAGAGGCTAAAAATTCCTGGGATTCGAACCCGCGACGGTTCGAATCCCGGCATGGGTGAAATTTTTAGCCTCTAAATAGGTTTTTAAAATATATTTTTACATACTTACGGATGGAATTACACATTATTGTTCTGAACATGTAGATAGTGTTCCTGAACTCTACCCTTAAAGACGCCGACTGACGGTGCCTGGCGAATTTATAGCGGTAGCGCGTTCCAGGTTTACATTTTAAAGCACATCAAAACCTCTATTTTCATGAGCGTCCAAATATAAGGAGACCTGTAACTAAGCATTCTTGGAATATTACGTCTAAGTGCTCAGGATAAGCTTATAGGTGATGTATCTGGGAGTAATTTATGTAAATACCTGGGTGATATCGTATCCAGAGGGATGTGTTTACATTTAGATAAATTACATAGGCAACAAGCAGGTCTTAATTACAATTTGAGCTACAATCCTGTAATTAAGATTGTTAAGTTGTAATTAGTTGGACGCGCTCGTGGTCTCGTCGAACCGAATGATTGGAATCAAACACTTGAGTTAAGCAACAACAGGCGAAGTCAGGTGCTGGATGGGTGACCGTCCCGTGACTGCCGCTAGTGGCAATTTTTCCAGGCGCTTCCGTGCTTTGCAAGGCAGGCTAAATCGTTAGTGCCGGCTGTGCCGTAATGGCAGTCGTTAAGCCATGTCAGAGGCCTTATGGGCGGTTAAAAACTTCTGACAGTAAGGCCCGCCACTATCTTACACTCTTCCACCAACCCGGTCTTGGCCCCCGTGGTGGAGTATGCCCTAACCTTCCTGCGATACAGGAAGAGACCCGTGCCCCTGCAGTAGGGACATACAAGGGCTGATAACAGGGACACGTCTGGCAAATTTTGCTCAGCACAGATTTAGTTTGACAGCCGCATTTCGGTTCTTCTATGGCCACGCCTGTAAGCGCCATCTATGAAGTGGTTGGTGAACTTGTGCTGAAAACGGCTCTTAGTAATCCATCGATTAAAACTTCAGCACAATTAAAATCGATTGTCATGAAGAATCGAGTCGGTAACTTTATAAAACGTCACGTACTCGAGCTGTCAAAAGGGTTAGATAGATTATTTATTGCATGAACACCAGAAATTACGTTAGAGACTAAAAAAATAAAGTTCAGTATAAGTGGCGGCGTTATTACTAAAAGTAATTTCTTACAGACAACCATTAATGAAAAAAAAAAGAAACTGAAAGACGAGTAGTCAGCGCAACAATATTAAACAAGATATCTTTATAATTGATATACACATACAAAAACGGTACTTACATAATTATGAAATTGAGACGCATACATGTCGGGAGATCAACCCTTTATAAGTCCCCACTGGGGCACGGGTCTCTTCTTGAATGGCAGGAAGGTTAGGCCATACTCCACCACGAGGGCCAAGTCCGGGTTGGTGGAGGATTGTAAGTCACTGGCGGGCCTTACTGTCAGAAGTTATCAAGCCGCCCATAAGGCCTCTGACATGTCTTAACGACTGCCATTGCCATTACATGACAGCCGGTACCAACAGCTTAACGTGCCTTGCGAAGCACGGAAGACGCATACATACATATTTGAAATGGGTTGGACTGATAAATTGATATGTTTTATTTAAATTGGTGGTCCTGTGAACCTTACGCTGCGCCCCCTAAATTTTCCCGACCTTTGTATAACATGCTAGGTATATTAGTGAGATGGGTTGCACGTTATGTAGCTGCCAAATTGAGTTAACTTTGCTGCAAAATACGGAGGTTCAGGTGAATAATTAACAACGTACACATCACGCTATTAGTCGTGTTACCGAAATCAAAATCGCCTCGTTCGAGCCAAACTTTCGAACATCAATCACGGAGCACTCAAAACTAAATAAACAACTCTTACCCGACCAAAAGCTGCATAATGGTCTTATTACTAAATTAACCGCTTATTTATTCATCATCACCTCGTATAGCGTTACAAAGGGGCCGGTCGCCGCATGCCTCGTAGTCTTAAGATCAACACACACTTAGCGAGAAACACGCTGAAAAAACGCAGATTTTACCAAATTCATTAGGTCGCTGGACAGACTACTTTTCAGCCATCTGTAGGCAAAAATGGAATGTAACACACATAGTGGATACAACCTATAGGGAAGAGGGTGATCGTGCTTTTCCACTGTATGCCTGGGGACGGCCGGTCCTACTGTTGTTCGTCGGACGTTATATTTATTGTATGTCATGTGAAACACTTTGATTGCGCGATGCAGGAATGTTGGAGTATGTAGTGCATTTTATGTTGCCTTGTCTTGCTCTAAATAAATGTTAACAATTCTATGAATTCCATTTAACTTACTTCCGTTACAACGTGTTAAAACTTTGCAAGTGTATGTATTTCGGATACCAATATAATAAGGCCCGATGTCCTCAAGTGATCACAAAAACCATTCATATTTTCAAGGTCGGGCCTTACGAGGATATTGGATCAAGCTGATCAAATAGCTTTAAAAACTTTGTGTAAGTTAATTAAACGCAAAGCCATAAGCTGCCGTAAGCTTTTTGGCTTACATAGATAGAAAACACGTAGTCACTAAATATTACTTATTTATTTTGTTGTTTTGAGTGCATTGGCGAGAATGTGTGTTGTTTGATTTTTTATAAATAATTTTATTGCATACTTTTGAAATGTTTACACCATATTAGTTTTATTCTTTCTGTTATGTATAATTTCTAAAGTTGAAATTTTAATTTACGTCGGCCACTCTAGATTTAAATTACGGCACAGATATTATTGTGACCACTGGAAATATTCCAAAAACTCCCAGAAACGCAAACGCCCGGTGAACGCCCTACCTAAACCCACCTTAAAAGGCAAGCATCTCGGCCGTTTGATTTTTTTTTAATCCCACCGTCACGATGTGAAGTCTGACTGATTAAACAAAAACTACCGCCGAATAGGCTCCACAGGAAACGTTTGACAAAGCCCTGATACGGAATTGACGGCTTTATTTAGTGGACGAGAAGCATGTTGCTTGACGACTTATGCAGCGTCACGTGACTAGTAAAATGACAACTCAGCTGAAATGCACACTTTGTGCAAAAAGCGCTACCACTGTCGCGGTTGCGCTATCACTGTGTGCGCTATCCCCACAGAAGTTTACAGAAATGTAGAGATAGAGAACACTTTAAAGTACATAAAAATGAAAATAACATAGATATTTCTCAACCTAAGAGTACAGACTTCGTGCGGCCTTATCACTAAAAGTATCTCTTCCAGATAACCTTTGGATGGACTGGACTAATATAACATTAGAGAAGGAAGTAGATGTACAAACAAAACATGCAAAATGATAATTTCTGAGGTATTATACATGCCTGAATAAGATTGTGAATAAATTAAATTATCAATGCACACATACAAATAATTTACATAAATAAAAAAAATATATTATATATAAATACATAAATTAATAATATAATAAGTTTAATGCATTGTTATTTTTAATAATTTTTTTATGTGAAGTGTTAAAATACCTCAGCGCTTGAAATTGCCAATCCGTTGTGGGTACGCGGAGTAATTAAGCCTCGTGCCCTGCAGTGAGTCTGGGACGTATGAAGAAAAGATCCATAAAAAGTACAGAAAAACTCCAAACTTAGTCCTATCAAAGTCCTTAATAAACAGAGTTTACATAATTAATTATTGAAGCGCTCGTGGCCTAGGCGAGCCGAGTGATAGGAATCAATCACTTGGTTAAGCAACAACAGGCGCGGTCAGGTACAGGACGGGTGAGCGTCCCGTGACTACCGCTAGTGGCATTTTTCCGAGCGCTTCCGTGCTTCACAAGGCACGTTAAGCCGTTGGTGCCGGCTGTCATATTATGGCAGTCGTTAAGCCATGTCAGAGGCCTTATGGGCGGCTTGATAACTTCTGACAGTAAGGCCCACCACTGTCTTACAATACTTACAATACTCCACCAACCCGGACTTGCCCCCGCAGTGGAGTATGGCCTAACCTTCCGACCCGTGCCCCAGCAGTGGGGACATACAAGGGTTGATAACGATACGATACATAATTATTTTAAAACATAGAACTCACGCATTGTACTGACTTTAATTCCAGACATGATTTTCATCTAAATAAGCATTGTATTCTAATAAAGCTCTCTGCATTGTTCCCAGGTTTGATACCCGTGAGACGGTGACGTCGCACTGGTCAGACCCCAACACCCTTGGGGTCAGAGCCAGTTTCCGTGGAGACAGCAATCCAGCTGTTCTTATTCTGACCAAACTCAAGTAAGTGTTTAACGGTGCAAACCTCTTTACACCATTTTTTATATTTCTTTAATTCTGTCTATCATGTGGGTAAAGCGATATCATTCCGATGTAAAAACCTAACTGCAAAGTAGTTACTCAGGGCTGCGAGTGATGCAAATTACTTCAGCCAGATGTCGCTGCCTGTATTACGTACAGTTGTTGTGAAGAGGTTCGAAATTTCACTGATGCATGTGAGTCGCCCATTAGCTCAGTTGAAAAGAGCGCTGGCACGGATAGCCAGAGGTCGCGGGTTCAAATCCCGGCATGGGTGGAATTTTTAGCCCCTAAATAGGTTTTTAAAATCTATCTATCATTTTCAAAATTTAAAATTACGTCACCCATTTGACGACCTCTGTGGCGTAGCGGTAGCGCGTCTGCCTACCATGCAAGAGGTCCCGGGTTCGAATCCCGGCTGGGAACAAAAGAAAACCCCAGGTCTTGGATGTTTACATGTTTGTGATGTCGTTGTTTCTGGTTCCCACGACACAGGGTATCCTAGTGTGGGGCCAGAAGCAATGTATGTGCCTGTATGTAAATGTTATTATTATGTTATATTTTTGAGATTCCCTTAATTTTTCAGCTACTGACAGACTAGCTGATCTGACCAGACTATTAAATCTTCCTTAACCTGCTTTTTCTGTTTTTATCCAGTTTTCTGTTTATATTATTTACTAGCTGACCCAGCGAACTTCGTACCGCCTAACAGTCGATTCTTTAATATTTTTTTATTTTTCTCACCGTAACAACCATCCTTGTACTTCAAGGAATACTCTAAAAAAAGAATCCGCGAAATCGGTTCAGCGGCTCTCGAGATTTGCGCTTATCAATACATTCAGCGTTTCATTTTTATATTATAGATAAAATAAATAAAACACATTTTAAATAAAGCACAAAGTTGATGTCGTTCCAGTTTTATTATTTATAAAACGCTTTACAACATCACAAGTGAAGGTACCTAAATGGATACAGAATAAAGTGGACTAACGCAAAAATAACCATTACATCAAATAAACAGAAAACGAATACAATTTTTTCAGCAATACAGACTCTCTCTCTCTCTCTGAGGAAGGCCTGTGCCCCACAGAGTGACGTTTATAGACTACATAAAAAATACCAAAATGTGTTGATATATTAGACGGGACGCTATGGCGCTCATTAGGGAAGGGCTATGTCCAGCAGTAGACTAGAATAGCCTGATGAATGATGATGACGATTAAACGGGATTATTTATTGTGTTTAGAAGCTCTCGTGGCCTAGGCGAACCGAGTGCTTAAAATCAATCACTTGAGTTAAGCAGGCGCGGTCAGGTGCAGGATGGGTGACTGTCACGTGACTACCGCCAGTGGCATTTTTCCGAGCGCTTCCGTGCTTAGCAAGGCACGTTAAGAAGTTGGTGTCGGCTGTCATGTAATGGCAGTCGTTAAGCCATGTCAGAGGCCTTATGTGCGGCTTGATAATTTTTGACAGTAAGGTCCGCCACTGTCTTACAATCCTCCACCAACCCGGACTTGGCCCCCGTGGCCCCTTACGTACGGCCTAACCTTCCTGCGATGTAGGAAGAGAGCCGTGCCGCAGCAGTGAGGACATACAAGCGTAGATATCTAATATTTTGTGTAAATTACACCTAAATTCCCAACGATTCGGCTAGGTTGCAGTTGCCACGGTAACGGGTAGATAATTTTGTATACTTTTTGTATCATAACGTACCGACTTGATATCAAAGGGCACGAAGACAAACACGAGCGCCGTATCAAATAAAAATATCAAATGTCAAAGAAGACTTGGTTGGAGAGTTTTCATTGGACACACGTGTGTGGAAACATGGAACAGATTTATTCTCAACCACCGCAGGACGTAAAGGAACACGGTATTCTCCTTCATAAGTGACACGAGACAAGGGAATATGAAGAGAAGAAAAGACACTGTGACTACACGACACATCACAAAAAGAGATTGAAAATCACACAGAAAAGTAACACAATATTGCAACAGAAAGAAAACGGTTTTATTACATACGTTTGGGGCTTACGCAGCTTACGTACAAGACCCAAAAATTTTTTTTTCTATTGGCTGATTTTGTGTCCCACTGCTGGATAAAAGCAGCGGGGAATGAAGAGTCCCTTTAGGACACTCTTCACTCCCCGCTGTCAACGGCCATTCTGTGGCACCCCGCAGATAGTTCGTGAGGTCGTCTAGCTACCTCCTCCTTGGTTGGCCATGTTTGTGGCCAATATGAAGTGTAAATATATCACAAAAATACACAGAGTAAACTGAAAAAACTGACGAATAAACTTACGCATAAAAACATAACAGACAGGTTATTTTACCCACAGAGCTTATATTTTAATCGCTGTTGACTCTACCCTCTTCTGATACGCCACGCAACTCGTTCTAAACCAGTGTCTTCAGCGGAGAAACGTCTAGTAAAGTATCTTTGAAACTTTCATCGCGGAGTTTGTGAAAACAAGGTTTCCTTTGCTCCCAACACTTTTATACAGGACATTTCTCGGGGAAAATGTATTTTGCACAGAGGGAGGCAAAGTGTAGCTACACTTTGGTTTCTTGTCTCGAAAGGAGGTTAGTTTAACGAGGAAAATAGTGACTTATAAGATACACAGCCAATATATGCGGTGTATTAAATTTCCTTTCATCGTAATGATATTTAAGAGTCTCAGGCAAAATTTCCTTACTTACGTGTTCTACTCGCATTTGAACTGAAACCGCCAGAAAAATGGCAGTTTCGATGGCGTTTACAGTCTATTCTGGGAAGTACTACGATGCTAGTTACTGTAATCTTGAGTTAAGCAACAACTGGCGCGGTAAGGTGCATAATCGTCCTGTGACTACCGCTAGTGGGATTTTTCCCAGCGCTTCCGTGCTTCGCAAGGCACGTTAAGTCGTTGGTGCCGGCTGTCATGTAATAGCAGTCGTTAAGCCATGTCAGAGGCCTCATGGGCGGCTTGATTACTTCTGACAGTAAGACCCGCCACTGTCTTACAACCCTCCACCAACCCGGACTTGGCCCCCGTGGTAGAGTATAGCCTAACCTTCTTGCGATGTATGAAGAGACCCGTGCCCGAGCGGTGGGGACATACAAGGGTTGATATCGATCGATATCGAAGTGAGTGTTGGGTAAAGGACCCACTTAAATACTAAATAAAACAAATAACTTACAAATTCTGTCCGCGTCGACGCCTCTCGACTTGGTAGCCGGCGCCGCCCGGGGTGGGTGCACTGAGGTTTGGGGATCCCTAGACTTCCCCGTCTACCCCCAAGAGCTCTTTCCCCAGAAAGCTACGTACCTGCAGTGCGTGTCGTGCAAGTGCACTGCAGGTACGTAGCTTTCTGGGGAAAGAGCTCTTTGAAAGAGAGAAAGAGCGCTTCGCGCGTTTCACCAAAATATATTTGTCCACTATTTTGGGCGATCCGTCGCCCAAAACCAAAAGCATTAACACGGGATCCGTCCCGGAACGTATCTCACACTTCACACGAAGATACAAGCCCGGCAATCTGATTGCCACACCGATTTGGGCCAACAAACGCTCCACACGCTTCAAATCCACATTGCAATCAAAAAACAAGAGATCAAAGTGTGCACAGACTAATCCGACAACTGTCAACTCTGTCATGTAGTCTGAATGCTTAACTGTAGTGCTGTCAGGTCACTTCGAATTTCTCGGCAAAGAGCGTGACAGAACGTTAATTAAGTATTTACTTTGAAATTCTCGATTCAGAAACTGGCCCTTAATACTTTTTTTGACGACCTCTGTGGTGCAGCGGTCGTGTATCTGCCTACCATGCAAGATTTTCCTGGTGCAAACCCCGGCTGGGGACAAAAAAATCCCAGGTCTTGTATGTTTACATGTTTGTGATGTCGCTGTTTCTGGTTCCCACGACACAGGGTATCCTAGTGTGGGGCCAGAAGCAATGTATGTGCCTGTATGTAAATGTTATGTTGTGTTGTCTTAATGTATGTTTGATTGTTCACAGGCCTGAGGACACCGGGGAGTACAGATGCAGGGTGGACTTCCTAAAATCGCCGACTAAGAATACTCGTCTCAACTTGACTGTCTTGAGTAAGTACCGCGTTAAAAAAGGTTTTCGACTTGTGTTTAAAAAAATGTTTTATAAAATAATATCAAGCGACATCAGAACTGTAACTCATGGTGTCTGGTACACTAACAATCTGTTAATCTACTGTTAACAGCTGTCATTTGGCCAAGTGCACACTTGACTGTCTTGAGTAAGTACCACGTTAGAGAAGCTTTTCGACTTGTGCTTAAAAAACGTAAGATAAAATAATATCAAGCGACTTCAAAACACTAACCCCCGGTGTCGGTAAACTAACAATCTGTTAATCTACTGTAACAGATGTCAGTTAGCCAAAGGGCACACAGAAAAAAAATATGTGACAGCTGTTACTAGTAGATTAACAGAGTGTTAGTGTACGAGACACTGGGGTGTATTGAAACACGCTTATTATGGTCTTACAACGTCGACTTTTATTATATTTGACAGGTAGGCCTGTTTACAAGTGATGGAAAGTGTGAAGGTGATATAGAAAGAAGAGTAAAAGCGGGAAATTGTGTAAACGCTGCCTTGCACTCCATTGTGTGTAGCCGAAACATCTCCAAAAGAGCTAGATTGGCTATTCATAGTGGCGTGCTGGTCCCAACACTTTTGTATGGTAGCGAGACTTGGAGAAAGGCGAGAAAGTAGAATTAATGCAGTAGAAATGAGGTCCTTGAGAAGTATGTGTAGTGTTACTTTGAATGACAGGATACGCAATAGTCTGTTCAGAGAACATTTTGGACTGAAAGAGGATGTAGTGACTAAAATTGAAAAAGGAATGTTGCGTTGGTTTGGACATGTGGAGAGGATGAAGGAAGAAAGATTGACGAAACAAATATACATTGCGAATGTGAGTGGAAGGGTTGGTAAGGGTCGTCCCAGGCGGACATACATCGACCAGATAGGGGATGTATTAGCAAAATGAAATATAAAAAGTACTCGGAACCGGCGTGCGTGCATGCAACGACTTATGAACGTTGATGAAGCGAAGGTGATCTGTCAGGATCGTGGCAAGTGGCAGTCCCTGGTCTCTGCCTACCCCTCTGGGATACAGGTCCTACATTATGTATGTATGTAGGACCGGCAGGTAGGTACACATAGATACACACAGGTGGCGCTAGTAGTATTCTAAATGCATTATATTGCTATTACATACCTAAGTAATTTTAACAGGGTTAAGAGTCTTCTTCTTAGCGTATCTGTCAAATTAGAAAGAAAAGAAAAGAAGAAAGAAAAACACATTTATTACAGCAACAGTTATGAGACACCACAATACAAAGTAATAAACAAAACATTTACAAACACGGTGTTGCTCTGCTGCTGCAATAGGCAGCTGACTCAGCATACTGCCGAGGGTATTATTCCCCAGCACTGATTTTCAGTCAGCGCCTGTCCCATGAGGGCTCCACGCGCGGCACATCATCATATTGTTAAATTAGCGGTACGTTTAGTCAACTAGGATTTGGTACATACCATAATGCTTGCAGTGCTTGAAATTCCCGATCCGCGCTGGGTACGCGTGGCTAAGCCCATACTCTCTCTCTGAGAGAGGACCTATGCTGGGACGTTTAGGGGCTACGTAGAAATAAAATAAAAAAGGTATTTGGTTAAAATAAACATTTATGCCACACCTGGCAATAAAGGGGCTTTTTCCGCACGCTGCGCGTACGGAAAAAGCCGCTTTCTGAGTGCTTAGTGCGAGTTTGACAGATCCAATCAAATAACTTTACTATCGCGTTAATCGAGCATTGAGTAGTGAGTATGAGTAAGTTAACCGTTCGAACTGGCAAAACGCTGTCACAGTACAACTCGCACTCGCGTTTATTCGTATTTTGGCTGGTAAACGTGTTCACTTCTCAACGTAAACCATTACAACTCGCACTCAGCAATTTTAATTTCCATACTTGTCGCTAGGTGGCGCTTCCTCGATGCCATAGAAATATGAGTTTACGTTAACGCGATCGAGTAGTTAAAAAACTCGCACTAAGCACTCTGGCCAAGTGTAGACATAAAAAGATGTACACAACACGGGAGGTAATAAAGAAAGCTCTCGATCGCATATTTACGTCCCTCGCTTGCAGTTCGGGCCGCAAACTTCTGCGATCTCGGCCTTTCTTTGTATTACCACCCTAGTTGTGTAATGTACTATTAAAGTTATTGATGGCAATCATGAAATCTTATCTTATGTTTTGTATAGGTGGCAATTGATGTACCTATTCTGAGATGGTCAGAGTGCAGTTTTTTTACCGCTGCCTTTTTCTCCACTACAATACGGCCAGAAGGCAGCGGCTTACATTTTACATTGTACATTGACATTAGGCAAGCAGAACGTAAATTCTTTACTTTAAAATAAACTGAATTGAATTGAAGTTGTTCACACTGAAGCGCTCGTGGCCTAGGCGAACCGAGTGATTAGAATCAATCACTTTAGTTAAGCAACAACAGGCGCGGTAAGGTGCAGGATGGGTGACCGTCCCGTGACTACCGCTAGTGGCATTTTTCCGAGCGCTTCCGTGCCTCGCAAGGCACGTTAACCAGTTGGTGCCGGCTGTCATGTAATGGCAGTTGTTAAGCCATGTCAGAGGCCTCATGGGCGGCTTGATAACTTCTGATAGTAAGGCCCGCCACTGTCTTACAATCCTCCACCAACCCGGACTTGGCCCCCGTGGTGGAGTATAGCCTTCGTGCGATGCAGGAAGAGACCCGTGCCCCAGCAGTGGAGACATACAAAGGTTGATAACGATTTAAAGAACACTTTTAAAACACACTTTACTGAGGCAAAACATCTAGTATGTACATAGGTACTGACTACGAGTAATCAGTCATTGGTGCCTCTATTATTCCCCTGGGGGTACAGGCCGGCCTCCAAAGTGATAAGCTACGTGGGTTGCCTATCAAACAGCTGGCCTACATTTCTGTTGGGTTTAGATCTGCTTGGAGGCTTCTGCGGACAAGTTGGCTTCCATTTTTGCAAACTGTCAACGTAGGAGAGAGAGAGATATAGTGTCTATGGATGAGTGACGGTATTACTGACTTTTCCTTTTCCCTACGTCAATGAAAAATATACGTTTGCTGATAATTTTATAATATCAAAACATAAAATTATCAGCAGACGTATATATATATTTTTCAATGCTTATACTCGGAAAGTAGTGTTGCTTTGATCTGATTATTTGGTGGAAAATGCTGCTTCCCTCCCTAGAGAGGGAAAAAACTCATTTAAAGTACTTCCCACCTAAGGGCCGGAATGAACTTTAATAGAACTACTGTCAGCTGTGAAGAGTTATATGTAAAAAAAAACTAATTAAAAAAAATGCTGCGGTCATGTGAGTGTAACAGCTAGTGTGAACTTAGCGCAAACTTCTTTGAGCGGAATAGGCCGCAACAATTACGCGGCGAGTTCCATATTTAAACTAATCTGATACTAAAGTGATACTAATCTGTTATAATACGAGTATAACACTGACGTTTCGGCACTTTTACAGGGGCCGTGGTCTCGGATGTCAGAGATGACAGGCGTCTTTTTGAAAGCATTAACTGTTAGTTTACTACCCTCGGCAAAAGTTAAAAAGTTAATTATGTAAAAGTGCCGAAACTTCGGAAAATTGTAAAAAATATAATGAACGATTGAAATCCGTATTAAAACAGTTTTAATTTATGTTCATTATCAAAAAAAATCAATTATAATTAAGATTAAACTATATTTGTTTTACACTATTTTTATTTTTAATGCACTAACCCGTGCTAAGGAACAAATTTAAAAACCTATTTAGAGGCTAAAAATTTCACCCATGCTGGGATTCGAACCCGCAACCTCTGGCTATCCGTGCCAGCGCTCTTTCCAACTGAGCTAATGGGCGACTCACCGGCATCAGTGAAATTTCGAACCTCTTTACACTATTCTCTGTATTACGTACTGGCAGCGACATCTGACTTAAGCAAATTGCATTACTTACAGCCCCGTCTACCTATTTTGCAGTTAGGTTTAACATCGGAACGATATCACTTAATATAGTGTAATCATGTGGGTACAGTGGTGTGTGAAAATGGGTGAAAATTTTTAGCCTCTAAATAGGTTTTTAAATATATTTGTTTTTTGTTTTGTAGAATAGTTCAATTATCTTCTTGGTATTCAGATATTGTATGGAATTAGGCGTTTCTTTGCGGAAATCCATAATAGCATTAAAATATGAAAATAAGGTAACAAATACACAGCAAATGCGCAACATTTGCGCGCTCTCACACAAGTATTGGTGTCGGTGGTGGTGTGTTCGTGTCTTGCTTCTGCTCGAAAAAGTGGGAGGGAGGGCGGTGCATTAACTAACCGCATGGTGCTTGTGGGATTTTGGCGGAATTTAGCAAAGTAATTTGCACATTTACTTCTAGGTATTCGTCTATTTTATAATAAGATCAAATGAAACGTTTCCTTCTCGCTGTGGTCGAGTGTACTAAGGCAATTGAAAACGGAGACACTTAATTCAATAGGGACAGAGTTCAAACTTAATCAATTATGATATTGAAGTGGAGACTAGCCGGGTAGAAATTTAGGGAGAGGCTTCGTGACTTATTGGAGCGAAATATTTGACCTTTAATATCCAACTAAAACAATTAGAATAGGTACTCGCTTTAATTTATAAATTTATTAAAAGTATTGAATTTAGAACCCTGAAATGTATACTGGTAATTTATATAGGACTTGGTAATACACGACTAGGATCGCTCTGCATTTGGTGCGCGTAATGTGGGAGCAGATTACTGATAGTGAAAAAAGGAAAGAAAGTACTTTTTATCTAGATTTGCTGTATTTAAATTTAAATTTTGACTTAATGATGGAAACGCTCGTGGCCTAGGCGAACCGAGTGATTGGAATCAATCACGTGGTTAAGCAACAACAGGCGCGGTCAGGTACGGGATGGGTGAGCGTCCCGTGACTACCGCTAGTGGCATTTTTCCAAGCGCTTCCGTGCTTCGCAAGGCACGTTAAGCCGTTGGTGCCGGCTGTCATATAATGGCAGTCGTTAAGTCATGTCAGAGGCCTTATGGGCGGCTTGATAACTTCTGACAGTAAGGCCCGCCACTGTCTTACAATCCTCCACCAACCCGGACTTGGCCCCCGTGGTGGAGTATGGCCTAACCTTCCTTCGATGTAGGAAGAGACCCGTGCCCCAGCAGTGGGGACATACAAGGGTTGATAACAAACGGGGCGTTAGAAACCATAACACCGGATCTACCTAGCTTGGTTTCTCATGTGATAGAATACTTATTACGTATACTTATAAGTCAAATTGTAAACTAGCCAAACTTTACATGTATACCGATGTCTGTGACTCAATAAATATCATTATAATCGATGATCGATATCAACCCTTGTATGTCCCCACTACTGGGGCACGGGTCACTTCGTGCATCGCAGGAAGGTTAGGCCAATACTCCACCACGGGGGCCAAGTCCGGGTTGGTGGAGGATTGTAAGACAGTGGCGGGCCTTACTGACAGAAGTTATCAAACCGTCCATGAGGCCTCTGACATGGCCTAATGACAGCCATGCCACTAGCGGTAGTCACGGGACGGTCACCAATCCTGCACCTGACCGCGCCTGTTGTTGCATAACTCAAGTGATTGATTCCAATTACTCGGTTCGACTAGGCCACGAGTGTGTGTGTGTGATAAAATTATTATTTTTATGGGCAGCTAGACAGTAAGGCCCGCCCAGTGGCGGGCCTATGGTGGAGGATTATAAGACAATTCTTACAATCCTCCACCAACCCGAACTTGGCCCTGGAGTAGGTGAGTATAGCTTAAGCTGCCTGCGATGCAGGAAGAGACCCGTGCTCCAGCACTGAGGCCATTCAAGGGTTGATATTGATCGATGTGTGTGTATGCACATCCGATTCTATGTTCTCTCTTAATTGAATTGCATAACCAATGGTCAAATTTTGATAAATCTTTTTTGTTTTCGCGTGTGCTAAAGGTATACAAATCGACATAAACTTAAAATAAAAAAGATCCCTAATAATAATGAAAAATAAATAATGAAATAATAATAATAGTCATTTATTTCAGGCAAAGGGAGCCATATACAAATATTTTTTACAAATAACTAAATACTAAACAATAAATAATTACACTATTTTTTTATTTTTAATGCACTAACCCGTGCTAAGGAACAAATTTAAAAACCTATTTAGAGGCTAAAAATTTTTAAATTTTTCCTTAGCACGGGTTAGTGCATTAAAAATAAAAAAATAGTGTAATCATGTGGGTACAGTGATATCGTTCCGATGTTAAACCTAACTGCAAAGTAGGTAGTCGGGGCTGTAAGTAATGCAATTTGCTTAAGTCAGATGTCGCTGCCTGTACGTAATACAGAGAATATTGTAAAGAGGTTCGAAATTTCACTGATGCCGTGAGTCGCCCATGGGCTCAATTGGTAGAGCGCTGGTACGGATAGCCAGAGGTTGCGGGTTCGAATCCCGGCATGGGTGAAATTTTTAGCCTCTAAATAGGTTTTTAAACTAAACAATAAAGTTAAGACAAATTACCTAAAGTCTCAACTACTTGTGGTTCGTCCTCATCTGCACTGACATCCGGACAAAACAACTCCAAAAAAATATATTTGCACGTACCTATTATAGACCCTCTGTTTATTGCTTCTCCGACTCTCCAAGGTTTGCCGGAAGAAATCTCTTTCGGAGATAAGCTCGCCTTTGTACATGTTATTTCTTATGTAATGTCCTGTCAAATTAATTGTAGTTCTTATTATTATTCCTCTTAATTATAGTTTATGACACCAACTCTTATTTCGGTTTAAGACTAAACTGAATACTGTGTTCTGTACCTACAGTTATAACAATTATTATAGACAATTAAAGAAATTAACCCTCAGCTATTTAAATTAAAAAAAATGTTTCGCGTGCAATAAAGTATATTAAGGACAAGATAAGAAAACCCTGAGGACAAGTCCAGACCACGATTTGGTCTCTGGAATAACCGCATATGCATGGCGTGAAGCGAGATAACAGAAAGTACTGGGTGGTATAAAAAAGAAAGGTCACACAAAGTAGATCGATAAGAAAGGCCTAGGTGGCCTACTCGGGATAGATATAATAGATTGATAGATAAATTAGTAGCTGGTGCCCGCGACTTCGTCTGCGCAGGATTTTCGGGTAGATTTATTCCTACTTACCTTGACACTCACCGTCTTTTTATTGCAGAAAAGAGCGATCAGATTCATCTATAAGCTAGGCAGTAGAGATTCTTTAAGAGAATTCTTTAAAGAAACAAACATCCTGACAGTTGCCAGCCAGTGTATCTATGAAAATATTATGTATGTCAGCAGAAGGCTTAGTGCGAGTTTTTTAACTACTCGATCGCGTTAACGTAAACTCATATTTCTATGGCATAGAGGAAGCGCCACCTAGCGACAAGTATGGAAATTAAAATTGTTGAGTGCGAGTTGTAATGGTTTACGTTGAGAAGTGAACACGTTTACCACCCAAAACACGGATAAACGCGAGTGCGAGTTGTACTGTTACAGCGTTTTGCCAGTTCGAACGGGTAACTTACTCATACTCACTACTCAATGCTCGATTAACGCGGTAGTAAAGTTATTCGATTGGATCTGTCAAACTCGCACAAAGCAATCTGGAAAAATATTAGCAACTTTAAAACTGCAGGTAGCCAACACCATGAAAATACTAGAAATAAACTTTTGATCCCAAGATTTAGGCTAGCAAAGGTAAATACATCCTTCATGATGCATTGTATACGCTTCTATAATAAAATCCCTGAAGATATATTAAGTTTAATTGAAAAGCGGTTCAAAAAATGTGTATAGTACTCTTTGTGCGTAACCGCACAAAGAGTACTATACACATTTTTTGCTCCTATATTTATTAACTTTGCCTCTTTTGTATGAGAATCAAGCCAATAATATTTCTCTTTCTCTCTATCGCTGATATATCGATAGACAAAATGGACAAAAACACTACAAACGTAGTCTTTTCAAAGTAAGTAATTAATTAACACAGTTGACAACCTCTGTGGCGTAACGATAGCGCGTCTGCCTACCATACAAAAGGTCCCGGGTTCGAATCCCGGCTGGGGACAAAAAAAAACCCAGGTCTTGGATGTTTACATGGTTGTGATGTCGTTGTTTCTGGTTCCCACGACACAGGGTATCGTGGGGCCAGAAGCAATGTATGTGCTTGTATGTAAATGTTATGTTACGTTACATACTCGTACACAATTATTATAAAACATACAACTCCTGCATTGTACTGGCTTTAATTCCAGACATCATTGTCATCATATCACACATATATTATAAAGGCGTAAGTTAGTGAGTGTGTATGTTTGTTGTTTGGCAATTCTAATTTATAATCATGTACCTGATAGCTTTAAGCAATTATCATTACCAATTTTCAGAAAGAAATTGTTTCAACTTTTACTAAACAAAATGTATTACAATATAAATGATTTCATTAATGATAAGTTATAATTCAGCATAATTTTTAATATAATTTTGACATTACTTTATTAACAATTTTATGAACTTTTATTTATGCATGTTGACATTTAATTTAATTTAATTTTACATTGAATGTTTTAATTTCAATTGGTCTGTTGTATTGTGATATGTTATGGTCACTTTAATGTTTTATTAATTAGATTCAATTTACACTATTTTTATTTTTAATGCACTAACCCGTGCTAAGGAACAAATTTAAAAACCTATTAAGAGGCTAAAAATTTCACCCATGCCGGGATTCGAACCCGCAACCTCTGGCTATCCGTACCAGCGCTCTACCAATCCAATTGGTACCGCTCAATTGGTAGAGCGCTGGTACGGATAGCCAGAGGTTGCGGGTTCGAATCCCGGCATGGGTGAAATTTTTAGCCTCTAAATAGGTTTTTAAATAGATTAAATTTTTTTGTCATTAATTTTATTATATTATATTTTAAATTTTAAAGGGGCGGCTCTCAAACAGCTTAGTAATGGGAAGGCTGCCGGTGAAGATGGAGTAGCCTCTGAGCTCCTCAAGGCAGGTGGTGAACCTGTTCTTGGGGAGTTGAGGAGGCTCTTCAACTCTGTAATAACAAATGGTACTACCCCGAGGGCGTGGAGCAGAGGTGTAGTGGCATTGTTTTTCAAGAAAGGAGACAAAACGCTCCTTAAAAACTATAGGCCGATCACGCTTCTGAGCCACATCTATAAGCTGTTCTCGAGAGTCATCACGAATCGTCTAGCATCAAGATTTGACGCCTTTCAGCCACCGGAACAGGCTGGGTTTCGTAAAGGCTATAGCACCGTAGACCACATCCATACTGTTTGGCAGGTTATACAGAATTCCGAAGAGTATAACCAACCGCTGTGTCTGGCGTTTGTGGACTACGAGAAGGCCTTCGACTCCATCGAAACCTGGGCTGTTCTGGAGTCTTTGCAGCGATGCCAAGTCGACTGGCGTTACGTGGAGGTGCTGAGGAGTCTCTACCAAGTGGCGACGATGTCCGTGCAAGTACAGAACCACCAAACAAGACCCATCCAGTTGCTCAGAGGTGTAAGACAGGGTGACGTTATTTCCCCGAAACTCTTCACCAATGCTCTGGAGGATGTTTTCAAGACCCTGTGGTGGAATGGCATGGGCATCAATGTTAATGGTGAATATCTCACACACCTCCGCTTTGCTGACGACATAGTCTTAATGGCAGAATCGCTGCAAGACCTACAGAAAATGCTGTCTGATCTTAATGCTGCCTCGAGACGCGTTGGGCTTGGGATAAACTTGGACAAGACTAAGGTCATGTTCAACGAGCACATCGTCCCTGAGCCCGTTCTCGTCGAAGGTGTAGCCCTTGAAGTGGTCCAAGAGTACGTCTACCTAGGACAAAAGATCCAGCTGGGTAGAGACAACTTGGAGGGTGAAATCACCAGAAGAGTGCAGCTTGGCTGGGCAGCGTTTGGAAAGTTGCGTCACATCTTCGAGTCATCCTTGCCACAATGCCTGAAGACCAAGGTATTCAATCAATGCGTCCTGCCGGTCATGACATACGGAGCCGAGACGTGGAACCTGACAGTGAAACTAGCCCACCGATTGCATGTCACTCAGCGAGCTATGGAAAGGTGTATGCTCGGAATCTCGTTAAGGGACAAAGTCCGGAACGAGATCATCCGACAAAAAACCAAAGTCACTGACGTAGTTCAGAAGTGTAGCAGGCTGAAGTGGCAGTGGGCTGGTCACATCTGTCGCAGAACCGATGATCGTTGGAGCAGACGGGTTCTCGAATGGAGACCACGACTCGGCAAGCGTAGTGTAGGACGCCCTCCGGCCAGATGGACCGACGACCTGAAAAAGGTGGCTGGTGGTGACTGGATGGCGAAAACGGGAGATCGGGTCTTGTGGCGCACCCTGGGGGAGGCTTATGTCCAGCAGTGGACTGCAATAGGCTGAAATGATGATGATGATGATTGATATTTTAAATTCGGCGATCCAGCAACAATATTTACACACCGAAAGGTAGAACATGAAGGATCTTAGGAATAAATTTAAAACATGATAATATGTACCCGTGTTCTAGCAAATAAATTATTTTTACTTTACTTTTACTTTAAGATAAGATAAGATAAGAATATTCTTTATTGTACACTGGAAAAACAACAAATACAAAACAATTGCAAATATACATAGTACAATTGGCGGCCTTATTTACTTACTTCTTGACGTCCTGGCTGTGGCAATTTTAATAAAATTTGGTTGGGAGTAAGCTGACCCCCTGGATAGCCACAAGGCTACGGTTTCCTGTGCGAAAATATCACATTACTATACTATTTTTATTTTTAATGCACTAACCCGTGCTAAGGACAAATTTAAAAAACCTATTTAGAGGCTAAAAATTTCACCCATGCCGTAATACAGAGAATAGTGTAAAGAGGTTCGAAATTTCGCTGATGCCGGTGAGTCGCCCATTGGCTCAATTGGTAGAGCGCTGGCACGGATAGCCAGAGGTTGCGGCTTCGAATCCTGGCATGGGTGAAATTTTTAGCCTCTAAATAGGTTTTTAAATTATCACATTTCCATGGGAAACTCGATAAACCTAACATATATATATATATATGTTATAATATATATATATGATTCAACATATATATATATATATGTTGAATCTCAGGCTGTCACTGCTCGAGTAGACCCCCAATGTTTGTCAGAGCTCCGCAGTAGCCGATTGGGATCTAAACTATTGCAATAAATCAGCCGGTCGCCGGCTCGTCCCACTGGCGTTAATGAAAAGACTCCTCGGAGTTTTCGGCTCAGTTTTTCTCTTTCTACGAGAAAATACCGGCAGGAACTACCGGTATTTTCGGCAGGAAATACCGGCTGTTCTAGGCTGTTAATCCCTCGGACTTGGTACAAGTCCTTGGGAATTGTCTCGGAAGAGGAACAAGGCTTCCACTTTGAAATCTTAGAACATTGTCGTTGTTACTATGTATTTACAGGATTATGTTTTAAATGAATTGCAGTTTTATTGAATACATGTATATAACATAATTATGTACGTTATGTATATTTTTATGTACTTTGTAAACGTTCCGCTGCAAAGTACAGTCTATTTATTCTTACTTGTCCAATTTAGTAAACAAGATTCTACCCTCAAACTGTGACTTTTTAGTCCAAAACCGCCATATTTCCATAAATGAAGTAACCTGGAACACTCTTTTAGATAACACGCTGCCAATTTTATAAACATAGTTCATGGTAGTTCATGAATTTGCGAGAAAATGTCTAGTTTAGGCATCTAATTTCAATTTTAAGGTTAGAATCTTGTTTACTAAATTGGACAAATAAGAGTAAATAGACTGTAGGCAAGTAGGTTACCCGCAATTTATCGATTTTCCCGTGGGAATAAGATGTTTCCCGGAGTAAAACGTACCCTTTGTGTTAATCCAGGGTGTCTACTACATACCAAATTTTATTAAAATCGCTCCAGCTGTTTAGACGTGAAGAAGTAACAAACACACGCACACACACAAACTTTCGCCTTTGTAATTTTAGTGTGATAACTCTACCAAAGAGATGTGTTAGCAAAGGGCGTGATAAAAAGTACCCGAAACAGGCGTGCGTGCACGCAACGACTGATAATAACGTTGCTGAATCGAAAGTGATCTGTCAAGATCATGGCAAGTGGCCTGATTTCTGCCTACCCCTCTGGGATGCAGGCGTGAGTTTATCTTAAGTTATGTTTTTCGATAAAACGTTATCTCAAAATAAGAAAGTATTTTTTTTTGTTATGCGGCCAGAGCATAGTATTAATATAAGTCAGATGTCACAAAAAGGAAAAATATTTTTTAAAAGTATTAAAAGTAGAATTACACGTATACACTTTTTTTGAGATCTGTAAAATCTCGTAAGTAACATCATCAACAACCCATTATGTCCCCACCGAGGGGCACGGGTCTCTTTCCTAAGGAAGATATAGGCCATACTCCACGACAGGGGCCAAGTTTGGAGTGGTGCAGGCTTGCACGACTGGTGGATGGTCTAACTATAAGAGATTTTCAAGCCGCCCTAAGGCCTCTGACTTGGCTGCACCTATCTAGTACCTGACTGCGCCTGTAGTTGCTTAACTGAAATGATTGATTTCAATCACTTGTCTCGGCTAGGCCACGTGTGCTTCGAATTTAAAACCTATTTAGAGGCTAAAAATTTCACCCATGCCGGGATTCGAACCCGCAACCTCTGGCTATCCGTGCCAGAGGTTGCGGGTTCGAATCCCGGCATGGGTGAAATTTTTAGCCTCTAAATAGGTTTTTAAATTTGTCCTTAGCACGGGTTAGTGCATTAAAAATAAAAATAGTATAATAAAAGACTATGTCATGATTTTGCGTTATATTTTATTTTGAAGGGTTGTATGTAAGTATGTATCCCCTAAGTTAGTATGACCCTTTAAAATAGGTACCAACATGATAACAGTTGCATCAGTAAACATGTCACCCGAGTCATTGCTTGTGGGATATGTGAACATTAAGTTGACAAGCATTAAATTGTATAGATTTGAAGGGTAGTTTTAAAAGGAACGTTTCGCATTTGCATTTGGGATCCTAAGGATGAAACGCGTCGCGTGTTTTCTCATACAAGTATTGGTGTCGGCGGTGGTGTGTTCGTTTCTTGCTTCTGCTTGAAAAAGTGGGAGAGAGGGCGGTGCATTAAGTAACCGCATGATACTTGTGGGATTTTTGGTGGAATTAAGCAAAATAATTTTAACTTTTTATTGCTATTATGGATTGCCGCAAAGTAACACCTGATTCTATACAGCAACCTATGTTGCTTAAACTTCGTGATCGATTGAGATCACTCAGGCAGCCAGGGCTACGAGCGATTCATAAATATATTTTTACAGTTTTTTTTGTCTTTGGTATAAAAACAAAGTCAGTCCAATCAAGTTTGTTCCCAATTTCAGTATTCACATAAGTTCTAAGAAAGGATTTTTTTCTTCAACAGTACCACCGGAGCGCCTCATCCTATTGAACCACAACGGCAAAGAGGTCACGAACGGCGTATTTGGACCTTATGACGAGGGGACAGAGGTCAATATTACTTGCGTCGCCGTCGGAGGTTAGTACAAAACATTGTCTTGTCAACATAGCACCACGTTGGGCGCCACTCTTTCAAAATAAAGATTTTTGTCTATATCACTTAAGATATTTAAAATATATGGTCTGCTTAATAAAGGAGACGGGAATTTCTGGGCCCGATTGTAAATAGACATGGTTTAAAAAAAGCGTTGTATTTTTCTATTTTAAAACATAAAAAATGAGCTCAATTCACAATCTGGAAGACAAGAAATCTTAAAAATAAGTTTATGTCCCTAATAAAATAGGATACCGATTACTTTAATCGATTAGTCTGCATGTATTAAATAAAAAACACCTGCACCAGATGATTGATTCAATCAAATTAAATAAATACATTATAATATACTTAATGTGAACAGTTTAAAAAAATCCTAATATTAACTTGATGAAAATAAATCTTTAAATTGATTCTCGTTTACGGATCGATTTATTACTCGTGTTTGTCAACTGTATTTTTAATCTGTGTCTGTACCAAGAAAAACATCCTTGGTCTGTGCTAACAGTGACAGGCGTGACAGCTCCCTGACTCAAACTATGATCACTCGTCTTCGTCAATAATAGAGCGTCTTCTCGTATCGTTTAGTGCGTTTTGAGTGTGTTTCCTTTTGTTTTTGTTATTATAACTCTCCGACCAGTGCTTTCTTTCTACAGACTTACGATCTTGCTTAACTTATACGGACACGGATAAGGTTAATATAAGTTTCATTGTCAGCTTGTTGCATAGCCCCACTTTTACTAAATCTCTTATAACTCTGCTCTCAAGTTGCCAAAATCCACAGAATTTTCCGAGATGGTTTGCTTATATATAAGCTCTGAATTGACATCTCTTTCACCTTTTTACACCCAGGCCCAAGAATGTATGAAAGTGTATCCGTCTCCTTCACTTATATTATTTTCAAACCAGTCGTTTTAAAAAACTTACAACGTAAAAAACACTCATAAATTGCTAACAGCAATGACTAGGTACCTTAGGTATCAAGCAATTTAAGGCCACTTTCTTGTGAGTGTAGCAAAAAGCTACTTATTTAAAGCTTTATTTTATAGTAGGAATTATTTAACGATTATTAAGGCGCTAACCAGCGCCACCAATGGAATAAAAATCCCAACTTGTTTTATAATAAGTTTTTTTTTAAAAGCAAAATCTATTATTTTAATATCTATGATAATGAAATGAAAAGGTTTTATTGAAGTTCGCACAAAAACTGCGGTTTAAGTACAAATCAAGGTGTCAATTTCACAATCTAGATCATTTTGGAGAAAAAATGGACAAAAAAATCCAAACTTAGTTCTTTCGAAGTCCTTAATTAAGAGAGTTTACATAATCATGAAAACATAGAAATCATGCATCGGCTTTAATTCCAGATAACTTTTTTTAGAACATACAACCTAGAACGCAGTACAATGGACAGAACATCATGGTATACACCCATGCACTCTACTCCGTTGCGTTACGGGCGACTTTGCAACTAAAATATGAAGATTGACGTGCTGTCGACTGTACCCACATCCTAGGACTTTAATCGATTTCCGCTAACAACGGCGGTTTTGGGCGGAAACCGATTGAAGTCCTATACCTATATTTTATAATTAAAACTGTTTTTACACGGATTTATGCTCGTTTATTACATTTTTACAATTTTCCAACGTTTCGGCACTTTTTCAGGTGCCGTGGTCCCGGATGACTGAGGTGACAGGCGTCTTTTAGAAAGCATTAACGGTTAGTTTACTACCCTCGGCAAAAATTACAAAAGTTAATTATGAAGTTACGTTCCAAAATAGGCAAACCAATTATTTTTATATAAAGTTAACAATATTGATTATTAGTAATTGAAGTTAATATTAAATTTATAAACTCATTACTTTACATGAACTTAAAAATACTGATTATTAATAAAAATTATTTTTTTTAACTCTACAGTCACACTTCTAGCAAGGGGGTCTCATGCACTTAAGCACTGGTTTTTTAAGTTCATGTAAAGTAATTAGTTTATAAATTTAATATTAACTTCAATTACTAATAATCAATATTGTTGACTTTATATAAAAATAATTGGTTTGCCTATTTTGGAACGTAACTTCATAATTAACTTTTGTAATTTTTGCCGAGGGTAGTAAACTAACCGTTAATGTTTTCTGAAAGACGCATGTCACCTCAGTCATCCGGGACCACGGCACCTGAAAAAGCGCCGAAACGTTGGAAAATTGTAAAAATGTAATAAACGAGCATAGATCCCTGTAAAAACAGTTTTAATTATGTCTACTGCTCGTGTTAACCTTAGAAAATTAGATTTTATATTTCATATAATTCTGACAGCTATCTTTTCTTGACTTTTGTAGGTAAAACATAGTCTAGCATTTTATTTCCTATTGCCCCCAAATGGGTATAATATTTCCCTCTTTCGGTGGAGAGCTTTTTAAATTACTTCCACACTTTTTGGCGACCGCTGAAAATCAGCGCCATTGTCTCCAACGACCATGGCATAATATGCTGAGCGGCGGCCATTTTGGTGGCATGTATGTCTTATTTACGGTAGGAAGTCCTAAGTTACCTACACGCTAAACCATTATTGTTATTGTTTTCATTCTGTTGGTACCAAATAAACATTTTCTATTCTATTCTGTCGGCCTCGGTGGCGCAGCGGCTTAGCACGCTGACTGTAAAACGGAAGGTCTCGGGTTCGATCCCCGGCCAGGTCAAGCTAGGAAACGAACTTTTCTAGTTTGTCTCGGGTCTTGGATGTTATCTATGTATTTATTGTATTAAATCTATCGTCGAGTTAGCACCTGTAACACAAGTCATTTAGTTGTACTTGGTAGATACAGGGCTAACGAGATCTGTGTAATACGTCCATGAATATTTATTATTATTATACAAGTCCACACAACACAATCACATAGTAGCAACACTTATGAAATGTCAGAATTCTACGGAATAAAAAATCAGAGTTTAGATTGCCAGCGGCTTGTGCAGCTTCCTTCCCCCAAAACAGTACGTACTCGTACGAGAACAAAAATTCACGAGTGCAAATATCAAGAGCGTTGTGTTGAAAAAAATGAACCGGCCAACATTTAGACGGCGCTTAACCCCAATCAATTGTGAGGCAACGAAACTCAGTCTTTGCCCTGAATTTGGTGGAAAAAAACACTCACCACCAGCCATGCCACTCGCGTAAGGGCGGTCCAAATAACGAGCTTTGGCGGGAACCAGTTCAGTCTAGTTCTAGTTCTACGAGCCTAGTCGAGTAATTAGTTAGGCCAGATATGAGGCATAGAAAACATTCTTTTCCTATCTGCCATCGGCGTGACTTTCTGATATAGCTTCATTGATAAATAATTTAACTATGTGCTCATTTCATTATAAACTAAACATAATATATTTGGTTAAGGAACAACAAAAAACTGTTGGGCCAAAAAATATTCAAAAAAAGGTTCAACAGTATTTTGTTAGTTATAAGGATAAGTTGTAAGGAACAGCTCACTGTTCCTTACAACTTATTTGTCCCGTCACGCGCTTAGTGTACATACGAGTACGTCTGTACACTAAGCAAACCGGCCGCGCGCAATCCCCCAAGCGCTTAGTGTACAGACGTATGTACACTATGCAACGCTCAGATTGGACTCTTTTTATCTATGCTCTGTGCATTCTCTATGGACAATATCTGTTCTTTTATTGGCCAATGGTTAGTAAGGATTGCTTTTGCCAACCAATCAAATGACGAGACGTGGAAAAAAATTGAATTATCATCGAAACCACATGAGCTTGCTAGGTCAGACGCCATTTTACGTTTTCGGCGTGAGTTGCTCCGCTCGCTAAAGTTTTATAAGTTATTTCGAGAAGGCAACGCTGCGTATTTGTTTATGTGTTATATATCAAATTACTGGGAAAAATGTGTAGATTATGTTTCAAATAATAGTTTTGTTGTATTTGATGGAAAATAAAGTGAAAAAAGCCTCGAACTTTTAGCCAGGATCGTGCCGCTTGTATGGGCGGTCAGTGCCATTTTACCTCTTCCCGTTAATTATTCATTTATAGCTTTATTTTGGTGGATTAGAGTATGAAAATTGTGTAAACAGTTATAGATAATATGCAGATCATATTATAAGCGTTAGTTCAGTGCTAGGGAATAAGTAATTAGTGAAAATAGTGAGACAAAGTTCAAAGTAGTGTCAAAATGGCGTGGATAGTGAAATTCATCTCGTCATTTGAAAATCATGTAAGTTTATTAATAATTTTATCAGCATTACAAGTATAATAATCGGATAGGGAATTTTATGCAGATTGTAGTGATATATAACACTTATTGAATAATTACGTAGTACTTTCTCTAATTTGAGAAATGCGGATAGTGTCCAAAAAAAAATTGCAAAAAAATGGCGGTGCGAAATGACCCTGCACTATGGGGTACCTTTGAACTTTCTTTTGTCCGAGCGCGTCGAGCGCTAGAAGGACTTTGTCGAAGTTGGACATTATGTTTTGGAGCAATCAACCCGTTTAAAATATACAAATATTAAAAGTTTGAGAAATGATATCTTTTAACTTGGGACAGACGTGGTTGGCTGACAAGGGTCGGGCACCCTTTTGTTTCAACAATTTTTTTACACCGACCTTCAGTGCCTCGGCTTCTACTCTGTTTCCGTTTTCAACATTTCGAAGCTGGCTAGAGTGACTTTGACAAAAATTTTTTTTTTTTCTAAAATGTTTTTTTTTAGAAATGAGTTTGATTAGAAATGCATTCACGAAAATTGCCTCTTATACTGCCGGGGCAGTGGAGACATACATTTTACGTTGATATATACAAAGTTTTATTTTATTTCTTTTAAAATAATGATACTAAGTAGGAAAAGCTTTTTTGATTGTAAAACTTTATAACACAAAAGAAATAGTTAAAGAAAATTGGTGAGGCGGATAAATACCAGAGCAAATAATTATCATGGTAATTTTGATCCCGAGTATTTTATTAAAGTCAGTGAGAGTAGGCCCCCAAAACATTTCGCGGCTCGTTCCTGTCGCCTATCACCAGTTGTACATTACTTATAAAATAAGATTTTTTTAAAAACCTATTTAGAGGCTAAGAAAATCACCCATGCCGGGATTCGAACCCACGACCTCTGGCTATCTATATCAGCGCTCTTTCCAACTGAGCTAATGGGCGACTCACCGGCATCAGTGAAATTTCGAACCTCTTTACAATGTTCTCTGTATAACGTACAGGCAGCGACATCTAGCTAAAGTAATTTGCATCACTTGCAGCCCCGAGTAGCCACTTTACAGTTAGGTTCACATCGGAATGATATCGCTGTACCCACATGATTATATTCTTAATGTCCTTAGCATTAAAAAGAAAGAAAACAAAGGCATTGGCAAGGTATATGCCCGCACAAGAAATCGAAGCTACTAGTTAATGTAACGTTTTATGTTTTCACCTGTAGTTTCCCGAACACTCTCGTCAAATTCGTTTGCGTATCGGAGAATCAAAGTATCGTCCAGCTTGTGATAGGCCCACGGTACAGGTCAAAACGTTGTGGTTTTACGGTGTAGGTGTATTGTTAACTTGATGAAGAGTTACAGGTGTGAAAGTGGAATTCGGGCGTGAGGTCAGTGTTTTGGGTCATGTAATTTCTAAATAATCCACGTTAAAATATGGCACGTTCGGTCTGGGGTCGTGCGGGAATTTAAGATAATTTGTGGGTTTTGATTAAATTTTTAACGTGACCTTTTTTTCCTTATTAAGGAAACAACCTAGTTGACTTATCTTAGAATCCTCCACCAACACGGATCTGGCCCCCGTGGTGGTGTATGGCCTAACCTTCCTGCGATGCAGGAAGAGACCCGTGCTCACTCAAGCAGTGCGGATATACAAGGGTTGATATCGAAATTGACTTCTAAAGAATAAATTATTTCTCTCTCCCTCTCTCTCTCTCTCTCTCTTTCTATCTCTAAAGTACGCAATCACTTGTCCTAATCTCCAACTAGGATATCCTGGGCTATGGTATCCTGGCAAGGACATCACAGACACGGAAATATAGACTGAGTTAGTTTGTCCTGTGGTTTCCGCACTTAGCCTCATAGTTGGGCTATTGTACGTAAAATATAGACTGAGGCCGTTGGTACAAATCTACGGCGGCCCCAGTGAGAATTGAACCCGGCATTATCGGATGTGATACCATACCATCACAAACATGGAAATTCCTATACACCCAGACTGAGGCCATTTATACAAAAAAAGCAAGCAGGAACCCAACCTATCAGGAATGAGATCTCTGTTGTTATAGTCAAGCGCTATTACGTTTGGTATAGCAGAATTACGCTTGACTGCCAAAGCAGAAGAAATGGCTTCGATTCCCGCTTGGTGCCGTACTTTATACAAATGACCCCAGTGCGGGTGTTTTTCCATGTTTGTGACGTCATTCGTTATCAACCCTTGTATGTCCCCACTGCCGGGGCACGGGTCTCTTCCTGCATCGCAGGATGGTTACTCCATATTCCACCACGGCCGAGTACGGATTGTAAGACAGTGGCGGGTCTACTGCCAAAAGTTATCAAGGCGCCCATAAGGCCTCTGACATGACTCAACGACTGCCATTACATGACAGCCGGCACCAACGCCTTAACGTGCCTTGCGTGGCGCGAAAGCGCTCGGAAAACAGCCACTAGCGGAAGCCACGGGGCGGTCACCCATCCTGCACCTGTTGTTTCTTAACTCAAGTGATTGATTCCAATCACTCGGTTCGGCTAGGCCACGAGCGCTTCTTACTTAGAAGCGCTTCTTCTTCTTCTTACAGTGCCCTTAAAAAAAACGTACCAGCGTATCTGATAGCTTTTGTAAAAGCACTTTATTTTGCTGTATCTTTCAAACGTCTCATGGCAGGTATATTCCCAGAAACCCTTAAAATATCAACTTCATCTTTGCAGGGTTTTACAGCCAACATTATCAAACTTGACTAGCGTTTGGTTCAGTCGTAACTTAAGCTTGAGTTCTTGATCTTGGTTTACTACCAAACTATGACGCTGAGTACTCGTGCTCTAGTACAGAAGTTTAAAGGACCGCTGCTCTTCTAGTAACCGGAGCGGTTGGCGCAACAGAGGTACCAGCGTCTTGATTATTTTAACGTACTTATACGTCGCCGTCGTCGTCAGGCTATACTAGTCCACTGCTGGACATAGCCCTACTCTAAAGAGCGCCACGTTGTGCTATCATAGGAGGTAATGCCCATAATGCTCACGCCGGGCATGCGGGTTGGGGATCGCAGTTCGGTGGAATTGTACTGCAGGGGGCGCTGCTGCCCACCCCCCGGTTTGTGTCCCTTAGTCGCCTTTTACGACACCCGCGGGAAGAATTGTACTTATACATCGAGTTTGTCGTACTATTATGTGTCCCAATATCTCTGTTACGTCTTAGATGCGACGGAAATATGGTTTCCACTTAGTGTGATAGCGCGCCTGATATATATACCTACATCAAGGCTAAGTAAACATCCCCCTTTAGCACACAGATGTATACCTTAGTAGTCAACCCATAAAGTTAACATATACGTTAAAGATTCGTACGTATGTGATTTTTTATAAATAGAATCTCTGTAAATAATACAGAGAATATTGTAAAGATGTTCGAAATTTCGCTGATGCCGGTAGCTCAGTTGTGAGAGCGCTGGCGCGGTTAGCCAGAGGTCGCAGGTTCGACTCCCAGCATGGGTGGATTTTTTATCCTCTAGGTTTTAAAGATTTCTTTATATTTATTTTAAGTAGTCACGCCTAAGGGTAAGCGAAGACGGGGTCTACGACGTTACGTGCTTACCTGTTAAATGCCGGTTAACTCTACTTTTAAAGACACCCAGGTTATATGTCTCCGGAAAGACAGACGATGGCAGCGTGTTCCACAACTTTGCTGTACTTTTCTATTATAAAATATTTTTTTTTTTATGGTAGTACAGCAGGCACACGTCTGATAGGCGTTTAAAAAAATCATTTTCATTATCAAGTTTGAGTATAAGCTAAATTTAAATTAATAACATTCTCCTGTCTTGACCTTCTGGGACTCCGTCGTCGTAGTTAAGCTTTCGATTAGAAACTTACGGCCCGGTCATAACTAGACTAGTTGGCCCTAGCCAAATATCAATTAAGCTACTGGCTATAATGAATGTGATCAAACTCAGTGATCTGCATTTCACTCGAAAATGCTTAGGACTATGCTCACTGCATACAGTTAAGTAGCCTATCTTTTTTTCTGTTACTTAATAACGCTCTAGTAAATGCTCGTCATAAGCATAATGTATTAAGAATGTCAGACGGCGAAGCAATGACAAGATAAGATTGAGTTAGATTTTTTTTTGCAGGATAAGCATATTTATCAAATTCACAAAGTCGAGTTCAACAGGTACGAGGGCTGCTACTTATGTATGCGGAATAGAAAAAATAAACAAATGTATATGGCTAAATATGCTTTTATTGTTTTTTAAAGTATTCTCCACTACGATCGATGCACTTTTGCACTCGATGAAACCAATTTGTAAAACACTTTTTCCACTCTGATTGAGGTATCTCCAAAACGTGCTGTTTGAACGCATCTACGGCATCTTCACGGGTCGAAAATCGTTGACCACGTAATTAATTCTTTACATTTGGGATTAAATAGAAATAATTGGGAGCCAAATCAGGGCTGTACGGTGGATGACCTATCAATTCTATTTTTGACCATCCAAAAATGTAGTTGTTTCCTGAGATGTATGACAGCTGGCTGACTGATTCTGCGTCGCTGGCTGTTTTGGCGTATTTCTTCAAATACTTCCGGCAAACAAATAGTCGTGTATCACTCCGAATTAACCGTTCTGCAATTCTCCAGTGGTATTGTAGCCACATGGCCATTAATACCAAAAAAGCAGGCCACAGTGCTTTTTGCACGAGCTTTACATTGCTTTTTGCAAGAGCCACTTTCGTAGGGTTCGGCTCATTTTGAAACACCCAAACTGTTGATTGTTGTTTAGTTTCGGGATCTTGCGCGTAGATCCAGGATTCGTCACCTGTGTAGATAATATAAACAGATTTTGAGTCGCCTCCGTTGAACTTTTAAAAGGTTTTCTTGCACCATTCGACGCGAGCATCTTTTTGATCCTGAGTTAAGTTGTGCGGGATCCAACGCCAACAATTTTTTTTACAGACAAATGTTCATGTAATAATCCTATGAATGCTCGTCATACATATGCCCAGAATAGCCTCTATCTCGCGATACGTCACATGGCGGTCTGGCAGTATTAGTTTTCGCACAGCTTCAATATTTTGTGGCACAACCACCGATTTCGGGCGACCTTCTTTAACTTCGTCCGTGAGCTTACTGCACCCGCGATTAAACTCACAAAACCAGTGATACACAGTCGTTTTTGATGGAGCTTCACCACCAAAAGTCGAAGTTAATTGATCTACGCACTGTTCTTGCGCTAAACCACGTCGAAAATCGTAATAAATCATAGCACGAATATTTGCACGAGTGAGTTCCATTTTTTCAGCGATATGACATTTTAAACCCAACAAAAACAAAACACTGACGTATATAAGAGAAAAATATTAGCGGCCAGTATTTAAAAAAAGAACGAATTTGACCAAGGAGGTCAGACATTGCGTTTAAAATTATTGGAATCCCAGATTCCGCATACATAAGTAGCAGCCTATGTACTAACGAGTATTTTCACACAGTCAAAATTGCTCATCGTCCAGACATTACGTCAGAAAATAAGTGTTAGAAATGCGTGAATGGGTCTAGAAAAGCTTAACATCAAATTGCGGACCAAGATTTCCTATTTGCTTATCCGGCATCTTGAAAAAAGGGTTATGAGATTTTTTACAGTACCTCGTTGAGAGACGAAAATTTTGATGCAATCCTTTTTTGTTGCTTTCTTCACAATCTACAATTAAGGTCCTTTTCGTTCGTCGTTACAGAGATATAATGAACATCCATAAATTTTGGTAAATAAATGGTTTTTGCTATTTTCCCTTGTATCTATGGATTTATTGAACAGCCATAAGTTTTGGTAATAATATGACCAGCAGCAGACGAATACGTGCTGATTGATGAAGTATCTTTTTGGTCTTTCAGGTCGGCCAACGGCCAGGGTTTCCTGGTGGAAGTCGCACGAGCTCCTGGCCAACTCCGAAGCTCGAGCCACAGTCAGCTTCAAGGTGCAGCGATCAGACCTCGGGAGCGACATCACATGCCAGGTTAGTCAGGACCTCGATTTTTTTATACGTCTAATCCTACTAATACACTGGCCTGCAAGACTAAGTAATACACTTTAAGTGCACAAGATATCATTTCGAAATAAAGAGGACTCGAAAAAGAGTTTAGCTTTGTGTGTTAAATCTCCATAGTAGGTAACCTTCTTTATGCCACACCTGGCCAGAAAGCGGCTTTTTCCGTACGCGCAGCGTGTAGACATAAAAAGATGTACACAACACGGGAGGTAATAAAGAAAGCTCTCGATCGCATATTTACGTCCCTCGCTTGCAGCTCGGGCCGCAAACTTCTGCGATCTCGGCCATTCTTTGTATTACCACCCTAGTTGTGTAATGTACTATTTTAATACAGTTGCTCAAAAAGTGGCGTATTGCAGCGACGTATAGCGTGCGGGATGTGGGCTATTACACACTCGTGCTTTTTTTTACCTTTCCCGCACTTGTGCGTTCTCTTTCCCAACTGTCAAAATAATGTCTTTAAAAAGAAAAGCCAACCATGAAGTTTTTACTAAAAAAAATTCACAGAAGTTTTTATGAGCTACTAATTTGTTTCAATATCAGATTTAATGATTTGATTGAATGAGTTAAGTTAGGTTTCATTTTATTTCATCTCATTAAATTTCATTTTCATTTCATATCAATAAAAAAAATTCTACTGAAGACTTGGCTGTATGGGCATAGTTCCCTTTGCCTACTAGAATGGGTGAAGAAAAAAAATCTCTGCTTATATTTTTTTACGGTTGGCGCCATTTTCCAAATAATTTTTTTTATTAAATTGCTTATTTTTTTCGCAACTGTATTAAAAATAGTCGTTCAGTACACGTGCGGAACCGTCATTGCAACTTGTTCCGACTGTCAACCCTCGCCTTCGGCTGCTCCTTGGCTCGGGTAGACATTTGTCGGAACTCTTTGCAATGACAGCCTTTCCGCACTTGTAATGAAATATACTATTTCAGACATGGCTGAAAAATAAAAACTAAATTTTTTGGGTGGTTCAGTATAACGCAAAATTATAACTGTAGTAGTCTGTTAGTTTTCAGAATATACCTCGGGCTTTAGAGTAGGCTTTGGTTTTCGCCGAAAGCGTTTAATAGCTACTACTTTTTGCTCTGTATAAAACTTGACTTCACTATTTTGAGGTGAGTAATTTATTAACTAATTTGTTATTAATATTATTATTAAAAAAGCTCTCCATCGAAAAAGGGACATATTTGACCCATCTGAGGGCAATAATAAGAATAATAATGCTAGTAGGCGAAGCAAATTAAATTCAATAAAAGCATTTTGAGGAATAAATTTCCAGAAAGCTGGATATCATTTTAATACTTCATTTGCTCCCTAAATGTCCCTCTTTAACATTGTAATAATGATATTTTCAGTCCAACGTACCGTTTCCGAGCTACAAGCACAAAAATGGAAAAAGCGCAAAAATTTCGCGCTTTTTTGGCCTCCAAAAAATGGGCTCACCTCCTGGGACCGTGCGAATTCGGATTACACGCATTTAGGACCAAATGAAAGTATACAAATTATATCCAGCTTTCTGCAAATTAATTCCTAGATTTTTTTTTAGTTTGATTGACCTATAGATATTATTTTATGTTTTACCTACAAAAGTCAAGAAATGATAGCTGTCAGAATTCTACGGAATAAAAAATCGAAGTATACTGAGCAAGAGATTTCAGTCGATAAAATATATACAGGGCGTCCCAAAGTTATGGGCCATGAAGGGAAAGTACCTTAAATATCGTAGATAGGGTATTTTGCTGAAAGAAGACTTTATGTTATTTTTGAAAGTTAGTAATTCTGCATTCAAAGATTTTCTAAAAATTACTTGCCTTGTCTGGGAATCGAACCGACTTAAATTAAAAAAAACACCTTTTATTTAATTTAATTTAATTAATTTACAAAAAATACCTACTTAAGTAATTGACTACGGCAGTTTCATGTATGTTTTTAATTTGATTAAAATGATTAATTTCACGCTGTTCCTTTCTTTTAAAATACTATGTTACTTAAGAAGAGTTATTATTTTTTGGCCATTATTTCGATAGGCATCATAAAAGTAGGGGTGGTTTCATTTTTTAAATTTAAGTCGGTTCGATTCCCAGACAAGGCAAGTAATTTTTAGAAAATCTTTGAATGCAGACTTACTAACTTTTAAAAATAACATAAAGTCTTATTTCAGCAAAATGCCCTATCTACGATTTTTAAGGTACTTTCCCTTCATGGACCATAACTTTGGGACGCCCTGTATAGGTACTACGAGACTGTATCGGCGGAATAATTTAACGACACATTTAGCGCTTAAGTGCTTAAGCTTTAGTGTTCTGAAGTAAGTGAAAAAGCAGGTATAATATATCTAAAGACTATTTCTTCTTAAAAGCACAACGAAGTGGCAAGATAATCTTTTCTAGTACAACGGCCATATTCTTCTTTTAAAAACTACTAGTGTTGACAGTCTCAGATACAATATTTCTCACGACTGTATTATATTGGTAAATAATAATAAAAGTAATGAAAATTGATTTGCAATGATGATACATCGTTAAGCGCTGTTAATGCTATCAGAAATTTAGCGCATTTTTGTCGATAACAACCTACTCGGTGTCTATTGTCGATATATAAGTATTTATTTAAGTATTTACTACCAAATTTTTAAAAATTATTTTATGCTAATAATTGAGAAGAGTGTATCATTGTAAGCTAGCATATTATCTATGTATATAGTTCTCTTAGCTTTTAGAATGTAGGTACCTCGGGCTCTAGAGTAGGCTTCGGTTTTCGCCGAAAGCACATGAGTGTAACACTACTTCCTGCTCTGTATAGTGTGTGACATTTACACTGTATTACGTACAGGCAGCGACCCGTCGCTTCGAATCCCGGCATGGGTGGAATTTTTAGCCTCTAAATAGGTTTCCGAAATTCGTTAGCACGGGTTAGTGCATTTTAAAACAATGTAATCATGTGGGTACAGCGATATCATTCCGATGTAAAACCTAACTGCAAAGTAGGTACTCGGGGCTGCAAGTGATGAAAATTGCTTTAGCCAGATGTCGCTGCCTGTACGTAATACAGAGATTATTGTGAAGAGGTTCGGAATTTCACTGATGCCGGTGAGTCGCCTATTAGCTCAGTTGGAAAGACCGCTGGCACGGATAGCCAGAGGTCGCGGGTTCGAATCCCAGAATGGGTGGAATTTTTAGCCTCTAAATAGGTTTTTAAAGTTATTTTAATATAAATTTAACATGTAACTTACATAATATCATAATAGAGAGATCGTTGTGAGAGGTTGTCTTTAGTTCTGTAACGATATGGTGTTCACTGTTATGTTACAAGAACTCTGTAAATAAATAAACCTAAATGTAAATCTATATAATTATATTATATGTGTAAGAACTTTGGCCCTTGCATCTGCTTAATGAGATGACTTATACAGCGTCCAGTGGCACCTTCACTCACGCTAGAAGAGGGTATAGGAACCACTCAACCGCTGCAACATTGGTTTTTAGATGGATGTTTTTTTGGATGTTATATGTATACAATTACTCATATCCGAATGTATTATTCTCTTACCAACAGGCGGTGACTGACCCATCAATAACGCCCGTCTCGGAGACCCTGTCAATCGATGTCAATTGTAAGTGTTTGTTTCTTATTTTTACTTAACTCTACATGGCGACTCATCGATATTCTTACTTTTTCCGTTATTCAGCTTTGACAATACAATGACGACCTTTGTGGCGTGCGCTACCGCTACGCCACAAAGGTCGTAGTCCGGTCTAGTTGATATGTAAAGTAGTAATAAAGTAAAGGAGTAGTAATTAGACGGCCTCTGTGGCACAGCGGTAGAGCATCTGCCTACCATGCAAGAGGTCCCGGGTTCGCATCCCGGCTGGGGACAAAAAGAAAACCACAGGTCTTGGATGTTTACGTGATTGTGATGTCGTTGTTTCTGGTTCCCGCGACACAGGGTATCCTAGTGTGGGGCCAGAAGCAATGTATGTGCCTGTATGTAAATTTTTTTTTATTTTACTTTCTACAAATACATACCATTACAGGCTGAGCCTAATGCGATATGTATGCTATTTATACTAGACAAAAATATTTTAATTCTAATTTATGTTATGTTAAATATGCTGGATATAATCTAAGTCAAGAGGCCTACCAACCGCGCTACCACCGTTTTACCAACATCAAATGCTAGGCATAATCTAAGGCAATAGTTCTACCAACCGCGCTAACACCGTTTAGCAAAATGCTAGGCACTATCTAAGGCAAGAGTTCTACCAACCGCGTTACCACTGCTTAAGCCAAATGCTAGGCATAATCTAAGGCAAGAGTTCTACCAACCGCGCTAACACCGTTTAGCAAAATGCTAAGCACTATCTAAGGCAAGAGTTCTACCAACCGCGTTACCACTGCTTAAGCAATATGCTGGGTATAATCTAAGGCAAGAGCCAATCTCGCTACCACTATTTTAGCAAAATGCTAGGCGTAATCTAAGACAAGCGTTCAACCAACTGCGTTACCACTGCTTAAGCAAAAAGCTAGGTATAATCTAAGGCAAGAGTTCTACCAACCGCGATACCACTGCTTAAGTAAGATGTTAGTTATCTAAGGTAAGAGTTTGACCAATTTCGCTTCCACCCACTACTTTAGCAAAATGCTAGGCGCAATCTAAGGCAAGAGTCTTACCAACCGCGCTACTAACGCTCAAGCAAAGTGCTAGACTTAATCTTAAATAAAGCTTGGTATAATATTCCCTAAAGCTAAAATTATCGAATTTCACAAAATTAATTCACCGAAGATAATTCCTACTTAAAAACCTATTTAGAGGCTAAAAATTTCACCCATGCCGGGATTCGAACCCGCAACCTCTGGCTATCCGTACCAGTACGGATACGTACGGATATCTGGTACGGATAGCCAGAGGTTGCGGGTTCGAATCCCGGCATGGGTGAAATTTTTAGCCTCTAAATAGGTTTTTAAATTTGTTCCTTAGCACGGGTTAGTGCATTAAAAATAAAAATATTGTAATAATTCCTACTGTTCCATGGCAAAAGCGGGAGACAGATGAACGGAAATTAGGGCTTTGACAAATATTTTAGCAGGGTTAGTAAATTTCTGTGCTGGGTTAGTCCCGATGAATGACTCGTATTGATTCTTTAAACAATACGAGTCATCATCGAACACTTTTTCACATTTCTTTTACATTTCATTTAGAGAAGCCCTCGTGGCCTAGTCAAATCGACTGATTGGAATCAATCACTTGAGTTAAGCAACACCAGCCGCGGTAAGGTGCCGGTTTGGTGATTGTCCCGTAACTACCACTAGTAGCATTTTTTCCGAGTTCTACCGTGCTTCGCAAGGCACGTAAAGCTTTTGGTTTCCGCTGTCATATAATGGCAGTCATTAGGCTATGTCAGAGGCCTTATGGGCGGCTTTATAACTTCTGACAGTAAGTCTGTTAATTAAATTAAGATATATTTTGTAGTATATTTTGCGAATGTGAGTGGAAGGGCTGTTAAGGGACGTCCCAGGCCGACATACATCGATCAAATAGGGGATGTAATAGCAAAGGGGATAAGAAGTACCCGGAACTGGCGTGCGTGCATGGAACGACTTATGGACTTTGATAAAGCGAAGGTGATCTGTCAGGATCGTGTAAAGTTGCAGTCCTTAGGCTCTGCCTACCTATCCCTCTGGGATACAGACATGAGGTTATGTATGCATGTTTTGAAAAGAATAAATGTGGAGTTTCTTTGTTAACATCTTCTCCACACTATAAATAAAATTGTGAGACTAACAATTTTGACGTTCATTATGTGAACGTTTTGTTTTATAGTGAATAAAAAAAAAATGTATTGTATTTTGAGTTTGAGGATGTGTCCTGCAGTGCGACGTATATTGATACCAACCCTTGTATGTCCCCACTGCTGGGGAACAGGTCTCTTCCTGCATTGCAGGAAGGTTAGCCCATACTCCACCATGGGGCCAAGTCCGGGTTGGTGGAGGATTGTAGGACAGTGGCGTGTCTTGCTGTCAGAAGTTATCAAGCTGCCCATAAGGCCTCTGACATGGCTTAACGACTGCCATTACATGACAGCCGGCACCAACGGCTTAACAACTACGTTTATGGGCTATATAAAAATAAAACAAAAAAACATCAATAATAATCCTAAACGATACACGATTGCATCACTCAGGATTTAGTGCGTGCAATGTAATACGAGTATAGAAGCTATTCTATTAAGCGGGTTCAGTTAGGAACAAGCCTCCTTCAACTATAATTTTAGGAAATTGCCGTGGACGTGTACCTTTCGCAGTGTGCAAATTTGTGGAGTTAATTCTGTTTGAATATAATTTTCAGGTTACATTCCACAGAATTGTAGGGCCGTGGCCACACAGAAGAGAAGAGGGCAATCAGACGTCGTCTTTAGAATTCACTGTCATACAAAATGTACAGAATTGAACAAAATGTATAAAATGACGAAGCCCACACGGAAGAAACTGGGGACGCGAAAACTACACAAGGAGTCGAGTATTTTCCTCACCCTCGTAAAATATCCTCCCTTTGTGGCCAGTGCCTGAAACGTATCGTTATCAACCCTTGTATGTCCCTACTGCTGAGGTACGAGTCTCTTCCTACGTGGCAGGGAGGTCAGGCCATACTCTTACCATACTTACTATAAGAAGGCCAGGGCCTTAGCGACCACATATTAAAATATATATTATAAATTGTTTAAAAACATGGTTATGTATTAAACGTGTCAAATCGCGATTATTTATTAGGCAAAACGTAATTACCTTATTTCCCGACGTTTCGGCAGCGTTACAGTTGCCGTGGTCTCGGGTTGACCACGGCAACCTGTAACGCGTAGCATAAGGTAATTACGTTTTACCTAATAAGTAATCGAGATTAGACCCGTTATTAAATGCTCATACATAGTAATATATTAATATAACTATGTATGATTATACTATTTTTATTTTTAATGCACTAACCCGTGCTAAGGACAATTTTAAAAACATATTTATATGTACCTACATCAAAGAGTATATAACAACTACGTTTTGTACATAAAAAAGATGACAATCTTTCACACGCAAAGAGTTCAGCGCCCTCCAAACTTCGCCTGCGAATTCAAGGAAAACGGAGAGTGTCATTACCATATCACTCATCACGATATGACGCGTCATTACCGGCGTGTCAAAGGTTCCAATGCCTTTGTCACACCTCGGGAATCCAGCGCTTGTCAGCTGAAAATGTTGAGTGACAATTCCGCCAGTCAAATTAAACGCAGCTCGTCAAGTTGTCACTAACTTGGATTCGAAATTCAATATTATACCGAGTAGCAATTTACTAGCACCCTTGCCGATACCTACGTACTCTTTGTATCATCGCAATTTTTTTTCCAAGGGAGCGTGTCTAGAAAATCGACGGCTTTGGAGATATTGAGGTCCAAAGCTGCGCTTTTTTGCAGAAAAAAAATAAATATAGTGGAAACGAAAAAGCACTAATTTATAGAACACTTAATAACAACTGTATTTACACGGATATTTACTCGTTTGATTTTACATTTTACAATTTTCCGACGTTTCGGCACTTTTGCAAGTGCCGTGGTCCCGGAAGACTTAGGTGAAAGCATTAACTGTTAGTTTACTAGCCTCAGCAAAAATTACAAAAGAAAATTATGAAGTTATGTTCCAAAATAGGCAAACCAATTAGTCAACAATATTGATTTTTATATAAATATATATATATATATATATATACAATGCGATATACTCACTGATCTAACATAATACGTTTTCTCGGAAATGGCACGAGTTAGTAAACCAATTAGTCAACAATAATAGTTATATAAAGTCAACGTCGTCGTCGTCTGGCTATACTAGTCCACTGCTGGACATAGCCCTCCCCTATAGAGCGCCACGTTGTGCTATCATAGGGGGTAATGCCCATAATCCCCACGCTGGGCATGCGGGTTGGGGATCGCAGTTCGGTGGAATTGTACTGCAGGGGGCGCTGCTGCCCACCCCCCGGTTTGTGTCCCATAGTCGCCCTTTACGACACCCGCGGGAAGAATTGGGTTGGTGCTATTCTCTAGGCCGACACCACACAGCCAGCATTTTGACTCACACACATTTTGACACACATTCGAAAACTTAAATATTATTTTATTTATTTTTTATACAGCACCAATTGGCTGTCATTGCCTCTCCAGTGAGCTTAAAACATATTTTTGTGGCAGTTCTCCATTATTAAAAACCTATTTAGGGGCAAAAAATTCCACCCATGCCGGGACTCGACCCCGCGACCTCTGGCTAACCGAAGTGCGTGATCGACGGTCGAGTAAGACCGCGGTTTTAAATACCGACGAACTTGGCTCGCGGCTCGTTGGCGCTGATCGAGTAGCGAGCCAAGTAAAAAATACGTCATGACGACGAGCCGCGAGCCAGGCTCGGCGGTATTTCACACCACGCTTTTGCAATGATACACCGGCGAGCTTTACCGACGAGCCATAAAACCGCGGTATTACTCGCCCGTCGATCAACAGCCTTAGACATTCCGTCGCGTGAACAGCCATGACCCGGAACGGATAAAATGTCAGAATTTGACAATTGATGACAACGTCGCGACTTTTGACATTTGAAACGCGTTACCGATCTTCCCAGGCATCAGATCAGGTTTACTCACGGTACAGAAGCCTTCGCCATTCGCTGTCAGAGAATGGTCGCAATATCGTTCCAAGTGCGGAGATTCGAGAAAAGCGCTAGATTCAACGTTAGCGGTCGCCACAAGCAATCATTACAGCCTTCGTTCAACGTGACTAGCGGAAAATCAGGATATGAGACTTTTTCCCCAACGTAAAGTAAAACTTGAATAAAAAATATCAAAAATCCAACTGCTAAACATTAACTACGTGCATGTAGGACCTAAGGGCTGGTGTCTTATCTTTTAAAAACCTATTTAGAGGCCTCTGGCTACCGTGCCGGAGGTCGCGGGGTCGAGTCCCGGCATGGGTGGAATTTTTGGCCTCTAAATAGGGTTTTAAAATTGTCCTTAGCACGGGTTAGTGCAATAAAAAGAATATAATTACTATAAATTACTACAAGAGGACAAAAGGTAAGACAATTATATATTCTTTTTAATGCACTAACCCGTGCTGAGGACAATTTTAAAAACCTATTTAGAGGCCCAAAAATTCCACCCATGCCGGGACTCGAACTTGCGACCTCTGGCAACTGGAACACCCGTGCCGGGACTCGGGATTAGCTCAGTTGGGAGAGCGCTGGCACGGTTAGCCAGAGGTCACGGGTTCCGAGTCCCGGCATAGGTGTAATTTTTAGCCTCTAAGTAGGTTTTTAAAATTTATAGTAATTTATGTAACTTTATTCATGTTTATAATTTTATTGTTATAATTTGTAAAGGTTATATAAATATACTAGGTGGTGTCCGCAACTTCGTCTGCGCAGGAATAGTATTTGCATATATTACCGTGAAGCGCTCGTGGCCTAGTCGGACCGAGTGATTGGAATCAATCACTCGAGTTAAGCAACAACAGGCGCGGTCAGGTGCTGGATGGGTGACCATCCCGTTACTACCGCTAGTGACATTTTTCCGAGCGCTTCCGTGCTTCGCAAGGCACGTTAAGCCATGGGTGCAGGCTGTCATGTAATGGCAGTGGTTAAGCCATGTCGGAGGCCCTATGGGCGGCTTGATAACTTCTGACAGTAAGGCCCGCCTCTGTCTTACAAACCGCAACCAACCCGAACTTGGCCCCTGTGGTGGAGTATGGCCTAACCTTCGTGCGATGCAGGAAGAGACCCGTGGCCCAGCAGTGGGAACATACAGGGTTGAAATCGCAATCGCAAATTAGCGTGGCGTAAAAAAGATGTAACATTATGACATTAAAATTATCACATAAATATTTTTTTAAATATAACAGCCTGATAATATTGACACGTTACAAATAACTAGCTATTTTGGTAGCGCACGCCAGAATAGCGCGCAGATGGTAGATTTTTTCCTACTTATTTTGGACAATTCACCCAATATCTTTATACATTGCAGCCTGTGTTGTTATTCTGATGTATAATCTATATTGCTGTAAAGTTGCATTAAAATATTAATAGAATTATTTTTTAGTTTAAGCTTAAAAAAAGAAAAAAAGCTTTTTTCATAATAATTATGTAATTTCTGTTGATTAAGGACTTTGAAAAGACTACGTTTGCAGATTTTTTGTCCATTTTTTTTTACAAAATTATCTATATTTTGTAATGGACACCCAGTTTACCTTGGAACGTTTTAAGCATTCAGTTCCTTTGCCGAATTTAATATGGCTTATGTACGACACGTTTGTGACAAATGGATCTTATATTAAAGAGGTATAAACGGAATATTAAAGAGGAATCGAACGTACTTCGAACAGTCTACCCGAGACCACGGCAACTGTAACGCTGCCGAAACGTCGGGAAATAAGGTAATTTCGTTTTACCTAATAAATAATCGCGATTTGACCCGTTTAATATATAACTACGAACATACTTATAGGTTTGGTTAGTATATAGAGACTACATACTAGCCAAACAAACTACCCTCTTTTTGACGACGGCCGCAGTCGGTTAAAAGCACGAATATTCGAGAACGCATGATGATATGGGATAATTTCGTTTTCATATTTCCTACTACCAAGATTGTTATGTTATGATATTTTCCTTGATAATTACGGGTGATTTATTTATGGCAAGCTTTCTTGTTTCAGTAGCGTGTTTCGCCACATTGTTTGCTCGTAAAGGTACATTTAACAATGTGGGATAACCAGGAGATCTATTTTTGAATCACTCGTATGAAATTGTATCGTCGAATGCGACTTAAGTCACACTCGTCTTCTAAGTCGCATGATCTCGTTTTTCCGTATTTTTGATTGGTTCGCCTGAAGTGTTGCCAGTACAATTTGAAGTATTGTGTGAAGTGAAGTAAGTGAAGTAAGTAAAAACCGGAAACTACCGTAACGGAAACAGAACGTAAAATATTTCGTTTTATTGGCTGTCTTTCTTCTAAAGCTTTGCCTTTAGTTGCAAAACAAACAAAACACTGTCATAGATCGTAAATAATAACACTTTGGTTTGTTTTTGTTCGAAAATGTCGAAACAAAAAATCAATTCGGCACAAAAGCACAAACTCCTCGATTTGAAATTAACACAAATTTTGACAATTAATCTATCGATCGACATAAGAGACGAGTGGTAAGGACCATTCGTTGCAGTCGAGTGATTAAAAAATACGGAATTTTGTATGTCGAACGAAAATCAGTAGAAATCGAGCGCTCGACGAGAGACGAGTGATTCAAACATAGAGCTCCTGAGAGTTCCAGGTATTTCCTAAGCTCTCATTGTGCGATTGATTATAGGCTATGTAGTGTTCAGGCGCCGACCTACCTCGGTATCTTTTCACAACCTACCCTACATCGTAATTAAATTAGGTAGCAAATATTAAATCTAGGAAGTTACTTTGTTTACTTCATAACGGAGAATCTATCACACTATGAAGAACAGTTTTATGTTGGTTATATTAATTCTAACAAGCTTGCACCTTTTCCTGCGATGCAGGAAGAGAGCCGTGCCCCAGCTCTCATAAACATAAACATGTTTTGTTTATGTAATAGTCTATTATTTTATTCTATAAAACTTATAGAAGTTTCGTATCTATGTAATATTTAATTATATGTATAGGTAGGTTTATTTAATTTTAAATATAGTTGAGCCATATCATAGTTTTGCTGTATTCACGTTAATTTTTATTTTTATTACGGAACAATTACTATGCTGCGATACATTTAAGTTCAACCCGAATAGAGAACAGTGCACCAAGATACAATTTAATTTAGTTTGGGGTTCAGAGTTACTTTATACATTGTTATGTTTTATTCTGCTCAATAAACATTTTTCATTTCCTTTTCATATCGACCCATGTATGTCCCCACTGCTGGGGCACGGCTCTCTTCCTGCATCGCAGGAAGGTTGGGCCATACTCCACTACGGGGGATTTACCGGATTTACCGTTCGTTGGATTTGAAGGTCTCGGGCTCGATCCCCGGCCGGGTCAAACTAGGAAACGAACTTTTCTAGTTCGTCTCGGGTCTTGGATGTTATCTATGTATTTATTGTATTAAATCTATCGGCGAGTTAGCACCTGTAACGCAAGTCATTTAGTTGTACTTAGTATGGGGCTAACAAGATCTGTGTAATGTCCATAAATAAATATTTATTTATTTACCAGGTTTTATTATCATCCCAGGGGTTTTATTCATTAATTGATTTAACAGTATTTACAACTAGGTATATATAAATATTTCACTACTCAAGCACTATTATTATAAAAATGGAATTAAACCTAAAACATTCTAATTTCGATCATAATGATCGCTGTCGGGCGGCAGAGTACCAAGAAGGCTGGCAGCATTGCCTCGCTGTATGGCTGGGCTTATCCTTTGGCCAAAATAAGCACCAGCCCTCGGGTCTCCTGAAGCGTCGACTAGGCGCGACGAGATCGCCTTAAAGAGGAGTCGCGCCTCCGGACCCCATGGCCCCAGTCTCGACTCCGAAAGGCACAAATATATAGCCCTGCCCTATGGCTGCATATTTTTGCATCTTATTCGACTCTGCGTTGGACGCCGCCGCCACCGCATGGCAGGCGGTCGCATGGATGTGGGACTGTGCAATTAATTTTACCAATGAGGCCGATCGTGCTATGAACCGAGGACAGGAACGCCGGAGGGCCACACTTGATGCCGTTCTTATACCCAGGCCACCGTGACGGATCGGAAGTGTGGCCTGGGTCCACCTCCTATCCTGTAACGGGCAATTTAGAATTTCTATTATAGTAGTTTTACTTTGAATGACAGGATACGCAATAGTCTGATCAGAGAACGTTGTGGACTGAAAGAGGATGTAGTGACTAGAATTGAGAAAGGAATGTTGCGTTGGTTTGGTCATGTGGAGAGGATGAAGGAAGAAAGATTGACGAAACAAATATATATTGCGAATGTGAGTGGAAGGGTTGGTAAGGGTCGTCCCAGGAGGGCATACATCGACGAGATGGGGGATGTATTAGCAAAGGGAATGATAAAAAGTACCCGGAACCGCGTGCATGCAACGACTTATGAACGTTGATGAAGCGAAGGTGATCGTGGCAAGTGGCAGTCCCTGGTCTCTGCCTACCCCTCTGGGATACAGGCGTAAGGTTATGTATGTATGTAGTTTTGATAAGTTCGTCGACACAAAGTAAAAGATCTAAATGATTCCAAACGGTTATTTACCTAGTGACGGTGATAAAATGATCGCCTGTCTCAAGCTTGATTCGCGTCTGTGGTTATAGTCTGTGGTTATGGAGTTTTACAGCCTGTAAAACTCGCCAGACAAACTGGTTAAAGTTTTTTTCTTTACGCTTCAGTGCCGTAAAATCCAGTCCCAAGTTCCGAAGTTATTGCCGACTTGTGCCTCCACTCGACATGATCTATTAACTTTGCCCTCACGAATCCTTCGACAAAGGGCCTGTGTCACTGAAAAGTTCCCCCAAAGGGACTGGAGTTGCCCTTTGGCGAATGTTGTTGCCCAGACTTTCTACGTTACTTGGTTGCTGTGTTTTTTCTCTTATGCGTCGAGCCTTGTGGAATTGGTGTGTGATTTTATTGCATCTGCGTTTTAAAGTGAGCTTAAAAAAACTTAATATTATAATTACCTGATATAGTCTTACCTTACCTTTTAGAATATAGGTATCTTTGCTACTATCGGATAGAATCTGATATATTCGTGTAATAGAAATATCGGAACTAATATGACACTTAATTTCGAATTCGGAACTAATATGACACTTAATTTCAAATTCGGAACTAATATGACATTTAATTTCGAAATCAGAACTCGATAATCAGTACGAAGGTATATTCTACTAACCGTACGAGGTATATTCTAAAAGCCAACAGACTATAATTAAAATAATTGCGGGGGTTTTTTTGTAATCTTTATTTTAAAGGGTTTTGTACAAAAAAAATACAGTTTTATCCTTATAAATACAGGCAAAAATCAGAGCACAGATTTAGACGTTAATGCTGTAAGTATGACATGTCACCTAAAATGAAACATAAATATTACTTATACTACTGACTCTAATATTATAGGGTTACTTTTAAAATGCATAATTCCTGAGTCACTCCAATTGAAATTGTGACTTTATTCTCCGATTTTATTTTTCGAACTATGTTCAAGGTTTATTAACTCTAAAATCATAAAACAACAAACTGGCCCATTCGAAAACTTTTGTATTTAAAACCTAAGAATCTAAATTTAAGAGGGCCTTATAATTAGATAAGATTAGAATATTCTTTATTGTACATCCCAGAAAATAATTACAGAGACAACAGTTACAAAAGAAGAGTAACAATTGGCGGCCTTATTGCTGATAGCAATTTCTTCCAGGCAACTTTAGTCTTCGGCCTTAATACATTTTAAAACAGCCGTTTTAACAAAAATAGTTTGTTCCTTTTTGGTCGTAGGATGTAGGTTCTAAAAATCGCTATCACGGCTTGCACTCTTTGTACACTTTTTGCAAAAACGTATTGTACAATAAACTTAATAAAAACAGTTTTGACACGGATTATTTAGGTGCCGTGGTCTCGGAAGACTGTCTTTCGAGACCACGGCACCTGAAAAACTGCCGAAACGTCGGAAAAATGTAAAATAAACGAGTAAAATCCTTATAAAAACAGTTTTCATTACGTCTAGTGCTCGGGTTAACCGTAGAAAATAGTATGTACACTGTAGACAGGTTTCTTCATTACAATTGAAAATTTCACCATATAAATACATAATTAACGTTCTGTCCCGCGCTTTTCTGAGAAATTCGTAGAGACAGCACTACAGTTAAGTATTTACTTAGTGAAATTCTCAATTAAGTAACTGGCCGTATATTTCTTTACATTATTTACGTTGTAACGGTGCAAACCTCTTTACACCACTTTTTATATGTTTAATTCTATGTATTAATAAAAAATATAATAAACATAGATAGATAGAGAACACTTTATTGTACATAAAAATGGAAATTACACAGATATTTCTTAACCTAAGTGTACAAACGGCGGCCTTATCACTAAAAGTGATCTCTTCCAGACAACCTTTGGATGGACTGGACTAATATATTGAAGAAGGAAGTAGATGTACAAATATACAAGATTATTACAAAGGTATAAATGAATACATGCCTAAACAACAGTGTACATATAGTAATCAACAGATAAATACAAATAATTTATATAAATACACAAAATAAAAAATATACATTATTATATAAATACATAAACACTTAAGACAATATACATATTGAAAGGACATTACAAAAAAACACAAACAACAAAAGATCAATATTACGGATTACTTCAGTGTTCTAATCTTCTAGCGTGATAAAACTCCTTTACCATGGCCTTGAAAATGGGAAGGGATTTGGCTTTCCGCACCTCCACTGGTAAGGCATTCCATAGTCGGACTGCCTGCACAGTGAAGGAACAGCTATAGAAAGTGGTGTGATGGAAAGGGATTTTCAGGAGTAGGTTTTGGGAAGAGCGAAGAGAAAGGATATGAGAGGAGTGCAGAAACTCAAAGCGCTCTTTTAGATAGGAAGGAGTAGCTGGATTAAACAGTACGCAATATAGAAGAGAGAGTATATGCGTATTCCGACGGAGACGGATTGGGAGCCACTTGAGCTGTGAACGAAATTCAGAGACGTGGTCATATTTGCGCAGACCAAATATGAAACGTATGCAAAAGTTTTGGGGACGCTCAAGTTTGTTAAGTTGCTCCTCAGTAAGGTCGAGATAACAAGTATCAGCGTAGTCGAGAAAAAGTTTGGTCATGTTTTTTTAAACATACAATTCAATTGAATGTTTAATTATATGTTTTATTCTTTAATTCTATTTATGATTTTTAAATTTCAAATTACGTCACCCATTTTTGAGATTTCCCTCATATTTTAGCATTACTACTTCACATCTTGACTAGACCTGAATATTTATACCTTTTCATTCCGTTTTTATCCAGTTTTCTGTATTTATTATAAATAAAATAAATAAAACATACCATAAATAAGAAGCACTCGTGGCCTAAGCGAACTGAGTGATTGGAATCAATCACTTGAGTTAAGCAACAACACGCGCGGTCACTTACAGGATGGGTGACCGTCCCGTGACTACCGTTAGTGGCATTTATCAGAGCGCTTCCGTGCTTCGAACACGTTAAGCCGTTGGTTCCGGCTGTCATGTAATGGCAGTCGTTAAGCCACGTTAGAGGCCTTACGGGCGGCTTGATAACTTCTGACAGTAAAATCCGCCACTGTCTTACATTCCTCCACCAACCCGGACTTGGCCCCCGTGGTGGAGTTTGGCCTAAATTCCTGCGATGCAGGAAGAGAACCGTGCCCCAGCAGTGGGGACATACAAGGGTTGATAACGATAACCATAAATAAAGCCGAAGGATGAAGTCGTTCCAGTTTTGTTCTTTATTAAAAGATATACAACATCACAACGTAAGTAGAATTGGCTTCCGATCGCTACGTCACGAAAAGCAACTTACTAAAATGTTAAAGCAGTCGCAGAAAAAAACATCACCAAACATTTATCACGTGTAAGAGCACGGGGCGACGTAAACAAGTTTTTTATCCCAACGATATAATCTTACCATATTTAACGAGGTACGGACAAGATGGTAATCTAAAGACGAGCTTAATTGACAGTTTGGGATTCATTGTTGGGCGGAACTGTCCCAAAGGCACCGCCAGAGTTGTGTCAGAGATGACATCCGCTGTAGATGTGGTACTATTGGCGATAGGCCTACAACCAATCCTACTGTAATATTATAGATGTGAAATTTTGTCAGTGTTTGAATGTTTGTTACTCAACACGGCTTAACGGAGTTGCAGAAAACTTGGCAATGAGATTGACTACGATCTGAATGGATGCATAGGATAAAATTTGATATCCCAGTTAGGCGTTCTCGTGGAATAATATTTTATTTTAAAAACCTATTTAGAGGCTAAAGATTCCACCCATAACGGGACTCAAACCCGCGACCTCTGGCACGGTTAGCCAGAGGTCATTAGCACGGGTTAGTGCATTAAAAAAATATATTTTATTATTACCGCAAAATTTTTTTACCAACCCGGACTTGGCCTCCGTGGTAGGGTATGGATTAACCTTCCTGCGATGCAGGAAGAGACCCGTGTCCTAGCAGTGAGGACATACAAGGGTTGATATCGAAGCTTTATTTAACGTAAAATATGTGATAGATACATTAAAAAAAATCCCTAACACACCATATAAATAGTAAGCTTAATACGAGCACTAGACATAATAAAAACTGTTTTTACACGGATTATTTCCGTGTAAAATTAATTTTAAACGGAATTTATTTATTATTTTACAATTTTCCGACGTTTCGGCACTTTTTCAAGTGCCGCAGTTTCAAGACTCTCTCGAGAAGATGTCTTGCGAGACCACGGCACTTGAAAAGTGCCGAAACTAAACGTAAAATAAACTAGTAAAATCTGTATAAAAACAGTGTTTATTACGCTATATAAATATCAGACAAAAGCTTACACGGCATAATATTCTATAACATAAACAGTGTGGACTACAAAAATTAAGAGCGTTATTCACAATAGGCACGTTAAGCCGTTGGTGCCGGCTGTCATATAATGGCAGTCGTTAAGCCATGTCAGAGGCCTTATGGGCGGCTTGACGACTTCTGACAGTAAGGCCCGCCACTGTCTTACAATCCTCCATTAACCCGGACTTGGCCCCCGTGGTGGAGTAAGGCCTAACCTTCCTACGATGCAGGAAGAGACCCGTGACCCAGCAGTGGGGATATACAAGGGTTGATAACAATTCACAATAACACTACACCCCACAACACTCCCTAAAAGTAAAGGCTTTTTGGTACCCCGAAGTGGTTCAGAAGACCGAGGTTAAGACATGAGTGAAAATTGACTGCATTAGGCAAACAAGACAGACAGTGGATTCCTACTGATTTCTTCTTCGTATTATTATTATGTAGTCCACTGCTGGACAAAGCCCTCCCCTAGTAAGCTCCATAGCGCAAGGTTGTGCCATCGTTGAGGGGTAATGCCCATAATCCCCACGCTGGGCATGCGGGTTGGGGATCGCAGTTTGGTGGAATTGTACTGCAGGGGGCGCTGTCTTCAGCTTGCCGCATCCAGTATCTGCCTGCAGTTTGTCGCAGATCCTACTGATTATCCGCTCAAAATACCGTATCATCATCATCAGCCCACTTCTGCTCACTGCTGGGCTCAGACCTTTTCCTCACCACTCTATACTTTGCGGTTTCCCCCCATCCGCCATCCAAATCCGATCAGACGTCAACCCTTGTATGTCCCAACTGCTGAGGCACGGATCTCTGTCATTACACGACAGCCGGCACCAACGGCTTAAAGTGCCTTGCGAAGCACGGAAGCGCTTGGAAAAATGCCTCTAGCGGTTGTCACGGGGCGGTCACCCATCCTGCACCTGACCGCGCCTGTTGCTCGATTCGACTAGGCCACGAGCGCCACCATGCAAATACCGTATCCATAACTTCAATTCTTCATTCTGTGATCGAATAAACTTTTGCGAAGATGGCGTATTTCGGGAGACATTTTTTCTTGTTCGGAAGAGGAAAGATAAGATTTCTTATAAATGTGGTTGCGGCAAAGATTTCACCGAAATTGAGATATCTCCACCCTTGGGGCGTGTTCAATATAATGCATTGCGGTTTACTTTAGATTGCTAATCTCTTTTTAGGGTACCGTGGGGCTATTAATTAGGTACAGTCTGCCAGGACATCTTTTTACTATATTTTCGTTTCAAAACACCAGTAGCTTGTACTCAACTGAGTTTATACACGACTACGTTAGAATTGTATTTAAGAAGTCCTTTGTTGTCCTTTATTTTGTGTTCTAAACTAGCCAAAGCAAGTTTAGGAAACAAAATCGTCTAATTAAAAACCAGTTTTGTGCTGTCAAGTCCGCATTGTCAAGTCCATCACGATTCAGGCCCGACCTTGAGTGGTGTCTAATGCTAATTTCTTAGTTATACCTAAAGGTGTTTGTTAATAAAATTTGTTTTCATTTTAATTTTTCATATTATAAGACTGTAAAAAATAATTAAGCCGTCCAGAAGGCCTCTGGCATGGCTTAACGACTGCCTTTACATGACAGCCGGCACCAAATGGCTTAACGTGCCTTTCAAAGCACGGAAGCGAAAGCGCACGAAAGCGGTAGTCACGGGACGGTCACCCGTCTTGCACCGCGCCTGTTATAGCTTAACTCTTGAAATTAAATAAATTAAAATGTTTTATTCAAAGTAGCGCAGAAACTGCGGCTTAATGAACGTTACAATTCAAGCTAGGTGTCCATTTCAAAATCAGGAGCATTTTGGAGAAAAAATGGACACAAGAACTCCAAACTTAGCCTTTTCAAAGTCCTTAATTAACATAGTTTACATAATTATTATAAAACATAGAACTCACGCATTGTACTTGCTTTAATTCCAGACCTCATTTTCATCTAAATGATCCTTCATTAAAGTGTGCTTAACATATTTTTTGAACCGCGTTTCAGGCAAGCCTAAATATATCTTCAGGGATTTTATTATAGAAGCGTATTACAATGCCCCATGAAGGATTTATTAACCTTTGCCAGTCTAAGGGCCTGTTTCACAATCTGCAAATAAAGTTCCGGATAAGCTATCCGCAACCAGGGCTGCCGTTTGTTCTAAATTTAAATAAATATTCCTATTGCGTGTGTTTGTTTATGGCTTCAAATTTAGAACAAATGGCAGCCCTGGTTGCGGATAGCTTATCCGGAACTTTATTTGCAGATTGTGAAACAGGCCCTAAATAGTGGGAACAAAAGTTTACGTTTTTCAAGTTATTGATTCTAATCAATCGGTTCGGGTAGGCCACGAGCGCTTCATGATGTTGATGTTTTCGTTTCAAAGACGGCCGAAAAGTCACTGCCCTCAATTAGGTTAGGGGTTCTGTTTGGTGATGTGTCCTGTGTGCTTTAATGCATGTTCGCCTGTTGAGGCAGTGTGCTGTCGAGTCTAGGCACCCTTTTGTTCTGAGCAATTCTATTGAAGCACACTCCGGCGCCGAATTGGTCCGCTTGAAGGGGTTTGGACATTCAAATAGCTGAGATTCCCATTAAAGGCCTTTTTGGAAGAAAATTGAAAACATATAATGTTAACAAGAAGTATAGTTCTCTAGAGAAGCGCGCGTGGCCTAGGCGAACGAACAACAGACGCGGTCAGGTACAGGATGGGTGAGCGTCCCGTGACTTCCGCTAGTGGCATTTTTTCGAGCGCTTCCGTGCTTCCCAAGGCACGTTAAGCCGTTGGTGCCGGCTGTCATATAGTGGCTGTCGTTAAGTCATGTCAGAGGCCTTATGGGCGGCTTGATAACTTCTGACAGTAAGGCCCGCCACTGTCTTACAATCCTCCACCAAACCGGACTTGGTCCCCGCGGTGGAGTATGGCCTAACCTTCCTGCGATGCAGGAAGTCCTTAGTCCTTATCATCACGCACCCATTTTAAGCGTACTTAAGTATTTATTTACATTTAGAAACTTCTGTGTTCTGAACTTGTGTGATGAATATAGTTCGATTTATTTATTTAATTTTTATTTAAGAACTGGAATCTGCTCTGGCCGTCTCGGCGAACTTCGTATCGCCATAGAATATGTTTAAAAATAAATGAAAAAGTTTCATTCAATGAAGCGCAGAAACTGCGGCTTAATGAATGTTAAAAGTTCAGGCTTAATATATCTTCAGGGATTTTATTATAAAAGCACATACGTATTTATTTCATAACTGGACTAATAATAAATCTATACTGGCTGTCCCGGCAAACTTCGTACAGCCACAGAATTCGTTTATAAATAAACTATAGATGGGCCCCGCGGTGTTACCCGCGGTTTATCGCTTTTCCCATGGGAATAAGATATTTTCCCGCATTAAAACGTAGCCTATGACGGAGTTGACACGTTCAGCCTAGCGTCAGTCAATTCCATCAGTCTGGTTAGACTGACGGCAGACTGATTGTCTATTCTGATAGATATTATTAGTGTGAAGTGTAATGTGATGATAAGTATGTTATTCTTAGAGTTTTGCTTGAAAACATGCACACGCTCGGCACAGGGCTCGAGAAGATTAAAAACGTTACAATTCGTTATCAGGTTAAAATGTTAATTACAACATCCCTTTTTACCCACTCGGGTCATTCCGCAAATTGGATTTTATGATCTTCATTCGGGATCTTTGTAAATTTGACATCAAATCTAAATTGTGAAAATAATGCGAGGCCGGTAAGGGACGTCCCAGGCGGGCATACCTACGTCGACTAGGGGATATTTTGTGAAGAACCAGATAGAAAGTACCCGGAACTGCAGGGCACATGCTCTTTCTCGGAGAGAGATAGAGAGCGAGTACCTTTATTTCCACGTGTGCCCACTAGGGATTGGCAATTTCAAGCGCTCCGGTTTACTCACGATATTTTCCTTCACAATTAAGGGCCTCTGTTAAGCTGCTTCGCATGCTTCTGTTAAGCAGTTGGTGCTGACTGCCGTCGATAGATGGCATTCGTTAAGCCAAGTCAGAGGCTTTAGGGCGGCTTGAAAACTGTAAGACAGTAAGGGCGAGATAAATAGTCGCTTCTAAGAACGAGTCTTAGCGAAAGCACTTGCTTAAGAATCGATTTGTCTATTATAGACAGTACTTTGGCACTCTCTAAGTCGCGAAACCCGGACTAATTCTTAGGATTGGCCTAATAACATGCTTAGCTAAGCTAACGTATATTTTAGTAACGCATTGATACTTAGCTAAGTTAGCCTGAAGTAATGCTTAGGGAAGAGTACGGACATGAGTACGGACTTGGGCTAAGCAACGACTATTTATCTCGCCCTAAGACCAGCCACTAGTCTTACAAGCCTCCACCGTGGTGGAGTATGGCCTATACCTTCCTCAGGGAAGAGACCCGTGCCCCTCGGTGGGGACATAATGGGTTGAAGATGATGAATAGGTAGGTATGTACGTTTTAAAGCGTTGCTGTCACTTGTTTTCCTTTCACGGCACAATTCCCAGTTGATTTGAAATTAATCTTCATTATGGAGTAAGTTGTTAAGTAATAGTATCTTATTTAGTTTGAACACTCTATTCTACTTAATTAATTAACAACATTAATTATTACTACTTTAATTACTGTTAAGTCGATCAGGGAATATGCGTTTTAACGAGAATTTTAGCAGCTAGAAAATTCAATTTTTTATGAAGCCTAAACAACCCACTAAAGGGCACATGCCTTCTCTCAGACAGAGAAATTACTCTTATAGTTACTGTTAAGTCGATCAGGAAAAATGCGGTTTCAAGATAATCTTATCAGTTATAATATAACACCTTTTGTTTTTACGTAGCGTATGATATAGGCTAATCGTATCAGCCATTAGAGTTTGGTTGGAACTAGTTCTAGCCAAAATGATACTCTCTAAACCTAGTTTTACCCGAAAACATTCGGCTAATACTAGATTTAACCAAGAGGCAATGGCTACATCTAGTTCTAACCGGTTTAAACTAGGAGTAGCCGCGTTTCGGGTTTTAGCCGTAACATAATACGTCCCACTGAAGGTCACGTTCTGTAAATGAGAGAGAGAGAAAGATAGAGTTTTTTAAGGATGAGTGATATCTATCACTTCACTTACTTTTCTTGCGTCAATCAGAATATATAATGCGTTTGCTGATTATTCGCTACCAGCTCGTGCCCGCGACTTCGTCTACGCAGGATTATCAGGTAGACTTTTTCCTACTTTTTTATAAAGATATTCACACAATATCTTTATAAATTGTAGCCCATGTGTTATTCTGATGTATAAGCTGCTTATTGTAAAGTTTCATTAAAATCCATTCAGTAGTTTTTACGAGAAAGAGTAACAAACTTCCATCGTGTACACTTTTAAGAAAGTTTTAGTTCAAACTTCCATCCATCCATCCATACTTACAAACTTTCGCGTTTATAATATTAGTAAGGATATTGGTATTAGTGGCATTAGTCCACTATTATTCAGTACCTACCTAAGTAGGTCCCCCCCCCTCACTGGTGTCAGGTCACTTACTTTTGCTGCCTCAATTCGCAACCGTTTATATTTTCTCACTGACGCAGAAAAAGTGAGTGACAAGTGGCACTCATACATATACAAAGTATGGGCTTGTTCACTACGAGTGCCCACCTGATGTCAAGTGTCAGTCACTTACTTTTCCTGCCTTAATCCGAAAACGTATATGTTTTCTCACTGACGCAGGAAAGTGAGTGACTAGTGGCACTGATACAAAGACAAAGTATGGGCTTGTTCACTACGAGTGCCCACCGCGGATGGGGAGAGCTGAGGTATGTGGACACCTCTGATAATCAGGTTTCCTCACGAGGTTTTCCTTCACGGTTAGCGAGTTACTAAAACTTCATAAATGTGCATAACTTCGAAAACGAACAAAGTTGTTACATTCTGGGTTTCGAACCCACTTCGAAACGAAGCAGGTTACGTGTTAATAATCGACAACCAAACAGGGGTATCGGAAATAGAATTACACACCGGAAAACTGTGGGGTAGATGGAAACTTTGGTAATAATTCATTCTGTACGATGTTTCTGTTACCATGCCTCCAAAAGTTGTGCTGTTGCCTCGTAGGTACAGTCGGCCACACATGGACATTTACAGTTTCATCTACAGAGATTAGATGCTTAAACTAGACATTTTCTCGCAAATTCATGAACTATCATGAACTATGTTTATAAAATTGGCAGCGTGTTATCTAAAAGAGTGTTCCAAGTTACTTCATTTATGGAAATATGGCAGTTTTGGACTAAAAAGTCACAGTTTAAGGGTAGAATCTTGTTTACTAAATTGGACAAGTAAGAATAAATAGACTGTATCATGCTCGCGTCTATCAGAATATATATTATGCGTTTGCTGATTATTTGATATAATGTTATTGATAGAGAACACTTTAGCTCTATAGTATAAAAATGAATCGCTGAATGTGTTAGTAATAAGAGCAAATCTCGAGAGCAGCTGAACCGATATCGCTAATTCTTTTTTTAGAATACTCATATTCCTTGAAGTACGAGGAGAGAAAAAAATAGAAAACATAAAGAATCTACTGTTAGGCGGTACGAAGTTCGCGGGGTCAGCTAGTCTTCTATAATATAAAAATGAATCGCTGAATGTTTTGGTAAGCGCAAATCTCGAGAGCAGCTAAACCGATATCGCTAATTCTTTTTTTAGAATACTCATATTCCTTGAAGTACGAGGAGAGAAAAAAATAGAAAACATAAAGAATCTACTGTTAGGCGGTACGAAGTTCGCGGGGTCAGCTAGTCTTCTATAATATAAAAATGAATCGCTGAATGTTTTGGTAAGCGCAAATCTCGAGAGCAGCTGAACCGATATCGCTAATTCTTTTTTTAGAATACTCATATTCCTTGAAGTACGAGGAGAGAAAAAAATAGAAAACATAAAGAATCTACTGTTAGGCGGTACGAAGTTCGCGGGGTCAGCTAGTCTTCTATAATATAAAAATGAATCGCTGAATGTTTTGGTAAGCGCAAATCTCGAGAGCAGCTGAACCGATATCGCTAATTCTTTTTTTAGAATACTCATATTCCTTGAAGTACGAGGAGAGAAAAAAATAGAAAACATAAAGAATCTACTGTTAGGCGGTACGAAGTTCGCGGGGTCAGCTAGTCTTCTATAATATAAAAATGAATCGCTGAATGTTTTGGCAAGCGCAAATCTCGAGAGCAGCTGAACCGATATCGCTAATTCTTTTTTTAGAATACTCATATTCCTTGAAGTACGAGGAGAGAAAAAAATAGAAAACATAAAGAATCTACTGTTAGGCGGTACGAAGTTCGCGGGGTCAGCTAGTCTTCTATAATATAAAAATGAATCGCTGAATGTTTTGGTAAGCGCAAATCTCGAGAGCAGCTGAACCGATATCGCTAATTCTTTTTTTAGAATACTCATATTCCTTGAAGTACGAGGAGAGAAAAAAATAGAAAACATAAAGAATCTACTGTTAGGCGGTACGAAGTTCGCGGGGTCAGCTAGTCTTCTATAATATAAAAATGAATCGCTGAATGTTTTGGTAAGCGCAAATCTCGAGAGCAGCTGAACCGATATCGCTAATTCTTTTTTTAGAATACTCATATTCCTTGAAGTACGAGGAGAGAAAAAAATAGAAAACATAAAGAATCTACTGTTAGGCGGTACGAAGTTCGCGGGGTCAGCTAGTCTTCTATAATATAAAAATGAATCGCTGAATGTTTTGGTAAGCGCAAATCTCGAGAGCAGCTGAACCGATATCGCTAATTCTTTTTTTAGAATACTCATATTCCTTGAAGTACGAGGAGAGAAAAAAATAGAAAACATAAAGAATCTACTGTTAGGCGGTACGAAGTTCGCGGGGTCAGCTAGTCTTCTATAATATAAAAATGAATCGCTGAATGTTTTGGTAAGCGCAAATCTCGAGAGCAGCTGAACCGATATCGCTAATTCTTTTTTTAGAATACTCATATTCCTTGAAGTACGAGGAGAGAAAAAAATAGAAAACATAAAGAATCTACTTTTAGGCGGTACGAAGTTCGCGGGGTCAGCTAGTCTTCTATAATATAAAAATGAATCGCTGAATGTTTTGGTAAGCGCAAATCTCGAGAGCAGCTGAACCGATATCGCTAATTCTTTTTTTAGAATACTCATATTCCTTGAAGTACGAGGAGAGAAAAAAATAGAAAACATAAAGAATCTACTGTTAGGCGGTACGAAGTTCGCGGGGTCAGCTAGTCTTCTATAATATAAAAATGAATCGCTGAATGTTTTGGTAAGCGCAAATCTCGAGAGCAGCTGAACCGATATCGCTAATTCTTTTTTTAGAATACTCATATTCCTTGAATTACGAGGAGAGAAAAAAATAGAAAACATAAAGAATCTACTGTTAGGCGGTACGAAGTTCGCGGGGTCAGCTAGTCTTCTATAATATAAAAATGAATCGCTGAATGTTTTGGCAAGCGCAAATCTCGAGAGCAGCTGAACCGATTTCGCTAATTCTATTTTTAGAATATTCCTTGAAGTACGAGGATGGTTCTTACGGAGAGAAAAAAAAATAAAGATTCGACTGTTAGGCGGTACGAAGCTCGCTGGGTCAGCTAGTTTATAATATTTATTAACAGTCTTATTTTCAAAAAGTGGATAAAATTGTTTATTTATGGAATGTATTCGTACGTAGATAAGATAAGAATTTTCTTTAACGTGACATCCTCGGTGGCGCAGCGGCTTGGCACGCTAACTGTAAAACCGAAGGGCTTGGACTCGATTCTCATGCTTGAAAACGAAAGTTTTCAATCAGTGCGTCCTACCTGTGATGACTTACGGAGCCAAGACATGGACACTCACGAATGGGTTGGTCCACCAGTTCAAAGTCGCTCAGCGAGCTATGAAGAGAGCTGTGCTCGGAGTTTTTCTGAAGGATAGGATTCGTAACGAATGCATCCGACAGAGAACCAAAGTCATCGACATAGCTCAGAGAATCAGCAAGCTGAAGTGGCAGCCCACTGGCCATATCTCGCGAAGAACCGATAACCGTTGGAGTAAACGTGTTCCTGGGTGGAGACCGCGACTCGGCAATCGTAGTGTAGGACGCCCTCCGACCAGATGGGATGACGATCTGCAAAAACTGCAGGCAGATGCTGAAGGCGGCAAGCTAAAGACAGGGCGCTATGGCGGAGGGCTATGCCCATTGCATGCATTCGACTACAAAATATAGCCTGAAGAAGAAGAAGTTTAACCTATCGATGTTTAAAAACCTATTTAGAGGCTAAAAATTTCACCCATGCCGGGATTCGAACCCGCAACCTCTGGCTATCCGTGCCAGCGCTCTACCAATTGGGCCAATGGGCGACTCACCGGCAGCAGTGAAATTTCGAACCTCTTTACACGGGTTAAAACTAAGGGTTAAAAAACAAAGTCCTTGGTCCCTCCCAAATGTAAAGCTCGACCACCGCCTTAACCACTAGACATACTTAAATTTTATATTATTTCGTTTTCAGTACACATAGTACACTCGAGGTCCGGCCACCAATTCACTGCCAACCCGTATCGGGAAACAAAATTGACCATTCAAACTCGGGAAGGGTGTGATTTTCACGCGAAAAAGCCCTTAGAAACACAACGATTACTCGAAAAAAGGGTGAAAGTGAATCGGAACAAAAAGCCGTCGTTAATTGTCCTTGAGTGGTTTTTGAAACGTTCCCTGCGCGAGACGGACTCGAGTTTTGTGGGTTCTGTTTTTCTATTCTGGATTCTGGATTCTAACATCAGAATTTTTGAACTAAACCTTTCGTAAGCACTACACACTTATTGAGTGAAATCCGTGACTCCGGATACTTGAATTTTTGTTGGAAGACATACATACCTACATAACCTCACGCCTGTATCCCAGAGGGGTAGGCAGAGACCAGGGACTGCCACTTACCACGACCCTGACAGATCACCTTCGATCACCTTGTTGGAAGAGTCTGACCGGTTCTCACTCATGAGCCTATGATTCCCAATTCTTTTACTAGGGCGAAGCTACACGATTCATTAAAAGTTTGTAATTTGGAACTAACTAAACTCAGCTTTTTTGGAACAAAAATTTTCGTAAACACCTATTCTTTACTCAATTCTGGAAACGCTTACTTGATTTATTGTAGGAAGAGCCATACCCGGGCTTTATTCTGCTAACGCATTGTAGTAAAATGACAATTGCATAAATATAGTAATTTTAATTTCGTTGCTGCTTCAAGTCTACGCGCGTGTCTCTTGGCGCCACGAACCTTCTAGGCGTATATATATAATAATAATAATTATTCATGGACATATTTTTATTTATTTTATTTTATTTATAGCATTACACTAGAGATAAGTAACATAGCATGTAAAAATATCATGACGAAAGCTTATAATGTAGTTACATATCCTTTAACGTGCGATGAAAGCATGTTAGAATATGGACGAGCGCCAAAACACATCAAGCCACATACAACCAAATGCGACCACTCAGCGCAAAGTATCGCAGACACCTTACTCCGAACGGTCGCAGCCGAAGATAATTATGGCTCGATCTGCTTCTACAAATGGATCCATAAAAGCTATCCTTACTTAAATTAGTAGGTAATTAATTAATTAAACATATTACACAGATCTCGTTAGCCCTATACTAAGTACAACTAAATGACTTGTGTTACAGGTGCTAACTCGACGATAGATTTAATACAATAAATACATAGATAATCCAAGACCCGAGACGAACTAGAAAAATTCGTTTCCTAGTTTGACCCGGCCGGAAATCGAAGCCGTGACCTTCGGTTTTACCGAGGCCGTCACTATGAAGAAACACCCCACGTGAACCAACCATGTATCTGTCATGGTTCTACTATAATGCAGTAACAGAATATAGGCCCTGGTTTCTTTCTCATTTGAAGAGCTTAATCATGCGGTAATTAGAGACGGAGTAAGTAATTCCCAAATTTAGTTAAGAAAAATATCAGCTGTTCCAAATTAAAATTGCCACTTGCTGCCACAAAATGTATGAAACCGCCAATAATTCTTTTAAAGAAACACTTCTTTTAAAATTAAAGCACTATGGTATAAACGGGAATAGCCTAAAACTTATGACATCATATTTAGAAGGAAAAATTCAAAGAGCTGAAATAAATCGAACTAAATCTTCAGGGTCAGAGGTCAGGATAGGAGTGCCATAGCGATCTATTTTGGGGCCGTTCCTCTTCCTCGTATATGTAAATGATTTGCCGTTCATGGTTCAAAATATGTCAGAGATAGTATTATTCGCAGATGACATGTCACTTATTTTTAAACTTAAGAGACCTAAAAATGACCTTGACAGTACAAATAATGCTCTCTCTCGGGTACATAATTGGTTTACTACCAATAACTTATTGTTAAATTCAAAGAAGACAAAATGTATAAAGTTCACTCTACCAAATGTCAAAGCGGTTGACAGCAATGTTATGTTGGGGAATGACAAATTAGACCTTGTAAATGAAACTGTATTTCTAGGTATCACAATTGATGCAAAGCTTCAATGGGGTCCTCATTTAAAAAAATTAGCATATAGGCTTAGTTCAGCAGCATATGCAGTTAAAAGAATTAGGGAACTAACTGACGTCGCAACTGCTAGGCTTTATTTTTATTTTTTATTTATTTTTATTTATTTTAGTTACTTCCATAGTTTAAAAACCTATTTAGAGGCTAAAAATTTCACCCATGCCGGGATTCGAACCCGCAACCTCTGGCTATCCGTACCAGCGCTCTACCAATTGAGCCAATGGGCGACTCACGGCATCAGTGAAATTTCGAACCTCTTTACAATATTCTCTGTATTACGTACAGGCAGCGACATCTGACTTAAGCAAATTGCATTACTTACAGCCCCGACTACCTACTTTGCAGTTAGGTTTAACATCGGAACGATATCACTGTACCCACATGATTACACTATTTTTATTTTTAATGCACTAACCCGTGCTAAGGAACAAATTTAAAAACCTATTTAGAGGCTAAAAATTTCACCCATGCCGGGATTCGAACCCGCAACCTCTGGCTATCCGTACCAGCGCTCTACCAATTGAGCCAATGGGCGACTCACGGCATCAGTGAAATTTCGAACCTCTTTACAATATTCTCTGTATTACGTACAGGCAGCGACATCTGACTTAAGCAAATTGCATTACTTACAGCCCCGACTACCTACTTTGCAGTTAGGTTTAACATCGGAACGATATCACTGTACCCACATGATTACACTATTTTTATTTTTAATGCACTAACCCGTGCTAAGGAACAAATTTAAAAACCTATTTAGAGGCTAAAAATTTCACCCATGCCGGGATTCGAACCCGCAACCTCTGGCTATCCGTACCAGCGCTCTACCAATTGAGCCAATGGGCGACTCACGGCATCAGTGAAATTTCGAACCTCTTTACAATATTCTCTGTATTACGTACAGGCAGCGACATCTGACTTAAGCAAATTGCATTACTTACAGCCCCGACTACCTACTTTGCAGTTAGGTTTAACATCGGAACGATATCACTGTACCCACATGATTACACTATTTTTATTTTTAATGCACTAACCCGTGCTAAGGAACAAATTTAAAAACCTATTTAGAGGCTAAAAATTTCACCCATGCCGGGATTCGAACCCGCAACCTCTGGCTATCCGTACCAGCGCTCTACCAATTGAGCCAATGGGCGACTCACGGCATCAGTGAAATTTCGAACCTCTTTACAATATTCTCTGTATTACGTACAGGCAGCGACATCTGACTTAAGCAAATTGCATTACTTACAGCCCCGACTACCTACTTTGCAGTTAGGTTTAACATCGGAACGATATCACTGTACCCACATGATTACACTATTTTTATTTTTAATGCACTAACCCGTGCTAAGGAACAAATTTAAAAACCTATTTAGAGGCTAAAAATTTCACCCATGCCGGGATTCGAACCCGCAACCTCTGGCTATCCGTACCAGCGCTCTACCAATTGAGCCAATGGGCGACTCACGGCATCAGTGAAATTTCGAACCTCTTTACAATATTCTCTGTATTACGTACAGGCAGCGACATCTGACTTAAGCAAATTGCATTACTTACAGCCCCGACTACCTACTTTGCAGTTAGGTTTAACATCGGAACGATATCACTGTACCCACATGATTACACTATTTTTATTTTTAATGCACTAACCCGTGCTAAGGAACAAATTTAAAAACCTATTTAGAGGCTAAAAATTTCACCCATGCCGGGATTCGAACCCGCAACCTCTGGCTATCCGTACCAGCGCTCTACCAATTGAGCCAATGGGCGACTCACGGCATCAGTGAAATTTCGAACCTCTTTACAATATTCTCTGTATTACGTACAGGCAGCGACATCTGACTTAAGCAAATTGCATTACTTACAGCCCCGACTACCTACTTTGCAGTTAGGTTTAACATCGGAACGATATCACTGTACCCACATGATTACACTATTTTTATTTTTAATGCACTAACCCGTGCTAAGGAACAAATTTAAAAACCTATTTAGAGGCTAAAAATTTCACCCATGCCGGGATTCGAACCCGCAACCTCTGGCTATCCGTACCAGCGCTCTACCAATTGAGCCAATGGGCGACTCACGGCATCAGTGAAATTTCGAACCTCTTTACAATATTCTCTGTATTACGTACAGGCAGCGACATCTGACTTAAGCAAATTGCATTACTTACAGCCCCGACTACCTACTTTGCAGTTAGGTTTAACATCGGAACGATATCACTGTACCCACATGATTACACTATTTTTATTTTTAATGCACTAACCCGTGCTAAGGAACAAATTTAAAAACCTATTTAGAGGCTAAAAATTTCACCCATGCCGGGATTCGAACCCGCAACCTCTGGCTATCCGTACCAGCGCTCTACCAATTGAGCCAATGGGCGACTCACGGCATCAGTGAAATTTCGAACCTCTTTACAATATTCTCTGTATTACGTACAGGCAGCGACATCTGACTTAAGCAAATTGCATTACTTACAGCCCCGACTACCTACTTTGCAGTTAGGTTTAACATCGGAACGATATCACTGTACCCACATGATTACACTATTTTTATTTTTAATGCACTAACCCGTGCTAAGGAACAAATTTAAAAACCTATTTAGAGGCTAAAAATTTCACCCATGCCGGGATTCGAACCCGCAACCTCTGGCTATCCGTACCAGCGCTCTACCAATTGAGCCAATGGGCGACTCACGGCATCAGTGAAATTTCGAACCTCTTTACAATATTCTCTGTATTACGTACAGGCAGCGACATCTGACTTAAGCAAATTGCATTACTTACAGCCCCGACTACCTACTTTGCAGTTAGGTTTAACATCGGAACGATATCACTGTACCCACATGATTACACTATTTTTATTTTTAATGCACTAACCCGTGCTAAGGAACAAATTTAAAAACCTATTTAGAGGCTAAAAATTTCACCCATGCCGGGATTCGAACCCGCAACCTCTGGCTATCCGTACCAGCGCTCTACCAATTGAGCCAATGGGCGACTCACGGCATCAGTGAAATTTCGAACCTCTTTACAATATTCTCTGTATTACGTACAGGCAGCGACATCTGACTTAAGCAAATTGCATTACTTACAGCCCCGACTACCTACTTTGCAGTTAGGTTTAACATCGGAACGATATCACTGTACCCACATGATTACACTATTTTTATTTTTAATGCACTAACCCGTGCTAAGGAACAAATTTAAAAACCTATTTAGAGGCTAAAAATTTCAAACCTAAACCTAATTGCTAAATGGCTAAACCTAACTGCAAAGTAGGTAGTCGGGGCTGTAAGTAATGCAATTTGCTTAAGTCAGATGTCGCTGCCTGTACGTAATACAGAGAATATTGTAAAGAGGTTCGAAATTTCACTGATGCCGTGAGTCGCCCATTGGCTCAATTGGTAGAGCGCTGGTACGGATAGCCAGAGGTTGCGGGTTCGAATCCCGGCATGGGTGAAATTTTTAGCCTCTAAATAGGTTTTTAAATTTGTTCCTTAGCACGGGTTAGTGCATTAAAAATAAAAATAGTGTAATCATGTGGGTACAGTGATATCGTTCCGATGTTAAACCTAACTGCAAAGTAGGTAGTCGGGGCTGTAAGTAATGCAATTTGCTTAAGTCAGATGTCGCTGCCTGTACGTAATACAGAGAATATTGTAAAGAGGTTCGAAATTTCACTGATGCCGTGAGTCGCCCATTGGCTCAATTGGTAGAGCGCTGGTACGGATAGCCAGAGGTTGCGGGTTCGAATCCCGGCATGGGTGAAATTTTTAGCCTCTAAATAGGTTTTTAAATTTGTTCCTTAGCACGGGTTAGTGCATTAAAAATAAAAATAGTGTAATCATGTGGGTACAGTGATATCGTTCCGATGTTAAACCTAACTGCAAAGTAGGTAGTCGGGGCTGTAAGTAATGCAATTTGCTTAAGTCAGATGTCGCTGCCTGTACGTAATACAGAGAATATTGTAAAGAGGTTCGAAATTTCACTGATGCCGTGAGTCGCCCATTGGCTCAATTGGTAGAGCGCTGGTACGGATAGCCAGAGGTTGCGGGTTCGAATCCCGGCATGGGTGAAATTTTTAGCCTCTAAATAGGTTTTTAAATTTGTTCCTTAGCACGGGTTAGTGCATTAAAAATAAAAATAGTGTAATCATGTGGGTACAGTGATATCGTTCCGATGTTAAACCTAACTGCAAAGTAGGTAGTCGGGGCTGTAAGTAATGCAATTTGCTTAAGTCAGATGTCGCTGCCTGTACGTAATACAGAGAATATTGTAAAGAGGTTCGAAATTTCACTGATGCCGTGAGTCGCCCATTGGCTCAATTGGTAGAGCGCTGGTACGGATAGCCAGAGGTTGCGGGTTCGAATCCCGGCATGGGTGAAATTTTTAGCCTCTAAATAGGTTTTTAAATTTGTTCCTTAGCACGGGTTAGTGCATTAAAAATAAAAATAGTGTAATCATGTGGGTACAGTGATATCGTTCCGATGTTAAACCTAACTGCAAAGTAGGTAGTCGGGGCTGTAAGTAATGCAATTTGCTTAAGTCAGATGTCGCTGCCTGTACGTAATACAGAGAATATTGTAAAGAGGTTCGAAATTTCACTGATGCCGTGAGTCGCCCATTGGCTCAATTGGTAGAGCGCTGGTACGGATAGCCAGAGGTTGCGGGTTCGAATCCCGGCATGGGTGAAATTTTTAGCCTCTAAATAGGTTTTTAAATTTGTTCCTTAGCACGGGTTAGTGCATTAAAAATAAAAATAGTGTACTTCCATAGTGTTATGTCCTATGGCATACTACTGTGGAGACGGGCTGCAAATATTAAGACCATCTTTGTCTTGCAGAAGAGAGCCATCAGATTCATTTATAAGCTAGGCAGTAGAGATTCGTTAAGAGATTTCTTTAAAGAAACTAACATCCTGAAAGTTGCCAGTCAGTATATCTATGAAAACATTATGTACGTCAGGAAAAATATCAGTAACTTTAAAACTTTAGGTAGCCAACACAATGTGAATACTAGAAATAAACATAAAATTTTGTTCCCACTATTTAGGCTGGCAAAGGTTAATACATCCTTCATGGGGCATTGTATACGCTTCTATAATAAAATCCCTGAAGATATTAAGCTTGCCTGAATCGCGGTTCAAATAATATGTTAAGCACACTTTGTGCCAAAAGGGCTACTATAACATAAAGGATTATCTAGATGACAATGAGGTCTGGAATTAAAGCCAGTACAATGTATGAGTTCTATGTTTTATAATAATTATGTAAACTATGTTAATTAAGGACTTTGAAAAGACTAAGTTTGGAGTTTATTTGTCCATTTTTTCTCCAAAATGGTCTAGATTTTGAAATGGACACCTAGTTTGAATTGTAACGTTCATTAAGCCGCAGCTTCTGCGCTACTTTGAATAAAACCTTTTCATTTCATTTCATAATTTCTCCGTTGTGAAGTTCATTTGCTGTGTGGTGTCGGCCTATACAATAGCACCAACCCAAAACTTCCCACGGGTGTCGTAAAAGGTGACTAAGGGACGCAAATCGGGGGGTGGACAGCAGCGCCCCCTGCAGTACAATTCTACCAAACTGCGATCCCCAACCCGCGTGCCCAGCGTGGGGATTATGGGCATTACCCCCCAATGATCGTACAACCTTGCGCTGTGGCGCTCATTAGGGGAGGGCTATGTCCAGCAGTGGACTAATATAGCCTGAAGAAGAAGAAGAAGTTCATTTCGTCGGAACTTCGTTTGATAGACATTATATAAATTTTTACCTATACATCTGTGTGTGAAAGCGGAATATGAGGCGTAATATGTATCATATTTAGTGTATACCGCATTTCCATGGATATCTGATAAGTAAGTAATTAAAAACCTATTTAGAGGCTAAAACATAATCTTAAACTTTTGCGACTTGTGCACATAGTTAGAATATTTTCGGGGCTTAATCGCGTAGTAATTTATTGCTATTTTACCTCGACGTTTCGACGACGTTACAGTCATCGTAGTCACGAGAAGACTAGACTAGAGGCTAAAAATTCCACCCATGCCGGGATTCGAACCCGCGACCTCTGGCTATCCGTTCCAGCACTCTTTCCAACTGAGCTAATGGGCGACTGACCGGCATCAGTGAAATTTCGAACCTCATTACAATATTCTCTGTATTACGTACAGGCAGCCACATCTGGCTGAAGTAATTTGCATCACTTGCAGCCCCGAGCACCCACTTTGCGTTAGGTTTTACATCGGAATGATATTGCTGTACCCACATGGTTATATTATTTTTAATGCAATAACCCGTGCTAAGGACCCGCGGGTTCGAATCCCGACATGGGTGGAATTTTTAGCCTTTAAATAGGTGTTCTAAATTTGTCCTTAGCACGGGTTAGTGCATTAAAAATAATATAATCGTAAGTAATTAAGTAAGTAAATCATTTATTTCCAAAAAGACAATGCAAATGAATGTAGCTTATAAATAGACAGTGGCGGGTATTACAAAATTTGTTTTACGTTTACTAGCAGTCCCCGAACTACGCTAGGCCTAAATCTTGGTGACTTTGAAAGTGATATTGTTCCACATATTGTAGACAAAATCCGATAGGCCTTTCGTTTTTACACTCGTATACGTGAATCGTTACACAATCAAGGCGCAGGTAGCATATTGTCACACTTATAGCCAGCGGTTGCGGGTTCGAATCCCGGCATGGGTGAAATTTTTAGCCTCTAAATAGGTTTTTAAATTTGTTCCTTAGCACGGGTTAGTGTATTAAAAATAAAAAAGTGTAATCATGTGGGTACAGTGATATCGTTCCGATGTTAAATCTAACTGCAAAGTAGGTAGTCGGGGCTGTAAGTAATGCAATTTGCTTAAGTCAGATGTCGCTGCCTGTACGTAATACAGAGAATAGTGTAAAGAGGTTCGAAATTTCACTGATGCCGTGAGTCGCCCATTGGCTCAATTGGTAGAGCGCTGGCACGGATAGCCAGAGGTTGCGGGTTCGAATCCCGACATGGGTGAAATTTTTAGCCTCTAAATAGGTTTTTAAATTTGTTCCTTAGCACGGGTTAGTGCATTAAAAATAAAAAAGTGTAAACACTTATAACGAGCAAACAAAATATATTTTTGTTTTAACACATTTAGGGCTGATTTTTCAATCTTCGGATAAAACTTTTTCTTCGAATATTATATTAAACAACCAATTCAAATACCTATGTGTTCTAATTGCCTTTCTTTTGTTGTTTCACGGTGACATTTTTATATTATTGTGTAATACTTTATTAGACGGATAAGTAAAGCGGTGGTAGCGGAACGGTGTAGAACGCGGGCTTCTTAATCGGGAGGTCGTGGATTCGAACCCCGGCATGTACCAATGACTTTGTTTTCTAAGTTATGTACATTTGTGAAATTATAGTAGCAATACTACTCGCTGACTGTGAAGGAAAACATCGTAAGGAAACCCTAGAGTCTGAGGTGTTAGCGTACCTCAGCACTTGCTACGAACAATGGCCCAACTATGAGGCTAAGTGCGGAAATCTCAGGTCTAACTAACTAACTAGACGGATAAGTTTTATCCGAGGATTAAAAAATCAGCCCATAAGTACCGATATTTACTCGTACAACTCGTACAAAATAAGTTTTTGTTGATCAGAATAATTAATTTTATTTAAAACAAGACTCGAACCCCTTGCCAAAACAACCCTAAATGGCGGAAGGGGATTGAACCCCTTTTGAATAATCGGCAGGCAATCTTTTTGTTCTTCTCAATCGAATGCCGAGAAAACAATGGTAAGGGGTCCTTTATATTAAATTCTTTTGTTTTATTCGGAGTTTTATTTTTCTAGTGCGTTCAAGGTGTTGAGATTCTAAGAGAGGTCTCGATTCTTGGTTTATGGTCTAGGCCAGACCTCTAATAACCTGGCACAGCCCCACGCGCTTTGTTTACTAGTTTGTGTCAAGATATTTTTGGAAAATCCCTTTTTTAAAGGGATTTTCTAAAACTAGCGTAGGTATTGTCTGTTAGCTTTTAGAATATACATCTGCTACTATCGGATAGAATCGGATATATTAGTGTAATAGAAATATCGGAACTAATATGACACTTAATTTCGAAATCAGAACTCGATCATCAGTACGAAAACCGGCGAATATTGGCGAAAACCGAAGCCTTCTCTAGAGCACAAGGTATATTCTGATATTCTAAAAGCTAACAGACATTGTTAATTCACTTTATGACTTTAAAACCACTCAAAGCGACTTCGTAATCTGTACGATTGCTTTATAAAAAACGTCACAACGTAGATGGCACAATAATAATATATTAAACGGGTCTGGCCGCGATTGTTAATTAGGTCATTCCTTACCTTAATTCCAGTCTTTTCGGTAACGTTGCAGTTGCCGTGGTCACGGGTAGAATAAAGTGGCGAGTACGGTCAATGGTAGTCAGAGTAGGTGGTAGGTATACTAACGTTACTTTGTAACGGTGCAAACCTCTTTACACCATTTTTTTTTTTTTTTTTTTTTTTTTTTTTTTTTTTTTTTTTTTTTTTTTTTTTTTTTTTTTTATTAACAGAAAACTGGATAAAAACGGATAAACGGAGAAGCAGGTAAAAAGTCAGATCTGGTCAAAGGGTAAAGTAGTAGTGTGAAAAATGAGTGAAATCGAAGAATGTGTGACGTACATAATTTAAATATTTGAAAATGATAGATGGAAAAAGAAATAAAAATGGTGTAAAGAGGTTTGCACCGTTACAACTTTAAGTTCTTAAGCAGCGGACTGAGACACAACACTCACTATGTCCGCGGGCAGGTCCGGTGATAAGGCGCATGATTTATATTTAGTCTGTAAGCTTTTAGAATATACCTCGGCTACTATCGGAAAAACCGTTTATATTGCAATATTTTGTATTGTTATAACTTTATATAACTTTTCAAAATGGCGAAGAAAATTTTTGTACAGAGCAGAAAGTAGTATTACACTCGTGTGCTTTCGGCGAAAACCGAAGCCTACTCTAGAGCCCGAGGTATATTCTAAACGTTAACAGACTGTACTTAGCACTGGATTCCCCTTGAAAGCTTGAAACTATCTTCTCTGTTGACAATCTAGTTTTTTAATTTCGATTTCAAGAATGAACGTAATTGGGTTGTAACTACTAAATAATCGCGATTAGACCCGGTCAATACATAACTATGTATGAGGATCGCGACTTATTAAGTAATACGATAATACGATAAAATATCGTGTTCTCTTGTCCACAGTGCGCCCCCTATGGGTGCGTTTGCAAGGCGGCAAGCGCCCTCTGGTGGCCGGGCAGACAACCGAGCTGGTCTGCCAGGCGGTGGGTGCCAGGCCCAAGCCTTCCATCTCCTGGTGGAAGGGCAGCAGCCGCCTGAAAAACACTCGAGAAACTGTAAGTCTGTTTAAAGTCGACAGTAAGTATATTTAAAAAACCCTTTTTCATTTCTCATACTCGGAAAGTAGTGTTGTTTTGATTTGATTATTGGGTGGAAAATGCTGTTTCCTTCATATGAATGAACTTTAAAAATAGAACTACTGTCAGTGGTGAAGAGTTTTTGTGATAAATAGGCTTTTAAAAAAACTATTTAAAAAAAATGCTGCGGCCATGTGAGTTTCTAAACAGCCAGTGTGAATTTAGCGTAAACTTCTTTAAGCGGAATAAGCCGCAACAATTACGAGGTGAGTTCCATATTTAAAATTTAAAAAGTCGACTTAAATTGGCGGGTACTAATCTGTTATAGAATCTGTGACGAAATTCAAAAAAATAGGAATTAATCGTGTAATAATCTTTTATGCTAAGATTTGAATATTAAAAATGAGTTTTTATTTTCCTCATATTCGAAATGAAACTATAGCTGGACTATAGTCTAAATACCTCGGGAATTGATTCCTTTCTACCCTCGTTAAGCAATCTACTATTTAGAGGCTAAACATTCCGCCCATGTCGGAACTCCAACCCGCGACCTCTGGCTAACCGTACCAGTGCGATACGAGTACAGTACGAGGATATTGTGTGAATTGTCCAAAATATGGAGATAAGATCCCCGGCCGGGACAAGCTAGGAAACGAACTTTTCTAGTTTGTCTCGGGTCTTGGATGTTATCTATGCATTTATTGTATTAAATCTATCGTCGAGTTAGCACCTGTAACACAAGTCATTTAGTTGTACTTAGTATAGGGCTATCGAGATCTGTGTAATATGTCCATAAATATTTATTATTATTATATTATTAAGTGTCATGTAAGTAGGAAAAAATCTAACATCTGCGTGGTATTCTGGCGTGCGCTGCTAAAACATTTTGTACGCCACGCTAATACGAGTATAAGCTTCTCGAAATACCAATCCTGCGCAAACGAAGTCGCGGGCACCAACTAGTTCCCAATAGACTAAACAAAAAGAAATGTCTTTTATCCCATATTTCATAGTCGAGTCAGCAGCCTCGAGTACAGTCTATTTATTCTTACTTGTCCAATTTAGTAAACAAGATTCTACCCTTCAACTGTGACTTTTTAGTCCAAAACTGCCATATTTCCATGAATGAAGTAACAGGGAACACTCTTTTAGATAACACGCTGCCAATTTTATAAACATAGTTCATGATAGTTCATGAATTTGCGAGAAAATGTCTAGGTTAGGCATCTAATCTCAATTTTAAGGTTAGAATCTTGTTTACTAAATTGGACAAGTAAGAATAAATAGACTGTACACGTTTTATTCCAAACACTATTCATCCGTTTGAGTTTGAGCCTGGCTCGTGGTTTTCAGCATCATGTGACTCAAAGAACCCGATTTAAAGAAGAAGAAGCAGAAACCATTTATTGCAAACACACACAATTGTTTACCACATTACAACATGAAATCATCAAACACAATAGGTACAAATATGGACATAAAAGAAAATAAAAAAGGATAATAAAAAAACATAAGTCGCGCTATAGCCCTGTTGCTGCAAAAGGCAGCGAGCTCAGCATTGTGCTGAGGGCATTCGCCTAAAGCGCTGATTTTCAGCTAGTGCCCGTTTGTCCCACGAATATGCTAGGGTGCGGTGTAGTCAATACCAAAAAATATATAATTTAATATAAAGATAGATAAATCAATTATTTTCAATCCGCAAAACGTTTTCTTCATGTTTATTTCGCAACGTAACGTAACTTAACGTGACGTAACGTGACATAACATTTACATACAGAGTGCTTAGTGCGAGTTTTTTAACTACTCGATCGCGTTAACGTAAACTCATATTTCAATGGCATCGAGGAAGCGCCACCTAGCGACAAGTATGGAAATTAAAATTGCTGAGTGCGAGTTGTAATGGTTTACGTTGAAAAGTGAACACGTTTACCAGCCAAAACACAAATAAACGCTAGTGCGAGTTGTACTGTGACAGCGTTTTGCCAGTTCGAACGGTTAACTTACTCATACTCACTACTCAATGCTCGATTAACGCGGTAGTAAAGTTATTCGATTGGATTTGTCAAACTCGCACTAAGCACTCAGGCACAAACATTGATTCTGACCCCACACAAGGATACCCTGTGTTGCAATAAAACTATTTTGCGCATTGAAAGCCAATTGTTTTTAGCATAAACTGCTTTACAAATGTCTTCAGAGAAGGCTGAGCTGTCATATTGTTTACTTTGCGAATCACTCCCCTGTGGGTGAAACTGAAGGCAAAGCCTCGCCTACAGGGGTGATTTTGGAAAATCCACTAGCAATTTCGATCGGCGCTAAGACAAACAAACCAACCAACCATTTATAAGTAGTGAAATCCCTGGCAATCCGGTCTATAATTGGGTATAGTTGCCGACATCACAATAGTGTTCAATTTGCTGGGTCTCTGCCATTCAGTATCATTCGGTAGGCAGGCACAGTAGGTAGGACACGCACCAATTTTAGATTCGATGAGAGAATTCCTATGAATCGATGGGTATCAACCCTTGTACGTCCCCACTGCTGGAGCACGCGCCTCTTCCTGCGTCGCAGGAAGGCTACGCCATACTCCACTACGGGTTCTAAGTCCGGGTTGGTGGAGGATTATAAGACAGTGGCATTCCTTACCGTCAGATGTTATCAAGGCGCTCATGAGGCCTGCGACTTGGCTTCATGACTGCCATTACATGATAGCCAACACCAACGACTTAACGTGCCGTTTGAAGCACGGAAACGCTCGGAAAAATGCCACTAGCGTTAGTCATAGACGGTTTACCCATCCATGCACTGAACGCGCCCTGTGTTGCATAACCTTCCTGATCGTACTACGAGCGATTCGGGATATACAAGGATTGATATCGAGACTTTTCCTAGAAACTATTCTCAAGGATTAAATTTATTTTTGATGGGTTCATTTCCATTTCTAAGCATGATCAAACGTTGAGTGTGTCCTGAAAACGTATTGGCTTAAGTTCCATTGTAAATGAAAACCAGCCTACGTTTATATAGGAATGGCCCCCTGAGGAGACCTTAAGATAACGGTCTCGGGCCAGTTTAAGTGCTAGCGGTCATAACCTTCTTTTTGTTATTTTTCGTGATACCAAATTTCGTTTGATTGTCAGTGTATGAAAACTATTTGTCGATTCAGCGATCCGTTTGAGACCGCGAATCGGCAAACGTAGTGTAGGACGCCCTCCAACCAGAGGGGCGAGTCTCAAAACTTCATAGTTGTCCGATAGAGTCATATTAATCCGGTAATTGTCGTTTCATTCACACAGTCGGTAGTCTAGTAACCAATCGCATTGCAATGGTGTAACCCGAGCTACTTAACTCGGCGCCTCGCGCGATTCGATCGCCTTCGCGAGAGATGCCTATTTAGTTTGCGCGGGTTATACCCCTGGAATGGCATTGTACTCGTATTGCTCTTGCTTTGTAGACTACCACATTGAGGCAAATAACAACCATTGTCGTGCTTTTACCATATTATTGAAAAACTATGTAAGTATTAGATTCTAGGGCCCGGTGGGATGACGATCTGCGAAAAAATGTAGGCAGATGATGCATGCGGCAAGCTGAAGACAGGGCGCTATGGCGCTCATTAGGGGAGGGCTATGTCCAGCAGTGGACTAATATAGCATGATAATGTTGATGATCCGTTTCCAAAATACCTATTAAGCTTTGAAGCGCATCTTTTGTTAGTCCCCTCTTTCCTGGGTAAACGGTTGTTTGTTACACACTAGCATTAGAGTAAAAATAGCACTATAATAAAATTAAAAGAAAAACTATCACGGCTAAGGAGGCTTTATAAGAAAACGAGTAGTAGGGCCAGCTTCTGAATTAAGAATTTCGCTAAGTAAATAGGTTGTTAACTTATTTCCTTCAGCAACTTTCCGTCGTAAGGTTGTCTGGAAGAAATTGCTTTTACCAATAAGGCCGCCAATTTTACTTTGTATCTTTACATGTTTTATAATATTATTATGTGCTCTGGTGTACAATAAAGCATATTCTTATCTTATCTGCTGTCTCTTCGAATTTCTCATAAAAGAGCGGGACAGAACGTTACTTAAGTATTTACTCAGTGAAATTCTCAATTCAGAAAGCGACCCCTAGTCTACCAACTTACAAAAGGAACATTTGGGTATAAATTCGTATCATCCGACGGAACCCTGCAATGCGCGTAGCGCACTTGCACTTGACCGGTTTTTATGTTTAGTTAGTAATAATGTTTAAAAAAAGCAGAAAAACAGTTTATCCCGTAAAACTAAAACTTCTGTGAGATTTTAACGTGTATTGAATGGACGTCCTATCGAGTTGGCCGATCAGGAGCTATTGCGACATTTTCTAGTTAATTCTATTCATTGTTCGATGTCTGATATGAACCATGTCTTTTTGTTGTGCTATTGAATGGATTGATTGATAGATTTTTAGCCGACTTGCGAAACTGTTACAAAATAAACTACCTGGGCAGTACAATGGCACGAGTGGCGAATTTTGTGCTTGTCAGAATTTGACAGTTAATGTACGAGTACAGAGTGCTTAGTGCGAGTTTGACAGATTCAATCGATAAAATTTACTACCGCGTTAATCGAGCATTGAGTAGTGGGTATGAGTAAGTTAACCGTTCAAACTGGCAAAACGCTGTCACAGTACAACTCTCACTCGCGTTTATTCGTGTTTTGGCTGGTAAACGTGTTCACTTCGCAACGTAAACCATTGCAACTCGCACTCAGCTATTTTAATTTCCATACTTGTCGCTAGGTGGCGCTTCCTCGATGCCATAGAAATAGGGGTTTACGTTAACGCGATCGAGTAGTTAAAAAACTCGCACTAAGCACTCAGGAAGTAGCGACTTTTGATATTGTAACGCGCGACTAGCGTGGTCACACCATGGAAGCCATTTGGTTTTGTTCCATGTTCTTGTTTAGACTTTTCAGTATCATTAAAGTTGAAGCGCTCGTGGCCTAGTCGAAACGAGCGATTGGAATCAATCACTTGAGTTAGGCAATAACAGGCCCGGTCATCGGTCACGGGATTGTCACGCGGTGGGTGACCATCCCGTGACTACCGCTAGTGGCATTTTTCCGAGCGCTTCCGTACTTCGCAAGGCACGAATGTCAATGTCAGAGGCCTCTGACGTGGCTTAACGACTGCCATTACATGACAGCTGGCACAGACGGCTTAACGTGCCTTGCGAAGCATGGAAGCGCTCGGAAAAATGCCAATAGCGGTAGTCTCGGGACGGTCTCCCAGCCAGTACCTGACCGCGCCTGTTGTTGTTTAACCCAAGTGATAGATTACAATCGCTCGGTTCCACTAGGCTACGAGGGCTTCGTTTGTCTTGTGTGGAAGTTATTATTGTTATTTCTTCACCAGGCATCATTGGACGGCAATGTGACCAACAGCATCCTGACCTTCATCCCGGAGATACAGGACGCAGGACGAATCCTGAGCTGCAGAGCGGTCCAGCCCGCCCTGCCCCAATCCACTCTGGAAGACGGCTGGAGGATGGAGATACAACGTAAGTCTCAGCTATAGGCTATTCGATATCAACCCTTGAATGTCTCCACTGCTAGGGCACGGGTCTCTTCCTGCATCGCAGGAAGCTTAGGCCGTACTCCACCGCGGGAGCCAAGTCCGGGTTGGTGGAGGATTGTAAGACAGTGGCCAGCCTTACTGTCAGAAGTTATCAAGCCGCCCATAAGGCCTGTGACTTGGCTTAACGACTGCCATTACATGATAGCCGGCACCAACGGAAGATTGTATGGCAAAGGCGGGCCTTAAATAGCATACTCCGTCACGGGGACCAAGTCCGGGTTGGTGGAGGACGGAGGGCGAGCCCGCCTCGTACTGGCCGAGTTTTTTTTGTAATAACTACCCATCGCTCCAACCAGTAACTGATGACACATCTTACCTTCGCTAGAAGACCCTTTGCAAACCGTGACGGAAATCTTCGTGCACACAATCTAAGAAACTAAATCAGTAGTAAAAATAAAAATAGTGTAATCATGTGGGTACAGTGATATCGTTCCGATGTTAAACCTAACTGCAAAGTAGGTAGTCGGGGCTGTAAGTAATGCAATTTGCTTAAGTCAGATGTCGCTGCCTGTACGTAATACAGAGAATATTGTAAAGAGGTTCGAAATTTCACTGATGCCGTGAGTCGCCCATTGGCTCAATTGGTAGAGCGCTGGTACGGATAGCCAGAGGTTGCGGGTTCGAATCCCGGCATGGGTGAAATTTTTAGCCTCTATATAGGTTTTTAAAGTTGTTCCTTAGCACGGGTTAGTGCATTAAAAAATAAAAATAGTGTAATCATGTGGGTACAGTGATATCGTTCCGATGTTAAACCTAACTGCAAAGTAGGTAGTCGGGGCTGTAAGTAATGCAATTTGCTTAAGTCAGATGTCGCTGCCTGTACGTAATACAGAGAATATTGTAAAGAGGTTCGAAATTTCACTGATGCCGTGAGTCGCCCATTGGCTCAATTGGTAGAGCGCTGGTACGGATAGCCAGAGGTTGCGGGTTCGAATCCCGGCATGAGTGAAATTTTTAGCCTCTATATAGGTTTTTAAATTTGTTCCTTAGCACGGGTTAGTGCATTAAAAAATAAAAATAGTGTAATCATGTGGGTACAGTGATATCGTTCCGATGTTAAACCTAACTGCAAAGTAGGTAGTCGGGGCTGTAAGTAATGCAATTTGCTTAAGTCAGATGTCGCTGCCTGTACGTAATACAGAGAATATTGTAAAGAGGTTCGAAATTTCACTGATGCCGTGAGTCGCCCATTGGCTCAATTGGTAGAGCGCTGGTACGGATAGCCAGAGGTTGCGGGTTCGAATCCCGGCATGGGTGAAATTTTTAGCCTCTATATAGGTTTTTAAATTTGTTCCTTAGCACGGGTTAGTGCATTAAAAAATAAAAATAGTGTAATCATGTGGGTACAGTGATATCGTTCCGATGTTAAACCTAACTGCAAAGTAGGTAGTCGGGGCTGTAAGTAATGCAATTTGCTTAAGTCAGATGTCGCTGCCTGTACGTAATACAGAGAATATTGTAAAGGGGTTCGAAATTTCACTGATGCCGTGAGTCGCCCATTGGCTCAATTGGTAGAGCGCTGGTACGGATAGCCAGAGGTTGCGGGTTCGAATCCCGGCATGGGTGAAATTTTTAGCCTCTATATAGGTTTTTAAATAAATCAGTAGTCTTTAGCTACCCGATGCCCAGCGTGGGGATTATGGGCAATACCCCCTATGATAGCACAACGTGGCGCTCTTCAGGGGAGGGCTATGTCCAGCAGTGGACTAGTATAGCCTGACGAAGACCCGATAACTCTTGTAACTTCAACAGACTTTCCCATGGCAACTCTGGAGCTTGGCGCCAACCTGGACGCCGATAAGGTGGTCGAAGGCTCAGACGTTTACCTCGACTGCCGAGTGCGAGCCAACCCTTGGGTCCACCATGTGTCCTTCACGCACAATGTGAGTATACCTTCCACTGACATATTTCAATCTATAGCACCATTTTACGTGTCTTATACTAGTGACAGGTGACCACTACGTACAGTCTGCGCTCGGCTGTTATCGTTGTCAGTGATGCCTTTTGGCGTTAAATGTAACAAATGTCCCTTCACTCAAAGGAGAGAAGACATTTCCTTTCACTCTCTATCATAGTAGGTAGTAAAAATCAGAACACATATTTTTCATACCATTCTTGTTATTTGTAATGTCAAGCTACAAACATGTCATGTCTGTGACATCTACATTCTACAGCAAGCTTTCTGCATCGTGCCAGCAAATTTAATTTCGGAGTTTGCCTAAAACAAACTCTAAAGTGATGTTTGAAAGTCGTTCTTTGTTGTTTCCTTGCTTTACCCATTAGTATTAATTAATATTAATTAGGCTCAGATAGTTGTGAATCTGACCAAACGGTCTAATCGGTCTAATGATTTAATCGCGATTAGACCCGTTTATGGTCTAATTATGAATAATTATGAATTAGCATCGCGAGTCCTTAATAAGTACTACATGACGTTACTTTTCGGGTTTTGGGTGCCTGTGCAATAAATCTCTCCACCTTGCATCCAACAGGGTGTGCTAGTGAAGCCAGGACCAGGAGTGCTGCTTGCGAACCAAAGTCTGGTGCTGCAGCGGGTTTCCCGCGCCGCTGCCGGGGCATACGTCTGCTCAGCCAGGAACAGTTTGGGCGAAGGCTCCAGCGAGAACCTTATGCTAGACGTCAAATGTAAGTGTGAGACAACGATATCGATGGTGTAATGTAAGAGTAGGTAGGGTTGAAAAGGCGTAACGTGATCCCGACAGAGGTTTGTGGGTTGATAACACTCCTGAAACGCATGCTGAGTCGAGTCTATTCTAAAACCTGTATCTCTTTCCTTGTAACTTATTGTTTCATAACACTTGACTTGATTCATAACATTGAAATTTGTTTCAATGTTTTCATTCCGTTCTATTGCTTTTTGTTCCGTATTTTTAGTTTTGTGTCTGTATGTAAATGGGTGTGCTACTCCATCTTTCATCCTCTCTGCATGTAACTTGACCTGCCCATCTCCAATAAAGAGTAGCGACCCTCTTGTAATGTCGGCAATACGCCCCGCCAGGTGGCGCGGCGACGTTGACAAGGCAGTAGGGAAAACCTCGAGAAGAACAGCATAGAGTAGAAGCGACTGGTGCTGGCATGAAGAGTCCCCTGTCCAACAGTGGATGAAATTGTTTGTTTGATTACAACTGCGGGGTTCCCTTTTTAAAATCCGCAAACATTATTACATATAATTCGGGACGGGCTGAAAATCAGCGCTGTGATGATGCATGCACTCATATTACTAAGCTGAGCCCTATCCTTTTTATCACATATTTGTCTCTAATTTTTTGTCATAGTATTCATATGTTCTCTAATTCGTGTGTAATAAATAAACATTTTTCAATTTCAATTTCCAAATAAACATTAATTGATTTCTTCTTCCAAAGTCACAATTTGTGGAGAAAACATGTCGTCCTATTTATCAATACGGAGAACTTCTGTTGTGGGGACAACATTTTGAAATAGTCCCATGTCCCTTGAAGAATTTTGATTCGGGCATCGGTTGAAAATAACTTCGTCAAATGGTTGTTAAAACACGGCGAGAAAACTACTGGTGAGCAATAAAGAGTTATCCATACACCAAATATGAGGTAGGTATCGTGACGGTGGGAAAGTAAGGTAAAGCTGCGAAAGAGGTTTGTCAGAATCGTGGCAAGTGGCAAACCCTTGTCTCCAACCCCTCTGGGATACAGCAGTGAGCTTATGTATGCATGTCTAAAACGACGCTTTTTTGCAGATGCTCCGACGTGCAAATCGCAACAGCCGACTGCGTTGCGAGCGGCTAGGGGCGAAGTTGTGGAAATTGAGTGCAATCTTGACGCCAATCCATATGTAAGTAATACTAGAGCTGCATATTCGTGTAGAGGCTCGATCAAGCCTTCGCATTTCAAAAATTTTATTTGTATTTTTGAAGTTTATCGAATTATGTTAGTAATACTAAAGCTGCGTATTCATGTAGAGGCTCAATCAAGCCTTCGAATTTGAGAAATTTTATTTGCTATCTGGACGCTTATTCATATGTAAGTATTACTAAAGCTACACATACATGTAGAGGCACGATCAAGCTTTTGAATTCGAGAAATTTTATTTGCATTCTTGACGTTTATCCACTTGTAAGTTACAATAAAGCTGCGTAATCACGTAGAGACTTGGTCAAGCCTTGGAATTTCAGAAATTTTATTCGTTTAGAGAGGTTAGCCTTCAGCTCACCATATACTTCTTCATTTTTGGACCGCCGAAACAAGTCCGCAACGCTAGCTACATCCGTCCAGATGATCTTGTTTCAGAGTCACAACTTTTTTCTTGGAATTTATGTTAACTCAAATTTGGCTAGCTTCGAGCCGTTTGCTTATCCAAGAGCCTTCGAGTTTGGCTTGACTGTGTGTATACGATACGACTGTTGGAGTCGATAGTACGTCGACTTTACAAGTATGCACCTACTCGGTTACGTTACAGATGACTGTGTAAGCCGTCTAGCGATCTCATTCTGCATGGGACACATTAAATATCGTTAAGAAGTTAATACCGTTATGATATGATGCAATGTAAAAGTAATTGTAGAAATAACATTTTGATCTGATCCTTTGCTTCATCAATAGCTGACCAATGCGACTATATTGTGAAACCATCGGACTGCTGGTCTACCCTCGTTGCTATGGATAGACGTCAGTCTGGAATATCCATCTTCTGATTTATATACTGATCATTGCCTTGTTCGTCTAGCGTAACGTAACACGTCTAATTACCAAAACACATATCATGGGGTCGATTCTCACTGGAGGCCCCTGTAATTGTTAGTACAAATATCCTCACTCTGGGTGTATTACCATGCTTGTGATGATGTTGACTGCCTTTGTCACATCACAGGATACCCTAGTTTGGGACCTGGCCAAGTGATTGTGTTGCGTGGAAGTTATTCATTAATTCATTTTAGTCACCACTTAAGCGTTTCTATTCTCACCAGGAATCCATGGCATTTCACTGGTGGTTCAACAGCTCGGCGCATACAAAGCACGAGCTACACACGGCGACTGCCGACCCTTCCCAAAATTTGCCAGGTAAGCTCAGCCCATTTATGATGGAATTCAAAATACACTTGACTGGTCCAATACCTGGATCTGTCCATGTAAAATAAACAATGATATAATTAATATTATAAAATGGATTAAATATCCTAATGATACACGCTCCTATACCCAATTTATGTTTCGAAGCATGCAAATATTAATTTCATCATCATCAACCCATTATGTCCCCACCGAGGCGCCCGGGTCTCCTCCCCTGAGGAAGGTATAGGTCATACTCCACCACGGGAAACTAGTCCGGATTGGTGAGGGATTGCAAGAGTGGCTGGTCTTACCAAAGAGTGGCTGGTCTTGGAAGTTTTCAAGCCGCCCTAAGGCTTGGCTTAACGACTGCCATCTATCGACGGCAGCTGGCACCAACTGCTTAACGTGCCTTGCGATGCACGGAACCGCTCAGAAAAATGCCACTAGCGTTAGTTATAGACGGTTTACCTATCCATGCACTGAACATGCCCTGAGTTGCTTAACCTTCGTGATCACTTAAGATCACTCAGGCAGCCGGGGCTACGAGCAATTCAGCGAAATATTAGTTTAAAATTGAGTAACTTCGTAATTTGTTCTCAAACTTGCCGTTAGAATCATACATCACAATTATCAGAGATAGTAAAGAATAATAGTCCACCTCGAGGATTGAAAACAGCGTCGTATGCTAAATACGCATCACATAGCATGTAACAAGTGTGCACCCAACCTTGACGCGTCGCATCGCTTCCATCTTATATGTGGTTCTACCTTCTGCCCCTATATTCCGCGCACCTGATCGACTCTAATCGAAATAGTCGCAGTGGCGTCACTAATTCCTGTGGGACGCCATATTGCTCCAGATAGCGTTTTAGTGTTTTATTTGACAAGTGGTTTGTTGTTTGCTTTTTTTTAAAACAAACAAAATTTTAATATTATCCCTTTCTGACCAACGAAAAATCTGAATCGGTTTTCGGAAACAATTAATTATTAATTATTGTGATTATTTATTAGGTTTACCTAATAAATAATCACAAAAACTACCGCGTATTCAGTACAACCTCTTTAAAATCTGATCCGGATTCTGCTCTGAAAGATGCCTGATTCTGCTCCTAAATCATGTTTTGAAAGTAGATTTTCGCCGGTAGCCTGCTTGCACACGTTCCATTTTAACGGTTGTTGGATTTGCTGGCGACAAGCTAATTATACGTTGAGTTAACTCACGCTTCAAAATCTAAACTACACAAGCTTCATCTAAAATACAGTGTGATAACCTGAAATGAGGCAGCAAGGGAATTTAATCAACTGGTTTTAATAGCTACTGGAGTACGTTGCACTGCTCATCTGCAAATGGCGAGGCAGTACCACCTTTGCTCGTCTACCCCTATAAGAGAATTCCACGTGATATCGTCTGTACCGGACGAGTGGGGTATAGGCCGCTCAGATTCAGGATGGATGATATCCGAAACTTTATTTAATTTTTATGGTGTCGGCCTAGAGAATAGCACATCGTCCAATCTGTACCGGACGAGTGGGGTATAGGCCGCTCAGATTCAGGATGGATGATATCCGAAACTTTATTTAATTTTTAGGGTTCCGTACCTCAAAAGGAAAAAACGGAACCCTTATAGGATCACTTTGTTGTCCGTCTGTCCGTCCGTCCGTCCGTCTGTCAAGACCCTTTTTCTCAGGAACGCGTGGAGGTATGAAGCTGAAATTTATATTAATTACTCAGGTCTACTGTCCCTTGAAGCTGTGAAAAAATCAAACTTCTAAGCCAACGCAATCAAAAGATACAGCCGTTTATGCCGCAAATTTTCGACACTTGCAAGGGAATCAAAACCTACAGGGTGCTTCCCGTGAACTCAGAATCTTGAAATTTGGTACGAAGCAACGTCTTATAGCATAGATAAAGGAAAAATTACGAAAACCATAAATTTTTAGTTACATCTCATAATATATATTTTTTTAATAATTTTAAACTTACTACCCATTTCCTCATAAACGCGTAGAGGTATTAAATTGAAATTCATACCAAATACTCAGGTCTATAATACAGGTTTGTACGGAACCCTCGGTGCGCGAGTCTGACTCGCACTTGGCCGGTTTTTTTAAAGTGTGGTGTCGGTCTGGAGAATAGCACCCACGGAATGGCACAGGCTTTCTTTCAGAGAGAGTGCGGGCTTAATTACCACGCGTGCCCAACGTCGATTGGGAATTTCAAGCGCTGAGCTATGTGAACACCCATGGTATGGTTTCTCTCACGATGTTTTCCTAGCTCATTATTCCTTCTGTTCTTTTTAAATTGTAATTTTGTCTGAATTAGGACAACCTGTAAACCCATAAGATGTTAGAAAAATGGTTTAGAGCTTTCTGAAAACAAAATTATATAATTTGGACAAGTTAAATTAAATACATACAGTGCCGAATACATGCCAAATACATGCTGTGTGGTGTCGGCCTATAGAATACCACCAACCCAAATTCTTCCCGCGGGTGTCGTAAAAGGCGACTAAGGGACACAAACCGAGGGGTGGGCAGCAGCGCCCCTGCACAATTCCACCAAACTGCGATCCCAACCCGCATGCCCAGCGTGGGGATTATGGGCACTAACCCCCAATGATGGCACAACCTTGATCTATGGCGCTCGTTAGGGGAGGGCTATGTCCAGCAGTGGACTAATATATTCCTGGAAAGGAAGAAGAAGTTAAATACATGTTTCTGTTTCTATTACAGTTAAGGTCAAGTTTATTTTTCAATTAGGCTAACTCACCCATACTCTCTCCCTTCCTCTCTCTGAGAGAAGGCCTGTGCCCTGCGGTGCATATATAGGTTACATAACGGAATAAATAAATAAATCTACATTTCTTCTTATTGCACACAAATCATATAACAGGAGTTTACTTATGTAATAATATACTCAAGCGAGAGCTTTCTCTGTAAGAGATTTCTTCTAGGCTACTTTAGAGAATAGGCGAAGTAGTATGTTGTGTGTATGTGTATGCGTGCGTGTGTGTGTGTGTGTGGTTTTTTTTTTATTTATTTACAAAACCCACAGCACAAGTTAATAAATATTCACTATTAAAACTGTTTTTATACGGATTTATGCTCGTTTATTACATTTTTACAATTTTCCAACGTTTCGGCACTTTTTCAGGTGCCGTGGTCCCGGATGACTGAGGTGACAGGTGTCTTATAGAAATCATTAACGGTTAGTTTACTACCCTCGGCAAAAATTACAAAAGTTAATTATGAAGTTACGTTCCAAAATAGACAAACCAATTATTTTTTTTATATAAAGTCAACAATATTGATTATTAGTAATTGAAGTTAAAATTAAATTTATAAACTAATTACTTTATATGAACTTAAAGATACCGATTATTAATTGAAATTAAATTGATTTTTTATTATTTATTCTACAGTCACACTTCTAGCAAGGGGGTCTCATGCACTTAAGCACTGAGAGAGAGGAGTGACTGACAAAATTGGGAGTATTTTGAAACGCGCCTCAATCAGAACCATCTACCAGCCGCCAAGAAAGATACACCAATTCATGCGAAGTGTCAAGCACAGGATTCCCTTACAAGAGGCAGGAGTATACAAGCTTGACTGTGAATGTGGTTCCTCGTACATTGGTCAAACGAAGCGTACCATAGCTGAGCGGGTGAAGGAACATATCGCTGATGTGAAACATAAGCGCTCTGGTAGATCTGCAGTCAGCGAGCATACACTTAGCGGTACCAACCACTTTATACATTTCGATAAAGTTAAAGTTCTAGCCCGAGAAGACCGTTTCTTCCCTAGAATGATACGTGAGGCAATAGAGATCCGCCGGCATCCAAATTTTAATAGAGATCGTGGTTGGAACATACCGGTAGCATGGGAACCAGTGCTTAAGTGCATGAGACCCCCTTGCTAGAAGTGTGACTGTAGAATAAATAATAAAAAATCAATTTAATTTCAATTAATAATCGGTATCTTTAAGTTCATATAAAGTAATTAGTTTATAAATTTAATTTTAACTTCAATTACTAATAATCAATATTGTTGACTTTATATAAAAAAAAATAATTGGTTTGTCTATTTTGGAACATAACTTCATAATTAACTTTTGTAATTTTTGCCGAGGGTAGTAAACTAACCGTTAATGATTTCTAAAAGACACCTGTCACCTCAGTCATCCGGGACCACGGCACCTGAAAAAGTGCCGAAACGTTGGAAAATTGTAAAAATGTAATAAACGAGCATAAATCCGTATAAAAACAGTTTTAATTATGTCTACAGCTCGTGTTAACCTTAGAAAATACTAAATATTCACTGTTATAAATACGATTTATCTTTGTCCAATTACGGGCTTATTTTATACTAACATAACTTGGAGACAGGCATTATTATTAATTACAAACTCTAAAGACAGCAAAAGGTTACAATATGAGAAAAAAAAACTTTGAAATACCAAAATCAGGCAAACAGAATATTGAAATTAAATATAAAAATATTAAAATCATGAGTGCAGACTGTATATATTTTTATGTGAGTACATGTGAGTGTGGATGTTGGTGCTTTGTGTGTGTGTGTGTGTGTGTGTGTGTGTGTGTGTATGTATGATGGGTGGGAGCAGTGAGTGCAATATGCGTAGTAATGACATAAGGCCTTAACTCTACTCTTTAAGACATTCCAAAGTGACTGTATAAAAGCCGTCCTTGACAAGTGGAAAATGTCAATGGTTTGTTTGTGTGTGTGTGCGTGAGGGTGTGTGTGTGTGTGTGTTTTGGTGTGTGTTGCTGTTATAAATATATCTAGCCTATTTTTCTATCCTAGGAACTTTCCTGTACATGGTGAATACATCCGCTGACTACGGCTGGGTCCAGTGCTCTGGTTCCAACTCTGTCGGGCTCCAGACTAAACCGTGCATGTTCCATATACTGCCAGCTGGTAAGTTTCTTACTCTATGAACTAATCAATCCTGGGTGTACAAGCTGGGTTCCGAACCTAGGTGTAATCATCACCGAGGGGTGACCTCTACAGATGTAAAAAAATGTTAAATGACAGTTATTGTTATGTTACAATATTTGTTTACTAACAATAAATAATTAATTTATTGATTAATTAATTAATGATTTATTGTCACTTTAATAATAAGCAATTATTAATAAGCCACTCAATTAATTAATAATTACTCAATAAATTCATTAATTCACTCACTCACTCAATCGCTCTATTACGGGTACGCTTTTATATAAAAGTTATTTTATTTAACAATGGTTTTATTCTGTAAAAAATCCGCAAATTTCACCATGGAAAGCAAGTGACATAGAACAAAAAAAAACACAGCGACATCAGTCAACTCTATTCAAATATCCTTCAACCTGTCACCAGCCAGTCTGAAGTGGAACCATTGCAAACCTCTTTCTAACTTACTCACTCACTCACTCACTCACTCACTCACTCACTCACTCACTCACTCACTCACCCACTCACTCACTCACTCACCCACTCACTCACTCACTCACTCACTCACTCACTCACTCATAATCCCACCCAACCACTCACTCACTCACTCACTCAGTCAGTCAGTCAGTCACTCACTCACTCATTCACTCACCCATTCACTCACTCACTCTCACTCACTCACTCTCACTCACCCACCTACTCACTCACTCACTCTCACTCACTCACTCACTCACTCACTCACTCACTCACCCACTCACTCACTCACTGTCACACTCACTCACTCTCACGCACTCACTCACCCTAACTCACTCACCTACTCACTCACTCAGTCATTCACTAACTCAATCATTCATTTAATAGCATAAAAATTGCTATTGGGAGTGATAAGAAATCTTGCAATATTTACAATTTAACAATCTTCTTTCAGATAAACCGTCACCCGTGAAAGCCTGCGAGATCACAAACGTGACTTATGACTCCCTGAGCCTGAACTGCACTCCTGGACACGATGGCGGCATCCGGCAATCTTTCTCGCTAATGGTATGTATACCCCTGCAATGATATCTTTATTTAGATCGGAGAATCATCACTTTCAAAATGTTCTAATTGAATAAAAGCTGGTAAAAAAGTGCTAAAAATTTAATTTTCGTTTATACGCAGATACAAGATAAACCAAAATGTGTATGAACTTCTTAGTTATATTTGGACACCTAAGATCCACCCGCAAGGAATGACGGACTATTAAAAATCTTAGACATCAATCAATTCAATTGATTAGTCAATCAATTCAATTGATTGGTCAACCCATTCAATTGATTAGTCAAACGACCATTGATTGATCAATTAATAAATTAAAGAAATAGGACAAAACATTATCGCCCCCTCTTGCGATAACTTAGTGTCTCATTCTATGTACAACTGATTAGTCAATCAATTCAATTTATTTATTTGCTGACCCGTCAGCTATTAAAGAAAAAAAAATAAACTTCATTTTTTTTTTTTTCTTTAATAGATTTGTCTTACATAGTTTTACAAACTTTTTTAGTGATATTTATAACTTTGAACACTTTTATCTAATTTTCTTGACTAGAAAATGAGGTGATTGCCAACTTTTAGTTATTTGTTTCCTCAGATGTTCGACATGACAACGGGCCGATTGCTGACTAACCAGACAAGCGAGGAGCCCGAATTCGAAATCTTCGGCCTCGCTGGAAGCAGCGCCCTCTCCATATCCGTGAAAGCCTTCAACAGGAAGGGATCAAGCGAGCCCCTCACCCTCACCTCCAGCCTGCTGAAATATCCTCAGCGGCACACAGGTTTGTTGACGATACTTTTTTTGGTTCCTGTTATTTGAGCGATCAGCGAAACAATACTGTTTTGGTCAGCGATAACATAACCTCAAAAGTATTGTAGTCCCAACTGGTCCGTAGAAATTTCAAAATTTATTAGGTAATGAATCAAATTGAACTGCAGAAAAATTTCAAATTGATTAGAAAATTCCAAATCTTAAACAATAGCAAATTCCAAATTAGTTAGCTTCTAAACGTTGTGTAAAAATTAAATTTATTAATTTGCTGACTGTGTGTTGCTGCTCTTTATTAATTCTTTCGACCAAAATAATATTGGCTGAACTTGTTTGCCTTTTTTTTGCTAACAAACAATAATCATCAAGCTATTATTAAAATTTAAAAACCTATTTAGAGGCTAAAAATTTCACCCATGCCGGGATTCGAACCCGCAACCTCTGGCTATCCGTACCAGCGCTCTACCAATTGAGCCAATGGGCGACTCACGGCATCAGTGAAATTTCGAACCTCTTAACAATATTCTCTGTATTACGTACATTGTAATATTGTAAAGAGGTTCGAAATTTCACTGATGCCGTGAGTCGCCCATTGGCTCAATTGGTAGAGCGCTGGTACGGATAGCCAGAGGTTGCGGGTTCGAATCCCGGCATGGGTGAAATTTTTAGCCTCTAAATAGGTTTTTAAATTTGTTCCTTAGCACGGGTTAGTGCATTAAAAATAAAAAAAAAATAAAAATAGTGTTACTATTATTAAAAAAAATTCACATTTTTTTTTGTATTCTTTTATTATAGTATTTACTAAAAATTTATAATTGTGTTATTAACTGTTTAAAAAAAACTTATTATGTGCTTTAATTACGCTGACCCTATTTCATTTATTTGCTTATTTATTTATTCTTTTAACAAAACTAAACGAATGTCTTATTCGCTTTTATAAAATTTTTTGCCTGATCAAATATGTAGATAGTTATATATTAAACGGGTCAAATCGCAATTATTTATTAGGTAAAACGTAATTACCTTATTTCCCGACGATTCGGCAGTCTACCCGAGACCACGGCAACTGTAACGCTGCCGAAACATCGGGAAATAAGGTAATTACGTTTTACCTAATAAATAATCGCGATTTGACCCTTTTAATATATAACTATGTATGAGTATCGCAAATCATTCAGAAATACAAATATGTAGCCATTTAATTTTTTTAATTAGTTCTAATGTTTTTAGTCTAATTTACTTATGTGTTTTAATTTTGTTTAACTAGAAATAGTGGGCGCGAATTCGAGTTTCAATGTCGACCTGGCGTCCAGTCAGCCGAGTTCGAAGCAGTAAAAGTAGACAGAGTGTATTTGTGTGTGTGTGTGTGGTAGTGGACTACACACGTATTTGTTAACCAACTGTCATCGTCTATCAGTTATGTTTTTCGTACGCCCTTAGGCCAACTGACAGCCCTTTACAGCACAGTGTAAATATACCATTATACAATAAATTAATATTTGTTTTAATGTACTTTTAACAATGGATTAACTATTGTACGAGAGTCAGGGTGTAAAGCTGGGAAGAGCGAGAAGTATATTATGCGAAAATTGTGTGAAGTGCAGGTTTTAGTGGTCATATTTGCGTGAAATTTGTTAATTCTGAAATTGAATAGGCGGCGCACGATAAAGTATTTGGTAAAATATATATTAGTATAAGTAAATATTTGATAAAAGATATAAAAAATTTACTAAATATAATTTAAGGTTAGGTGTTTAACTTATTATATAGTTTTTTTGTACCATTGTATCATCGTGATACTTTTACCGCTTAAGACTTAAATAAAGATTAAAAACCTCGACGAAAAATAACTGTTAAGAAAATGGCAATACGTTAAAACACAAATAAAATTAAATTTATTGGTATATTAAGAAAATATGTTATACTATCTAAATATGTACAGTCTATTTATTCTTACTTGTCCAATTTAGTAAACAAGATTCTAACCTTAAAATTGAGATTAGATGCCTAAACTAGACAATTTCTTGCAAATTCATGAACTATCATGAGCTATGTTTATAAAATTGGCAGCGTGTTATCTAAAAGAGTGTTCCAGGTTACTTCATTTATGGAAATATGGCAGTTTTGGACTATAAAATCACAGTTTAAGGGTAGAATCTTTTTAACTAAATTGGACAAGTAAGAATAAATAGACTGTAGATATGCCAGTTCCAATCCTGGAAGGTATTGAATAGTAGGTAAATATTCCATTTGAAAGCCTGAGAGTATTTCTTTATCAACCGAGATTGTATGAAAAATTTGGGAGTCCCATAGTTAGGCAAAAAGTTCTTCATTATTGTGAGTACCTAGCTAATAATGAAGGGTGTTTTGTCTAAGAAATATTTGACTAGACAATTTTCAAACAGAACTCAATTGCCACAGAAATACTGATGCATAAGTTTTTATAGTTAAGTTTTTATAAGGCCTTTAAAATGGTAGGTTATTGGCATGGAATACATTATTTAATCTACTTTTTACCGAACCTATAAGACCTATCTGGCATGGTACTGGCAACTTTTCAAACATCATAAATTTCTTCTAAATAAATCATATATTTTGTAGATATATAACATCAAAATATATTGTAGACTTTTAGTCCGGATCTACTTACGGGTGTTGTTATATCGGAAAAGTCCGACCAGGTTTCGTCTCACAACACGTGTGAGACGAGCTACCGACGACGCGAGCTCCGTCTCTGCTCACCATGTTTATGCTCTGCGAATCGGAGCGAAACCTGGTCGGACTTTTCCTATATAACAACACTAGTAAGTAAATCCAGACTAAAATTCTACAATGTGTTGTGCTTACGAAAGTTTTAGATCAAAATATATGTTTTGAAGATGGTGGAAAACGGAGAGATCATGAAACAGAGCACTGTTTTTATTGGCACTAATGTAAAAATAGAACTGTTTTCTCCAGTAATATCATGTTCAATCATAGTTTTGTGGAATAAAAAAAACATTCTTAAAGGTAGTATACAGAGTAATCGATAAAGGGTAACTTAGATAATTACTAAGCTATGTAGTTTCTAGAAAATGTTCCTAGGAGACCACATCTAAATTTTGGAAATATAACAGACGACTACATTCAAAGGTTTGGCAAAAAATTCACATGGACTGCAGGAAATGTACCGGGAAAGTGTTTGATAAGGCTCGAGTCTCTGCTAACTAATGTACAGTCTATTTATTCTTACTTGTCCACTTTAGTAAACAAGATTCTACCCGTAAATTGTAACTTTTTAGTCCAAAACTGTCATATTTCCATAAATGAAGTAACTTGGAACACTCTTTTAGGTAACACGCTGCCAATTTTTAAATAAGTCATGATAGTTCATGAATTTGCGAGAAAATGTCTAGTGTAGGCATCTAATCTCAATTTTAAGGTTAAAATCTTGTTTACTAAATTGGACAAGTCAGAATAAATAGACTGTAAGTTGTAAAATCGTCCGAAATCCAAAAGTTCTTTTCCCCTTTCTGTCCCATCTCAAATTACCGCCAGTATAAATGTAAGTGCGTACACCTTAATTATAATTCTATTTAACCGCATTATCGACTAGAATAAGATCAGGTTATTTGTAGTTACTGGACAATACAGTGTATCTTGTTAGTGTTCTCTTTTATTTATGCATATAATACAATCCTCGAATCAAATAAGTACAGATCATCCCAGTTTAGGACTATGATACAGGCTGTTATCTTCTGTTATTCTTCTCGGTTTTTAAAACTGTAAATATTTTATTCTTATGAACCGTAAAACGTAAATTTTCAGAGAATAATTGTGTGTTATGGTGGTGATTTGACCAACATACAAAAAATATGGGGCAAAGGTACTCCCTTCCTGTCGAGAATCCCCTTCATTTTACATACTGGCACATACATTGCTTCTGGCCCCACACTAGGATACCCTGTGTCGTCGGAACCAGAAACAACGACATCACAAACATGTAAACATCCAAGACCTGGACTTTTTTTTGTTTCCAGCCGGGATCCGAACCCGGGACCTCTTGCATGGTAGGCAGACGCGCTACGCCACAGAGGTCGTCAAACATATAAAAAAATATGGGGGCAAAGGTACTCCCTTCCTGTCGAGAATCCCCTTCATTTTTGAATCAATTTAGCAACAATCAGGGAGTCCCTAACGCTGATTAGCAAATCCTTGCACTACGATGGCTTGCCATTGACACGCTAAGAACTCGATTTAAGACAACCTTAATGGAGTTAGTTTCATACTCAAAATAAGCAGTCAACTACATGGCATCTGCATCTACGTAATGAGATGATTTATACCTTCAGTGGCATCTTCACTCACACTAGATGGGTGAAGGGACCACTCGGTCGCTGCAGTGGCTGGACATTGTTCTAGATGGTGTAGGCTTGCCCAAAACCTATTACTCCCTGACAGCTTAGTCGGGCTAGCCCACAGGAAAGACTAGTCAATACGTGCGGAGCCAATCAAGCCGCGGGTTTCCGCACAATATTTTCGATATTAACCCTTGATCGATATCAAGCGTGTGATATCGATATCAATCCTTGTATGTCCCCACTGTTGGGGCACGGGTTTCTTCCTGCATCGCAGGAAGGTTGGGCCATACTCCACCACGGGGGCCAAGTCCAGGTTGGTGGAGTATTGTAAGACAGTGGCGGGTATTACTGTCAGAAATTATCAAGCCGCCCATAAGGCCTCTGACATGGCTTAACGACGGCTATTACATGACAGCCGGCACCAACGGCTTAACGTGCCTTGCAAAGCACGGAAGCGCTCGGAAAAATGCCACTAGCAGTAGTCCCGGGACGGTCACCCATCCTGCACCTTACCGCGCCTGTTGTTGCTTAACTTAAGTGATTGATTCCAACTCGGTTCGACTAGGCCACGAGCGCTTCGTGTGATATTGCGACTGCGAACTCGAAAATATACGTTTGTCAATTAAACAAAGTCATTGGTACCCACTATCCACTGTTCTGCCCACTGGGCTACCATCGCAAGTCAATTATACTTTGGTAGATATCGGTTCAAGGCAAACTTTTAGGGACAGTCCCCGAAGATGGTAAAGTCGCGAACCATGTCAGCGTATGTTTTGTAAGTCTTGGGGGATTTCCCTCACGTAGTTTCCTTCAACAAAATATATAATATACTATGTGACTCAAGTTTTGAGGAGAGGACGAACTCTGGTATTACGATAATGGGCTGCTTCCGAACAACATTACTCAAATGGTGGTGTAGTACTCAAAAAATCTATAATTTGTCTTAGGCTTGACTGGTTTCTGAATACCAATTCGGATTTTTCGTTGGTGTTTAATAAGTACAAAGAAAGTGATGAATTTTAAATCCTTTAAATTCAGACGGCCTCGGTGGCGCAGCGGTTCGGCACGCTGACTGTAAAACCGAAGGTCCCGGGTTCGATCCCCGGCCTAGGAAACGAACTTTTCTAGTTTGTCTCGGGTCTTGGATGTTATCTATGTATTTATTGTATTAAATCGATCACCGAGTTAACACCTATAACACAAGTAATTTAATTGTACTTAGTATGGGGCTAACGAGATCTGTGTAATATGTCCATGAATATTTATAGAGGAAAATGAGATCGTCAGAACATTAAAAAGTTAAAATTACTTTGCTAAATTCCGCCAAAAATCCCACAAGCACCATGTGGTTAGCTAATGCACCGCCCTCCCTCCCACTTTTTCAAGCAGAAGCAAGACACGAACACCACCACCAACATCAATACTTGTGTGAGAAAACACGCGACGCGTTTCGCCTCTAACACGAGGCATCCTCAGGCTCCCAAATGCAAGTGACCGTCTCTGCAAAAACGCTCCGTATTTATAGGCTAGGCCACCCCTCCCCCCGATGACGCAATGTAACCGTTAAACTGGTGACCGTTAAACCGTTTCAACCGCCTATGGGCTATTATTGTTTTGTGCAAATATAGCGATTAATGAGGAAATAGAGGAGCTGCCCACCTGTTCATTCAGCATTGTAAACAACCTATCCCTAGATAATTTGGTACTTTCCAGCTGTTCAAGTATAGACATTCTCAACCCCTTACTGCAGGTGTGTAAAATTTCCACATTATGATTATTATTAAGTACATGACCCGTATCCAAAAGGTGTTTGGCAAAATGAGATTTATTCGGATGATTGTTTCGGAAAGTCGCCACATGCTCCCTATACCGAGTTATAAAACTCCTACCGGTGTGACCAATATACACTCCATTACATTCCGGAAACGCAACTCTATACACCCCAGAACGCTGGAATCAATCCACCCTTTCTTTTTGATTGCACAGATTTCTAGCCAAAAAGTTGCTCGTCCTGAACGCAACCCATATCCCATATCTCTTTAACGTCCGGTGGATTTTTTCAGAACTTGGACCGATATAGCGATATAGGTAATACTTGACTTCATTTTTTGAGGCCTTTCAGGTGGCACTGCGTATAAAAGTCTACTAACCATACTGTTCCGCTTCCTGACGGAAGCGGAACTGTATGGTTAGGCTGGTGTACACCAGCCTATCAATCATTCGCCTGCTATATCCGTTTGCAACTGCTATTTAATAGATGGTATTTAGTTCCTTGTTGTAATTAGCAGAAGACATTGGCACAGTTAGCAAACGGTGTATATAGCCATTTTGTGTTGCCACGGATGACAAGACGTTATTGGGATACCAGTGTCAGTCTGTGTTGGCTTTCGGTAAATCTCAAACGCATGCTTGTTACCCACCCTAGTTATTTTTAGATCTAGGAAATTAAGCGATTCGTTCTGTTCCTTCTCTAGTTTGAAATTGAATTTAGGGTGTTTTGTGTTCAAGGTATTGACAAATGAGTCTAGTTGTCTAAATGTACCTGTCCAGCATATAATGATGGCATCTACATACCGGTAATAATAAAGTATGTTTCTCTTCCCAACTATATGATTACGTTTAAAAACCTATTAAAGGCTAAAAATTTCACCCATGCCGGGATTCGAACCCGCAACCTCTGGCTATCCGTACCAGCGCTCTACCAATTGAGCCAATGGGCGACTCACGGCATCAGTGAAATTTCGAACCTCTTTACAATATTCTCTGTATTACGTACAGGCAGCGACATCTGACTTAAGCAAATTGCATTACTTACAGCCCCGACTACCTACTTTGCAGTTAGGTTTAACATCGGAACGATATCACTGTACCCACATGATTATACTATTTTTATTTTTAATGCACTAACCCGTGCTAAGGAACAAATTTAAAAACCTATTAGAGGCTAAAAATTTCAGCCATGCCGATTTGCATTTCAATTATACCCTCTAATAGGTTTTTAAATTTGTTCCTTAGCACGGGTTAATGCATTAAAAATAAAAATAGTATAATCATGTGGGTACAGTGATATCGTTCCGATGTTAAACCTAACTGCAAAGTAGGTAGTCGGGGCTGTAAGTAATGCAATTTGCTTAAGTCAGATGTCGCTGCCTGTACGTAATACAGAGAATATTGTAAAGAGGTTCGAAATTTCACTGATGCCGTGAGTCGCCCATTGGCTCAATTGGTAGAGCGCTGGTACGGATAGCCAGAGGTTGCGGGTTCGAATCCCGGCATGGGTGAAATTTTTAGCCTCTAATAGGTTTTTAAATTTGTTCCTTAGCACGGGTTAGTGCATTAAAAATAAAAATAGTATAATTATATGATTACGTTCAAAATTATCCATGAAAATATCAGCCAGCAAAGGACTCAATGGTGAACCCATTGCTAAGCCTTCCTTTTGTTGGTAAAATGCACCATCAAACATTAAATAATTCTGACGCATGCATACTGTCGTTAATTCCAATAATTGTAATTTTTTCCCTGGATAAAGACGTTGCATGTCCATGAAGTCTGAAATGAACTGAATACCGGACGTTAAAAAGATCTGGGATACGGGTTGCGTTCAGGACGAGCAACTCTTTGGCTAGAAATCTGTGCAATCAAAAAGAGAGGGTGGACAGATTCCAGCGGTCTGGGGTGTATAGAGTTGCTTGTCCGGAATGTAATGGAGTGTATATTGGCCAGACCGGTAGGAGTTTTATAACTCGGTATAGGGAGCATGTGGCGGCTTTCCGAAACAATCATCCGGATAAATCTCATTTTGCCAAACACCTTTTGGATACGGGATACTGGAAAGTAGCGACTTTTGACACAAAACAATAGCCCATAGGCGGTTGAAACGGTTTAACGGTCACCAGTTTAACGGTTACATTGCGTCATCGGGGGGAGGGGCGGCCTAGCCTATAAATACGGAACGTTTTTGCGGAGACGGTCACTTGCATTTGGGAGCCTGAGGATGCCTCGTGTTAGAGGCGAAACGCGTCGCGTGTTTTCTCACACAAGTATTGGTGTTGGCGGTGGTGTGTTCGTGTCTTGCTTCTGCTTGAAAAAGTGGGAGGGAGGGCGGTGCATTAGCTAACCGCATGGTGCTTGTGGGATTTTTGGCGGAATTCAGCAAAGTAATTTTAACTTTTTAATGGTTTAACGGTCACCAGTTTAACGGTTACATTGCGTCATCGGGGGGAGGGGTGGCCTAGCCTATAAATACGGAGCGTTTTTGCGGAGTCGGTCACTTGCATTTGGGAGCCTGAGGATGCCTCGTGTTAGAGGCGAAACGCGTCGCGTGTTTTCTCACACAAGTATTGGTGTTGGTGGTGGTGTTCGTGTCTTGCTTCTGCTTGAAAAAGTGGGAGGGAGGGCGGTGCATTAGCTAACCGCATGGTGCTTGTGGGATTTTGGCGGAATTTAGCAAAGTAATTTTAACTTTTTAATGCTATTATGCATTTCCGCAAAGTAACGCCTGATTCTATACAACATCTGAAGGTCGTCAGAGTATATTTTTTAAATAGTTCTTTTTTAATACGTAATAGCGAAAGAATATTGCTAATTTCTGAACTATCGGGAACTTAAATAAATGCGTCCCGTGTTCCTTGTCCCATGGTCCCGGCGTGTCGTGTCCCGTGTCGCGTGTTTTGGCAACGTTTATTAGGTTTTAGGCCAGTTTTTGAATTGACAACATTTCAATGTTTTAGCATACGTATTTTACTGTCTTAAAAGAAACTAGCTACGAAATAAAAGGACCCATATTTTTTTTTATTTTCGGAAATTCGATGATTTTCCGTCATAAATTTCTATTTGAATTTCGTGTTATTCTAAAAGGACGTAACCGCCAAAGGACGTCACACATACGGCTTAATAATACTAACACACTTACCGCTTTTTTAAAAACCATTGGAATTAAGGAAAACTAATTATTATTTCTCCGACATGACATTTGAATGAAATTGAAAATGACATCTGTCATAACATTTTTAATATTAGGCAACGGTACCTCCTCATTCCACCGTATGTGTGACGTCATCACACAATTTTTGGTTTTTATTTATTTTCTCTAAAATTAAGCAATAGTGAAAATTCTTAATATTTTTTTTCTAATAAAGATAGCAAAATTAAGAAACGGTATTTTTAGTTTTGCGCGTTGTAAAATATGAAATGTTGTCAATTGAGAATTTCGCTAAGTTAATACTTAACTGTCAGTGCTTTCTTCAAATTTCTCAGGAAAGAGCGTAACAGAACGTTACTCAAGTATTTAGTATTTACTTAATTCTCAAGTCAGAAACCAGCCTTAAGTATAGTAAATAATTGCGTTTGACCCGTTTAATAATAACTATGTAAGAGCATTGCGATTCATTGAGAGATGCTAATAGTTTATTAAAGCTGATTCCATGCACAAGATAAATTAAAAAAATGTAACGACCCGACAGTCATTTTCAAGATTTGCAAATTTAAATCTCGGTGCAGTATTTGCAGTGGTTTTTCCTGCGTTTTGAGGAAACAAGTTGATTTTTTGAGGAAAGGTGCCTCAAGAAAAAATGTGAGGAATCTCCTTCACCGTGGCAAAGTTGCAGAACCCACTCACGAAAAAAATTTAACTTGAGAGATAATACTATCTCCCGGAAGTGAGTACAATTTTTTTTATATTTTAATAAGTAACCTTCCCATAAAATTATTACCAGTATATCTTAATATTGTATGAATAAAAAACTTGTGGTCAAGTAGCTTATGAATTTTTAAATCATCGCATCCCCTTTACGAATGTATCCTACTCTCACTAAGTGCCTGCTGCTTTTCAAGCCCTTCTTCGAAGAGAAAGCATTGAAGCCGCCAATTAAACGTGTTTAGTTTACGTATCTTCTCTTGTTTTATTCTTGAAATTTACTCTTCTTTTCAAGACTCAAAAGCGTCTCGCGCCCTGAAACGTGTGCTACCTTGCATAGTGCTGTATGGCGCTGGATAATATCGATAAAATGACAGAATTTAACAAGTATAGTCTGTTATCTTTTAGAATATACCTCGGCTACTATCGGACAGAATTGGATATGTTTGTGTGTAATAGAAATAACAGAACTGATATGACATTTAATTTCACATAACTTTTCAAAATGGTGAAGAAAAGTTTTATACAGAGGAGGAAGTAGTGTGTGCTTTGTACTCGTGTGCTTTCGGCGAAAACCGAAGCCTCCTCTAGAGCCCGAGGTATATTCTTAAAGCTAATTGACTGTATTGTACTGGAAAGTAGCGACTTTTGACATTTAAAACGCGCGACAGGCGTTGCTTATTACCCAGGCATTGCCTCGATTCTGTTAGCGCCGAACTAATTATTAGGGACAATAAACAGTTACACAATTTCATTTACAAATATGGGTACAAATAGAATAGGTAAGAGTGTAACTCTTATAGAATAGGTAAGAGTGTTTCTCCGTTTTTTATACAGTTTTCTGTTTTTAAATTACTACAAATATCTACAAATAAAACAACACCTGAAGTCGTTCCAGTTTATTATTATTTATAAAGATACCCAACGTTCCACTGGCGCCCAACGTGGGGCCAGTGGAACGTTGGGTATCTTTATAAATAATAATAAACTGGAACGACTTCCAAACTTCCAAACTGAAGCATTCACGCAATTATCGTTGCACTATAAAGTATTAACAAAATCTTGACCCAGAATAGGTATTCTACCATCTGCACTGTGAAACTTTCATTATCATCATCATCAGCCATTTGAAGCCCACTGCAGGACATAGGGCTCACTCATGTGAACTTTCACTACCTTATTATGCGCACCACATTCTTAAGTATGCTTCGGATTGCTTGGGAAATTCGAAAGAAAGTGTCATAATATATTTTATCACCCCATCTGTTGTTCTGCGATTTTTGTTTTCCTATATCATAATCACAATATTCTATATGTCATAATCACAATTGCATGTTTGTCTTTATATTGTTTGCTCGTATAACACAATCTTTGAAAAAACAATTTTGGGCGCCCGCGATACAGTTTACCTAGTGGAGGGCCCGCTGTCTTATTTAAGACTTATTTGTTAATTTTTTTTTCTTTTGTAATTTTGCGATTATATATTAGGTAAACAATTATTTGCCTAATAAATAATCGCAAATAAACCCGTTTGATATAATTATGTTCTATGTATGCGTATCGCGAGTCATTAATATACTATGCGTGTGTTTTTTGCCAGCTAAAGAGGGTGCTCTCCGGCACGAGATATAATCATAAATAAAATAGTAGAAATTGTTATTTACAAAAGAACACGATCGCTCTAGTAAAAGTAGGATTCTAACAATAACCTAATACTTCTAAGTCGGTTCAAGCGTTTAGAAAATATGGTAAAACAAACGGATAAGTGTAACGCATTCATCCTGAAAATATTATTTTAAAATATTTCTATTTATCTATGTATTGTAAACCTGCAATAGCTGTTAGTCTTTCTAGACAATAAAATAATATAACACTTTATTGTGTTTGGGCTCTGGTGCAAAAATAACTGGCTTTATTTATTTGTTTTTGTACCAAGATTTTCATCGATATCGATTAAAAGTGAATACCGACGGGCACATACCTTTTTTGCTAACATTTGACTCCTAGGGCTGCAACAAACATTTGCCTCCTTGATGGCTAGACTGCATCTCTTTCTTTCATATGATTTTCCTTCGCAGAAGCAGTACATACTAACCTAGTTTTGTTTTAATTTACAATCGAGTTTCGAGATCGCAAAAAAACTTTGCCAATATCCTAAGTGATGTCATTGAGATTGATATAAAATAAATTAGAGCCTTTTATATTACCGTTTCACAAGCTCAAATTTCGTTTTTATTAGTTTATTTGCAATGGTAAGCACGATTAGTGACCTCAGAGTGCTTAGTGCGAGTTTGACAGATCCAGAATAACTTTACTACCGCGTTAATCGAGCATTGAGTAGTGAGTATGAGTAAGTTAACCGTTCGAACTGGCAAAACGCTGTCGCAGTACAACTCGCACTCGCGTTTTTTCGTGTTTTGGCTGGTAAACGTGTTCACTTATACTATTTTTTTTTATTTTTAATGCACTAACCCGTGCTAAGGAACAAATTTAAAAACCTATTTAGAGGCTAAAAATTTCACCCATGCCGGGATTCGAACCCGCAACCTCTGGCCATCCGTGCCAGCGCTCTACCAATTGAGCACGGATAGCCAGAGGTTGCGGGTTCGAATCCCGGCATGGGTGAAATTTTTAGCCTTTTAATAGGTTTTTAAACGTGTTCACTTATCAACGTAAACCATTACAACTCGCACTCAACAATTTTAATTTCCATACTTGTCGCTAGGTGGCGCTTCCTCGATGCCATGGAAGTATGAATTTACGTTAACGCGATCGAGTAGTTAAAAAACTCGCACTAAGCACTCTGAACGTAAACGCCCAAGTGAAATTAACCACAGTCCTGTGCATCGTGTCTTTTCAAATTCATTTATTGCAAGTCATTATATCTGTCCCTCTTATCCTCAGTTTCTCGTACACTAACAATCTGTTAATCTACTGTGAACAGCTGTCTAATGTTTTTCCTGTATGAATTTTGGCCGCTTGACAGTTGTTAACAGTAGATTAACGGCTTTTTAGTGTCTCAGAAACCAGGGGTAAGTGACATATCTGTATACCTCCCACCACTCAAACTGCCAAAGAAAAGCTAATCATAAGATCTGCGCATCGTGCCTTTTCGATTCATTCGTTTTAAGTCGCCATATCTCTAATCCTGTAACTGATATACCCGTCTCTATCCCACCACACTACTAAGGTGGAACTAACGCCCAGATTCTCTTTCACTAACAATCTGTTAATCCACTGTTAACAGCTGCTGTCAAATGTTATTTCTGTATGTACTTTGGCCAACTGACAGCTGGTAACAGTAGATTAACGGCGTATTAGTGTACTCGTACCAGAAACCGGGGGTAAGTGTAATCCTGCGCATCGTGTCCTTTCAGTTCATTAATAATAAACTTGTTTCTTCCTCTAACTGCGGATCACCACAAAACTGTCAAAGAAGAACTGATCAGGCTCCGCGCATCGTCTCTTTTCAATGCATTCGTTTTAAGTAGCTTAATCTCTCTCTGACCATTTCTTTCTCACCATTCAAACAGCTAAAGAGGAACTGACCTAGTCTTGCGCATCGTGTCGTTTCAGTTCATTCTTTCTGAGTCGCTAGACCTCTCTCCCTCTAACTTATTCTGTTCTTATTCCCTGTTTCTTTCTCTCCTCCACCAGCCCAAGTGCCGGTGAAGGTGGAGCTGACGACCGTCCTGCTCATCGTCCTGGGGTCCGTCGGGGTCATCGTCCTGATGACAGCCGTGTCCGCCGCCATATTTTGTTGCAAGCGCTGCAATAAGCGGAACAGTAAGTTTACATCGTCGTTTTGAATTAACCTCTTAAGCCCTGGAGCTAACACTTACTTCAAGTCTTCTAAAACTACGTAGATTTTGAAGAACTTATTCTTCTTGTTGTCCAAAAATTATTTGGATAATATTGGACCTGGAACAGTAAGTTTTCCGGACGTCCTACTAAATTGAGTGTGAATTAAGAAAGGCTTAGGAGGATACAACTCAAAGGCTGGACAACGTCGCGTTTAGTTTCGATAGATAGGTAGAATATTCTTTATTGTACTCGAATGTTAACCAAAAAATATATAAGAGACTGGTGGAGAGAGTTGAACCGCTTTGAAAAAGGAAGAGAGTAAAATTATTTTTAGTTTGTTTATTATTCATGCAAATTGATACCGTCAAGTTTCAAGGTTTTGTGGAAAAAGTATTTTAGTAAATTTTTACTACAGATAGATTTACATTTTTTTATGTATCAAGCCTATAATCTTCCCATTATAGGGTACACGGAGAGGCTTAATTACTACCCGTACCCACAGGGGGTGGGCTATTTCAAGCTCTGAGGTATTTTAACACCTCAGACACTGAGGTTTCCTCACGATGTTTTCCTTAGTTTTTTTTTGTTCTCATGTTCATCTGAAATCATTTATTTTTCGCAGGCAAACATGAAAAGGACAAGCGACAACAGGACGAGACATCCAACATACCCTTGACGGGAAATAAGGAATCCGAAAGTGTAGACAGTCTTGGTGAGAACCCTGACATTTTTCATTCCTCATTTGTTCCTCATTACCCATTTCCCTCATTGGTCAATGAAGGAAAAGTTGTTTCCCAAATAAAATAGTGACCGTCAAAATGGTGAATGGTCAAAATAGTGAACCCGAACCACCGAGAGCAGTATTGGAAAATCTCGGCTTAGCAGCTCCATGCGCGCCACTAGGTGTCGCTAGTGACAGTCAACATCTTAATTCATACTTCACTGGAACTAGCAGACGTCACTTAGCCATATTTTCCTTTATTTTAATGGTTTTTTAATAAAAAATTATTTTCGTATCTATTGAACTTGAGTGTCTTATATAAACCCCATTGGGCGTCACTAAACAAAACCACAGCCCAGGTAGATTCAAATTCAAATTAAAAAATATTTGATTCAAAGTAGCTGTGAAACTGCGACTTAATGAACATTAAGTTGTAAACTGGGTATCGTTTCAAAATCTAGATAATTTTCGAGACGAAAAATCATCAAACTTAGTCTTTTCAAAGCCTTTAATTATGAAGTCTCAAATCTTTGTATTTAGGGTACGGTAGCTTCACAAATAAAATATGAGACATCTACTTCATGACTGGCTTACATGACTAACATTTGAGATCACTGAGTTTGCTGTGTGGTGTCGGCCTAGAGAATAGCACCAGCCCAATTTTTCCCGCGGGTGTCGTAAAAGGCGACTAAGAGACACAAACCGGGGGGTGGGCAGCAGCGCCCCCTGCAGTACAATTCCACCGAACTGCGATCCCCAACCCGCATGCCCAGCGTGGGGATTATGGGCATTTCCCCCTAAGATAGCACAACGTGGCGCTCTTTAGGGGAGGGCTATGTCCAGCAGTGGACTAGTATAGCCTGACGACGAGTGTGCTAACCAGAATTTTTCTTTTCAACAGATAAAAATCCCGACATAATCCCTCTCGATGGAAAAATCAGTGACAATTGCTCAAACAAATCCTCCACCACAGACTACAGTTCGATACGACCTCTAATATCGAAGTCCTCGAGCGAGAAATACGACTCCAACCCTTCCAGTTGCAATGACAGATACAGCTACGACCACAACATAGACCAATGCAACCAATACATCCAAGTGCGACCAATAGAGTATCGCGGTCTGTCAAGCTACCAGACCAACGTTCTCCCAATGCCGAATTTGGGGCCAAGCATACAGAGTTTGGGACCAATGCATGGGCATATGCCCAGCGACTATCATATGCATAGGCCTTCGCGCGACAAAGTATACGAAGATTGGTTGAAGTACAAAAACGCTCTGCCGCTGAATACCAGTGGATTGGTGAGTTTTTATTTATATTATAATACGTCCCACTGTAGGGCACAGGTTTTCACAGCTGTGGACTACTCAACACAGAAAAAACACAGGAATCTTTCGCATGACACAATCTATTGACGACTTTGGCAATATCGACTATGGCAATCTTGCCATGTTCTCGAATGAGTACAGACGGCGACCTTATCACCAAAAGTGATCTCTTCCAGACAACCTTTCTCAGGTTTCTCTCATCTCGTCTCAGGCCATTGATGATACTATTATTTATTTAGCTATTTGAAAATCAGCGCCGTTTCGAATTGAAATAGCAAACGCTGAAAAGTATCATTGTGACACGCACCCTTTATTTTATAATTATTGAAGGCATATTTTGACTGTGGAAAAATAAATTATTCATTCAAGACATTATGTACAGTACTACACATCATAAAATTCCCTTCGGGAATCTACGTTTGCGCAGACTAGGAAGAAGTGTAACGAAATTACCCGAAGCTATAAGTACATTCAACATAATCTTTAACTGATACGGTTAAGGTGCAGAATTGATTGCCGCAGTAGCGCTACCTATTTCGCTCACGTTAATATTGCCAAACTAATAGTCAACTGCATCGATGACGTTGAATCAACCAACAGCAACAAAGGCGCGCGGCCTGCCATAAAATGAAACTATCTGATTGGTCGATCAACTTGCCGCACATCCAACATTTGGTCATCTGCGCAGGTACATCCGCGAGACTTATTTCTTGTACTAACTTGTATGCACTGTAACCCTACTGGTGACACTTCAATTGTTTAATGAATAAAACATTGCCACGCCGTCATAGATATCCAACTCAACCAGCCGTCTATAGCGCCAAAGTGACACAATCAATTTACTCTATAGCCGCATTAATATCCAAAGTGGTCTCATGCATCCCATCGGATCGGATGAAAACATAAAATAAATTGCCTCACGTCTGAGAAAATGACTCAAGGTGCAGGGACGGTCGTATAAATTTAAGCCGCCATTTTGTACCAGTAAAGCGCCAACTGTGTTGCAGTTAAAGTGCGCCACAGTGCATTTAATGATCTTCCTAAACACTTCATACCAAACGGCGGTTAGCCTCCATTTCAGTGCGCGGGGTGGAGCTGAGCGCGGAGTAGTCTCGCAATGGTTTTTTGTAATGTTCCTAATTTTGGAGTTGAATGTTGCAAAATAAATGTGGCCTACATCTGTGGTCAACACCAAAATTCGCTGGTAAAATTGTTCTTAGATTTTTTTTAGAAAACTTTACTGCTTAAAATCTCTACACGGTTTCCCAAATTCAAAAAATCAAATCAATTTTATACAATATAATAAATTAATATTCTCTTTCGATCGATCGATATCATACCCTTGTTGTATACACTGCTGCGGCACGGGTCTCCTCCTGCATCGCAGGAAGATTAGGTTGTACTCCACCACAGGGGCCAAGTCTTGGTTGGTGGAGGATTGAAAGGCAGCGGCGGGTCTTACTGTCAGAAGTTATCAAGCTTGACATGGCTTAACGACTGCCATTACTTCACATCCGGCACCAACAGGCCGGCACGGAAGTGCTCGGAAAATAACCACTAGCTGTGGTCACAGGATGGTTACCCATCCTCAAGTGATTGAGTCCAATCACTCGGTTCGACTAGGCCAAGAGCGCTTCTATTCATCGGCTAGGCCACATTCTTCGAGTTGTAGTGAAGAAAAAAACAGCAAGAAAAAATCTTTTCATCAGGTAGATGGTTGTACCCAGAGCCACGACTCTTCAAGCGCCGACCAATTTCACGAATAGAATACATATTTACATTGTTTCCCTGTTCTGTGTACTAAATACATCATAAAAAAATTGTAAAAAATAAACTTCTCTTCCAGCTACCAGCAGAGCAGCTGATGCCTCCAGAGCTGTACTCATCACCCTCTCCACACGCCCTCTACAGTAACCCGACCAGAAACCCACTAAACCTGGCCCAAATGCCGGAACTGGAGCCCCGGTACCACTTAGACCCGCGGTCTTTGGGCCACAACGTTGGCCATAATGTGGCCCAAATGGGCCCAGAAAGTCGTAGCTGTTCAAACTCACCACCAGTGAGGTTCAACGCTGAGAACAACAGCGTTTACTTCAATAAGTCGGTGCTGGACCGGACGAGTACGCTGCCGCATTTTAGGCATAGGGTTAATGGTGAGTTTATTTTTTATTTTATTTATTTCTATTTTGGCCATAAACAGTCACAGGGTTATATATTATTACAATAGAAATATACTTAATACGCCGTATATGGTAACTCAATATAACTCATGTTTATGATGATTAAAACATGTTTGAGCTATTATACAGTTAATAGAGAGATAAAAGACAAAGCGGATAAAATACTCCACTGCAACTCTAATGGCTTACAATCCAGTTGCATCGGATTAACTCACAATTAGTGTTTACAGTATTTTATAATATTTAGTACAATAATATAATATAGGTGCTACTAGTTACTAGTTTTTTTGCGAATTGACTGCCTTGGTGATTGAGCAGTAACACGATTGACTACCTAAATAGGGATACGGTTCGATTCCTTATGGAGGCCGCTGTGCTTTGTGCAAATTCCCTTATTCTGGGTGGCTATCATGTTTACACTGTCCTTTGTTTGGTTAACTTCCTTATGACAAGAGATTGTGTTACGAGGAAATTATTGTTTATGAATGTAGGACGCCCTCCAACCAGGTGGGATGACGATCTGCGAAAAACTGCCGGCTGATCCTGGATGCGGCAAGCTGAAGACACGGCGCTATGGCGCTCATTAGGGGAAGGCTATGTCCAGCAGTGGACTACATAATAAAGCCTGAAGAAGAAGAAGACTTACTTCGCGTAGGACAGCCACAGGCTCGCTAGACTAACTATCTGAGGCAGATTGCCGATATTGGATGGTTCAGGATGGCTGAGGACAAAGAGAAGTGCGCGCCTTAGGGGAGGCCTTTGTAGAGCAGGGGACAAGTACAGTTTGTTTGATTGACATCGCTTGCTCAGCCACGCAGGGTGGGCCAATCCACTTGTCTCGGTGTTGAGCGGTCTCCTAACTAGAACTTACGCAGGTCCATGACCACTTCGCTCATCCAGCGATATCTGGCGCGGCCAACCGGTGCGGCCGTTTGGTAGTCCCAATAATGCCTCTTCAATGCCCCGATCCCACCCATATATTTTGTAAGTAGGTAATGGAACAAGCGGAGTCTGTAGGATTTCATTTCTAACGATACAGATTATAAAAATCAGGCTTAGTTATCCTGGCCCTTTTAAAACTCGTAAATCATTCGGAACTGATTGCTTTTGGGAATCCTAATTAAATAACTCTCCGAAACTACGCATAAACTAATCTGGGTAATTGCATGGGATCTGAAACTAAGTTGGAACGAATTCTCCAATATACATTTGAATATCCCTGGCAAAGCGGAATCTAATCAAAACAAAGTGACCGTATGTATCAATATGTCAATTTTGTGTGGTGTATGGCCCGAATTCGGACTTTAAGGCACGCTAGACAGTTTTTTCACACTCTCACACCCACCAATACACATACGGACGCACACACTCCCACACTCACACAGACATACACACACACATACACACACACTCACACACGCATACGAATATATACACACACACACAGATACATGTCTGTCTCCCGTACCTGTACTCTCACTAGTTCAATTAACAGTTCACTTAATTGAACTAGTAAAACTTTCCTGTATTAGCAGTTCAATGATTTTCTTTGATTGAGCTGCTAATACTGGAATGTTTCACTAGTTCAATTGTTTTTCAATTAACTACGACAGCATACCTACAACACAACATAACTAAATGATAAATTTTCTGGTATGTACAATAAAGAGTTCTAATCTAATCAAACTAATCTAATCTAAATGAAAAAGATAGATAAGATGAGTAAGTAGGTACCTACCTATAATCAATCTACACGTGGTTTGTATGAGAAACTCCTCGTGGAGCGCCTTCTTAGTTTGCATTTAAAAACCGTTCCACTATCAATCAAGCCATTTTCGTCCACTGTGAATATAGGCCTCCCCGGGACACGTCACTTCTGTACTCGGCCATCCTCATCCAGCCACAGCCAGCAATCTGCCTCGGGTCCAGCGAATAAATAAATAAATATTTATGGACATATTACACAGATCTCGTTAGCCCTATACTAAGTACAACTAAATGACTTGTGTTATAGGTGCTAAGTCGACGATAGATTTAATACAATAAATACATAGATAACATCCAAGACCCGAGACAAACTAGAAAAGTTCGTTTCCAGGTTTGACCCGGCCGGGATCGAACCTGAGACCTTCGGTTTTACAGTCAGCTTGCCAAACCGCTACGCCGAGGCCTGCCTGAGCGAACCTGCTTTCGGCAGAATATTTCAGATTTTTAATGTAACATTGTTTTTTTTACTTTCCAGGGTCGTCGAGTCCAATGCAACAATTAGGTGAAACAAAACATACTGTGACAAAGACTGAAATAACAAACACGGAACCTAACAGTTCGAAAAGCGAAGAGTGTGGATAAGTGTTACTTTTCTTGTGACTTACAAAATAGGTTTTCAAAGACTATACTGCTTGGGTGTTTAAAAAAAATACTGGCACAAAATAATTTCAAATAGACTGGCAATGTGAAACAAAAAGTGTTTGGCGTTACCGTCCATTTTTCTTTGAGTGAATTTAAAAAAATGTATGTTGTTTTCTTAAAAAATTTTTGGTTTATAGCCACATAATTTCTATCCTACTTAAACGTGCCTAATTTAGAAAAAAAAAATATTTTCTTATTCTTATTGTGTTGTCAATGTGTATCTACCAATCTAACGACTTAGAATACAAAGTATGTAGTACTTTATAATCTAAGTCTAACAATGATTATTTGTGTAAAAAGTCAATTCGTAGCTAGTGTTACTAAAAATTTGTTCTAACATTTATCTCGTCACAAAAAGGGCGTAAGACTGAATTTATACATGACAAATAGATAAAGCATGATTTTAACTAGGCTCAAGGCGCGACAGATTTTTAAGAATGTCATGAAATTAACAAGTTATTTTTCCATTCGTCAATATAGGAAAATATTTGTTACTGAATATTGTGTTACTATTACTATTAATAATACTACTTATTAATACTATTTTTATTTTAATGCACTAACCCGTGCTAAGGAACAAATTTAAAAACCTATTTAGAGGCTAAAAATTTCATCCATGCCGGGATTCGAACCCGCAACCTCTGGCTATCCGTGCCAGCGCTCTACCAATTGAGCCAATAGGCGACTCACGGCATCAGTGAAATTTCGAACCTCTTTACACTATTCTCTGTATTACGTACAGACAGCGACAGCTGACTTAAGCAAATTGCATTACTTACAGCCCCGACTACCTACTTTGCAGTTAGGTTTAACATCGGAACGATATCACTGTACCCACATGATTATACTATTTTTATTTTAATGCACTAACCCGTGCTAAGGAACAAATTTAAAAACCTATTTAGAGGCTAAAAATTTCACCCATGCCGGGAAAATTTTTAGCCTCTAATCTATTTGAGGCTAAAAATTTTTAGCCTCTAAATAGGTTTTTAAATATTGTGTTATAACAAAAAAAACTTTAAAAATCTGTCACTTTTTCAACATAAATTTAAAATGAATGAATATGTTAAGACCTTGGAAAGTTGGAAGATATGTAGAGATTTAAATAATGTAAATAAATAAATATTACTACTGTAAATGACACAAATGGTTGCCATATTAGATATTATAGGTTGTTATTAAGATATAATTTAACATTTATAATTATTATATGAGAACAACGAAACGAGCTTTCTTGGTTAAATAAATTAGTAACTATTTTATTTCGAATTAATTTTAATGGTATTTTATTACTTAACAGAGGAGTCACTCTAAAAGAGAAATAACATGGCTCTTTAAACCTTTAAAGTTAAACTTTAAATACTTTAAAGTTTAACGTATTCACTGAGAGGGCAAGTGAGTGTTTGATTGAAAAGTATAATGAAGTTTGTCATAATTGTTACTGTATTTAATAAAGTATATTTAACGCGTCGAAAATTCACTAAAACTGTTTGAAGCTTGTTATATTTGAATGTGAAAATATAGTTAAAGGTGAAATAATTATAACGTACTTGTGATATCATGAAAAAAAAATTAATAAAACATTCTCTTTTATCGTTTTGTAAAACTCAGACCAAATTTTTAAATGAAACGTTGCCATTTCAAATGATTTTCGTAACAAATGTGAAGTTAATAAATAACATGCCTGATTCCCATTAATTTTCATAAAGATTTCAATTAAGTTGTTCACAGATTATAGAATTAAGTATTTAGTTGGTTAATAATATCGTTTGTGATTGTATAAAATCTAATTTCTAAAATCAATAAATGTGAATTTTTAAAACATTTATACGCGGTTTTTTTTAAGTGCACTATATACATCCCACTGCAGGGCACAAGCCTTCTCTCAGAGAGAGAGCCAGAGACTGGGCTTAATTTCCACGCGTGCCCCGCGGATTGGCTATTTTAACCGTTAAGGTATTTAAACAACTTTGCCACTCAAGTTTGTTCCAGAAGTTTTCCTTCACATTTATTGGTACATACTTTGCTAAAGAGCCCTCGTGGCCTAGCCGAACCGAGTGATTGGAATCAATCACTTGAGTTAAGCAACAACAGGCGCGGTCAGGTACAGGATGGGAGACCGTCCCGTGACTACCGCTAGTGGCATTTTTCCGAGCGCTTCCGTGCTTTGCAAGGTACGTTAAGCCGTTGGTGCCGGCTGTCATGTAATGGCAGTGGTTAAGCCACGTCAGAGGTCTCGGCTTGATAACTTACAGTAAGGCTCACAATCCTCCACCAACCCGGACTTGGCCCCCGTGGTGGAGTATGGGCTAACCTTCCTGCGATGCAGGAAGAGACCCGTGCCCCAGCAGTGGGGACATACATGGGTTGATGTCGATCGATATCGACTTTGCAAATAGTAGCAAACTATAGAACTTCAAAGATGTACGTCGTCACTTAGAAAACAAAGTCCTTAGTAGGTAAATGCCAGGATGCGAACCAGGACCTCAAGATTGTGAAGCCGGCGTCCTGCCCTACCAGCGCCGGTTTCATAATATTATTAATTTTAATGAACTCACGCGTGTATCCCGAAGCCTATCCCTTCGGGAGAAACCAGGTGGGAGTCTCTAAAATGCATACTTAGTTGTTCAATAGTCATGATTGACCTTTTTGCATCTACGTAATGAGATGATTTATACAGCGACCAGTATTATCCTCACTCTCACACTAGATGGGTGAAGGGACCACTCCGACGCTGTAGTGCCTGGGACATGGTTTTTATAGATGGTGTAGGCTTGCCCAGCACCTATACCATCCTGACAGCTTAATCGGCCTAGCCCACAGGAAAGATTAGTCAATACGTGCGGAGTCAACAAAGCCGCGGGTTTCCTCACGATGTTTTCATTCACGTTAGCGTGTGGTATTGCGACTACAAATCGCAAGTGCACGTAACTTTGAAATTAAACAATTACATTGGTACATGCCCGCACTCGGGATCGAACCTGAGGCTCTCGCTTGCCAGCCCATGGTTCTACCCACTGAGCTACCACCGCTCCACCAATAGAGTCATATTAGTCCGTTAATGGTCGTTTCATTCACACTTTCTCCAGTCTAGTAACCAATCGCATTGCAATGATATAGCCCGTGCTACTTAACTGGCGCCTCGCGCGATTCGATCTTCTTCGCGAGAGATGCCTATTTAATTTGCACGGGTTATACCCCTGGAATGACATTGCACTGCTATTGCTTTGTGGACTACCAAATTGAGGCGAATAACAACCATTGTCGTGTTTGTACTATTCTATTGAAAAGCTGTGTAAGTATTGGAGCCCCCACATTGCCGTTAGAAAATGTTTAGTAACGTTCGTAAACATTTGCTAGCAAACATTTAATCACAAATGTTAAAAAATGTTTTCATTTAAAAACCTATTTAGAGGCTAAAAATTTCACCCATGCCGGGATTCGAACCCGCAACCTCTGGCTATCCGTACCAGCGCTCTACCAATTGAGCCAATGGGCGACTCACGGCATCAGTGAAATTTCGAACCTCTTTACAATATTCTCTGTATTACGTACAAGCAGCGACATCTGACTTAAGCAAATTGCATTACTTACAGCCCCGACCACCTACTTTGCAGTTAGGTTTTAACATCGGAACGATATCACTGTACCCACATGTTTAGAGGCTTTAACATGTGGGTACAGTGTAATCATGTGGGTACAGTGATATCGTTTTAACATCGGAACGATATCACTGTACCCACATGATTACACTATTTTTATTTTTAATGCACTAACCCGTGCTAAGGAACAAATTTAAAAACCTATTTAGAGGCTAAAAATTTCACCCATGCCGGGATTGCGGGTTCGAATCCCGGCATGGGTGAAATTTTTAGCCTCTAAATAGGTTTTTAAATTTGTTCCTTAGCACGGGTTAGTGCATTAAAAATAAAAATAGTGTAAATGTTTTCATGTTAGAAAATGTTTAGTAACGTTAAGTTAATAAATTATAACAAAATTAAACATGTGTTACCTTTTGTTTGTAAACCTTTAATAAAGGTGATAGTGGGTTATGGGGTGAGTCGGGGGTGCGGGTGGAGGGGGATTAGGAGCAAATCCTCTTCCATTTTCGTGTAGACGCCCTCAGAACGCTAACCAAACTGCGAGCCATCACCAGATTTAAATGTGATAAAATGTTAGTAAACATTAGTAAACATTGTCTATTAGTGTAGGAGCACTTATAACATGTAACAGTTCCTAGCAAAATGTAACAATTGACAACATTTGTTAGTAAATGTTTTTATGTTAGAAAATGTTTACACTATTTTTATTTTTAATGCACTAACCCGTGCTAAGGAACAAATTTAAAAACCTATTTAGAGGCTAAAAATTTCACCCATGCCGGGATTCGAACCCGCAACCTCTGGCTATCCGTACCAGATACGGATAGCCAGAGGTTGCGGGTTCGAATCCCGGCATGGGTGAAATTTTTAGCCTCTAAATAGGTTTTTAAATTAGAAAATGTTTACAAACATTTTCTAACGGCAATGTGGGAGCACCATATTAAGCCCGCAGTACACAATGGCCCATGCTGGCCCACTGCTCGCCATTGCCAATTGTAGGCCACGATCACTTGCTGTTTACACAATGGCGCGCGGCTCATTTCTGTCTGGCAAACCACTTGCGATGGACGTGGAAGTAGTTGCGGCCGCAGCTATTTATATATTTTATATATTTACAAGTATTACAGAAGTGTGTACAACAACAAATTTATTAAAAAAATAAATGGCGCAACATTACGCGCTCAGATTGACATAAATCAAAAAACTTGAAGGTCAATTGACTAAACGATGGGCCACTGTGTAATCAGGGATGGGCCACGCTACGCCACGATCCTTTGAAGTGTGCCTAAAACACCGACAACTGTCCGATTACGGGCCACGATAGGCAATTGTCCGCCACTGCACACTATTACCGCAAGTACACAATAGGCTATTTGACAAGTTTCTGAAAACCATCTCAGATGTTCGTCAGTGTTAAATGAGCCTTCAGAAAGTGATAATTCTAAAATCTTTCCCGTATTTATTCATAGAAAAGCAAACAAAAATTCACTTTTAAAATACGCCGCCAAAACGCTCTCTTTGGCAATATGGCGTCGCACAGGAATTAGTGACGTCACAATTTGACAATTCAATTCACACCCCTAGCGATGACAGTACAGGTTGTTGAATTGTGACGTCACAATAGATTCGACCAATCCAGGCCGTTTTCAATAAAATTGATGCAGATACGAAATGATAAAGTTTTATCTTGATTTTTTGGTTAAATCATTCGATTTTTTTCGGTTAAAATGGCATAGGCCGGTTTAAAAAAATATTCTTTTTACGAATATGTATAAATAATACTTTATTTTTCACACTGTCAAATAGCCTATTGCAATGGCGAGCAGTGGGCCATCTTGGGCCATTGTGTACTGGCCGCATTAGACTCTAGGGCCAGGGATCGCTGCTCGTCACGGCAAAATTTTTTCGGTTCATCAACATATGTTTATTATTATGAGCATAATATGCATAATATCAAGCGGTGGTTTTAAGGCACTGTACTAACTACATTGAGGGCCGGTTTCTAAATTTAAACACTTCACTAGGGAAATAATTTACATAACGTTTTGTCACGCTCTTTTCTGTGAAATTCGAAGAGACAGCACTACAGTTAACTATTTACTTAATTCAGTGTATCTATAATGTAAATAAATTATGTATTTACAGTTAAGAAAAATGTCACATGCACAATAATTATAATGTTAACTTAAACTAAACAAATCCACAATCGTATCGTCATAACTATACAATATTACATCAAAAAATGTCCCTAATAAAATACAAAATGTCAATTAAATAGACTATTTAAGAAATTGACCCTAACTCGCACAATAGGATTCCCTGTGTATCTCTATTCTCTCCGGAAAATTTAACAGAAGACTTAAAAGACCATAACTAAATTAAATTAAAAGGTTGTATTCAAAGTAGCGCAGAAACTGCGGCTTAACGAACGTTACAAGTCAAACTAGGTGTCCACTTCAAAATCTAAATAATTTTGGAGAAAAATGGACAAAAAGACTCCAAACATGGTCTTTTCAGTCCTTAATTAACAGAGCTTACAAAATTATTATAAAATGTAGAACTCATTCATTGTACTGGCCTCAATTCTTAGACATCTTTGTCATCTACATAATCCCTTATAACGCACTTCTCAAACCGCGTTTCAGGCAAGCTTAATATATCCTCAGGGGTTTTAATATAGAAACGTACCTACACAATAACCTATGAACCTTTGCCAGCTAAATCTTGAGATCAAAAGTTAATGTTTATTTCTAGTATAAACTCTATAAAATACCTAATTACATTCAAGACACAGCTTTAATACCCTCACAATAAAGTAACACTGTTTTCTCCAGGCATTACGCTCGCAAAAAAGTGCCTAATCCCCGTTTTACACGTATTCCCTTGAACAGATCGTAAAGAGCAAAACTAGCGTCAATTTCGCGCCACTCTGCCGGTTAGTCACGTAGGGCGCATAAAATGGCGGACACAGAGTGTGCGCATTTGGCGGGAAAGATGAAAATGGCTTCGATACATAGCTGGGGGCCTACTCAGATTTACTGATCGTATCCCGACAAATCCTGAGCGATTCCGATCCGATTCCAGTCTAATTCTGTAACGCGTACTAATTTGACAGACGATTGCAATCGTTTAGGATTTGTTGCGTCCAATATAGAGGTAGATTACCATTAAAATGGGTTGGGTGTTCGCCAGTAACTGCCGTGGAGCTTGATGTTTCTACGTCGTCATTGTCACTAGTCATCATCAACCTATTATGTCCCCACCGAGGGGCACGGGTCTCTTCCCTGAGGAAGGTATAGGACATACTCCACCACGGGGGCCAAGTTCGGATTGGTAGAGGCTTGCAAAACTAGTGGCTGGTCTTACTGTCAGAAGTTTTCAAGCCGCCCTAAGGCCTCTGACTTGGCTTAACGACTGTCACTAGGTTGTCGAAATTATAAACAAACTAGTGTCCCCCGCCTTATTGATTTTCCCATGGGAATAACATATTTTCCCGCAGATAAACGTAGCCTATGTGTTAATTCAGGGTGTCAGCTAACTACATGTCAAATTTTATTAAAATCCCTCCAGCCGTTTAGACGTGAAGAAGTAACAAACGATGCGCTCGTGGCCTAGGCGGACCGAGTGATTGGAATCAAGCACTTGGTTAAGCAACAACAGGCGCGGTCAGGCACAGGATGGGTGAGCGTCCCGTGACTACCGCTAGTGGCATTTTTCCGAGCGCTTCCGTGCTTCGCAAGGCACGTTAAGCCGTTGATGCCAGCTTTCATATAATGGCAGTCGTTAAGCCATGTCAGAAGCCTTATGGGCGGCTTGATAACTTCTGACAGTAAGGCCAGCCACTGTCTTACAATCCTCCACCAACCCGGACTTGGCCCCCGTAGTGGAGTATGGCCTACCTTTCCTGCGATGCAGGAAGAGACCCGTGTCCCAGCAGTGGGGACATACAAGGGTTGATATCGAAGTAACAAACATACATACTCACAAACTTTCGCCTGTATACTCGTAATATCAATGTTATGTGATGTGATGATGGCTGTTAATTCCCTGTACCTGGCTATTCAACGTGGTAATTTTAAGGGATTTTAAAATGTTAACTAATCTCTTAACGCTGCCTATTATGAATTGTTATTATTTCATGCTTGTATAAATTTCATAGTTGGGATTGCAACCCTGTATGTCCCCACTGCCGGGGCACGGGTCTCCTCCTGCATTGCAGGAAGGCCAGGCCATACTCCACCACGGGGGTCAAGTCCGGGTTAGTGGAGGTTTGTAAGACAGTGGCGGGCCTTACTGTCATTTCATAGTTAATACTGTCAATTTATTTTGGGCATTAACCCCCAATGATGGCACAACCTTGCGCTCATTAGGGGAGGGCTATGTCCAGCAGTGGACTAATATTGCCTGAAGAAGAAGAAGTGTCAATTTAAGTTCTTACTGAAGTGCTTTATAATCAGAACAGTAAGATATAGGTACCTACATTTAGTGAATACTGAGTAGGAGCTTCATCGGTATCACGTAGAAAAGTATCTCAATGCTGTAACTACAATTGTCATGACTGGAATAGCAACGTATTGACGTGGTATGGAAATCGATAGTGGTATCTGAACCGCAAAATCATCAGTATTACGATTCCAAATTTCTATTACCTTGTTGGAATTTGTGATACGTATAAAAACGGGTCTCTTCCTGCATCGCAGGAAGGTGTAGCTATACTCCACCACGCGTACCAAGCATCTGTCATGGTACTATAAAGCACTAACAGATTCGGAGCCTAGGTTGGTGGAGGATAGTAAGACAGTAGCGGGCCTTACTGTCAGAAGTTATCAAGCCTAAGGCCTAAGTAGCCATGACACGACTGCCATGACATGACAGCCGACACCAGCGACTTAGCGTGCCTTCCGAAGCACGGAAGCGCTCGGAAAAATACCTCTAGCGGTAGCCACGGGACGGTCACTCATCCAGCACCTGGCCGCGCCTGTTGTTGCTAAACCCAAGTGATTGATTCTAATCAAGTCGGTCGGCGCCAACCATAAAACCCTTGACCTATAGTTTTTTTTTAATAGGTACATTTCATCCTGATGTTGTTTGTAAGTGAAGTAATTTTAGTTGTCAAAAAAAATTAACTCCCTATTTTTATCAAACCTAGCGCCATATGTTTCTAAATCATATTAAGAATGTTCCCTTAGTATTTTTCAGTTGAATTCGAAGTAACCCTGTTGATACGTCTCTTGATTAAAAATCCGGCTTTTAAATACTTTTGTACAGCTTCAAAAAAAAAATTTGTTTCCAAAATTGTTAATATTGGAATCAAATTTTCTCAATCAAAAACTTAGTACAGGGTAAAAAAAAATATCCACAATCCTTGATCCTTCATTAAACTCCTAGATCACTTTTTATTACAATCACGTTAATATTGGAATCAAATTTTCTCAATCAAAAACTTACAGGGTTGGTACATAGTAAGAAAATTATGCCCTGAATATCCGCAATTTGATTCTCCATCAAACTCCCAGATCACTTTTTCTTACAATCACTAAAATATTAATTGTGCGAGTGAGATAGCATGATGCCTGTACGTATGCAGAGAATATTGTAAAGAGGTTCGAAATTTCACTGATGCCGGTGAGTCGCCCATTAGCTCAGTTGGAAAGAGCGCTGGGACGGATAGCCAGAGGTCGCGGGTTCGAATCCCGGCATGGGTGGAATCTTTAGCCTCTAAATAGGTTTTTAAAATTGTCCTTAGCACGGGTTAGTGCATTAAAAATAATATAATCATGTGGGAACAACGATATCATTCCGATGTAAAACCTAACTACAAAGTTGGTACTCGGGCTGCAAGTGATGCAAATTACTTCAGCCAGATGTAGTAGCCTGTACGTAATAGAGAGAATATTGTAAAGAGGTTCGAAATTTCACTGATGCCGGTGAGTCGCCCATTAGCTCAGTTGGAAAGAGCGCTGGCACGGATAGCCAGAGGTCGCGGGTTCGAATCCCGGCATGGGTGGAATTTTTAGCCTCTAGATAGGTTTTTAAAATTGTCCATAGCACGGGTTAGTGCATTAAAAATAATATAATGATGCACCATGTAAGATCAGCCTTAAGTATCTTTAAGTTTTTCTTGACACCATCAATTTGGTCGATCTACATTAAATCTGCATCGATTTGCAAGGAGGTTTTTGTTCAAAACCGTTCACTTTTATGACACTTAATGCCCATGTTGATGGCTTGTTCAACCTGGTCATTTTTAGGGTTCCGTTGAGCGGTGCTAGCAAAGCAGTCTTTGGTTAACGCCGGGCTCGAATCCCGGCGTGTACCAAAGACTTTGTCTTCTAAGTTAAGAATATTTGTGAAATTATAGTAGCAATACCACTCGCTAAATGTGAAGGAAAACTTCGTGAACAAACCTCACCGCTTGAAATTGACTAAATACGGTAGACACCCTGGATAGGAATTTTCAAGGATAGGCACTTGGCTAGACACCATTTATCATGTACTTTGCAATGGTGAAGCGCTCGTGGCCTAGGCGAACCGAGTGATTGTAACCAATCACTTGGTTAAGCAACAACAGGCGCGGTCAGGTACAGGATGGGTGAGCGTCCCGTGACTACCGCTAGTGGCATTTTTCCGAGCGCTTCCGTGCTTCCGTGCTTCGCAAGGCACGTTAAGCCGTTGGTGCCGGCTGTCATATAATGGCAGTCGTTAAGCCATGTCAGAGGCCTTATGGGCGGCTTGATAACTTCTGACATTAAGGCCCGCCACTGTCTTACAATCCTCCACCAACCCGGACTTGGCCCCCGTGGTGGAGTATTGCCTAACCTTCCTGCTATGCAGGAAGAGACCCGTGCCCCAGCAGTGGGGACATGCAAGGGTTGATAACGATAACGATTGCAATGGTGATGCTTTGAATATGATACCATTCTCTTCTAGTTTAGGAAACCAAACTTAAACCATACATACATACGTACGTATGTATGTAAGTATGTATGTACATGACTGTGTCTGCTCAACCTTATAAGCGGAGTTTTGGGTTAGGGCTCCAAAAGGAGTGTAATGTTAGGTAGTACGGAACCCTTCGTAGGGAAATTTAAATCGCACTAGGCCGATTTTTGATCTCGTTTTAACGAGGTTACCGCCAAAATCATTTTGAGCGCAAATTGATTCATCAAGCGCACGTTTTCCTGGTTTATTTAGTGCCAAGTGCACCATTAAAGCCAAACCTAGTTTGATGCTAAATGAAGGTTATACGTGTACGCAGCGCGCAGCGTGGGGATCCGCAGAAAAAATATATGTAAAGAAAAATATATTATCATATTTCAAGTATAAAAACCTATTTAGAGGCTAAAAATTTCACCCATGCCGGGATTCGAACCCGCAACCTCTGGCTATCCGTGTATTTTAAATTTGCACGGGTTAGTGCATTAAAAATAAAAATAGTATATTTCAAGTAATTAATTGTATGATATTATAACTGTATACTAGTATCGTTACCGTTATCAACCCTTGTATGTCCCCACTGCTGGGGCACGGGTCTCTTCCTGCACCGCAGGAAGGTTAGGCCATACTGCACCAAGTCCGGGTTGGTGGAGGGTTGTAAGACAGTAGCGGGTCTTACTGTCAGAAGTTATCAAGCCGCCCGTGAGGCCTCTGACATGGCTTAACGACTGCCATTACATGACTGCCAGGTTTCCTCAAGAAATCACAATAGTAAATAACAAATAAAGCGCACAAAGCCGAGGTTCGCAATGCCGAGACGTAACTTGCGACCAAGCAAAACATGTTGTCTACTCTTTGCCTGAAGCCGGATAAAAACAATACAATACAAGCGCCGATCTGCAAACAAGGCCGCGTGATAAGATACAGGGGCTATTTATATAAGCCCCAGTGCGGGCCGATAGGCGGGGAGCTGTCTAAAATCGCAAATAGCTTGTGCGTCCACTCCTCGGTAAGCAGAGTCGTCGTCGTCGTCCACTGCTGGACATAGCCCTCCCCTAAAGAGCGCCACGTTGTGCTATGATAGGGGGTAATGCCCTTAATCCCCACGCTGGGCATGCGGGTAAGCAGAGATATTTAAATCTCAATTTCATTGGGGTGAAATTATACCTAATTATAAATTAAACCTTATAGGATATGAAAATTCAAAAATTCATTAACTTTAAAAATATTTTTTGCGGGTTTCTACTGCGTTGAATCACGTTACGTGAATTATTTGTTTTCTATTTAATTCTTTTATTTTTATTTATTAAACTTAGTATTTTCATAGTGTAGGGTAATAAAGATGTAGATATCTACATCCCAACATATTCTGGACATGATTTTACGAAATAAATCAAATATCGCTTTATACCGTAGTAGTCACCCTTCTCTCTTATAAAAAAGTAGAATATAACACTTATTCTCAAAATCTGAGGTGTAACAATGTAGATAGATAGATAGATAGATAGATAGATAGATAGATAGATAGATAGATAGATAGATAGATAGATAGATAGATAGATAGATAGATAGATAGATAGATAGATAGATAGATAGATAGATAGATAGATAGATAGATAGATAGATAGATAGATAGATAGATAGATAGATAGATAGATAGATAGATAGATAGATATAGATAGATAGATAGATATAGATAGATAGATAGATAGATAGATAGATAGATAGATAGATAGATAGATAGATAGATAGATAGATAGATAGATAGATAGATAGATAGATAGATAGATAGATAGATAGATAGATAGAGATAGATAGATAGATAGATAGATAGATAGATAGATAGATAGATAGATAGATAGATAGATAGATAGATAGATAGATAGATAGATAGATAGATAGATAGATAGATTAGATAGATAGATAGATAGATAGATAGATAGATAGCTAGATAGATAGAATAGATAGATAGATAGATAGATAGATAGCTAGATAGATAGATAGATAGATAGATAGATAGATAGATAGATAGATAGATAGATAGATAGATAGATAGATAGATAGATAGATAGATAGATAGATAGATAGATAGATAGATAGATAGATAGATAGATAGATAGATAGATAGATAGATAGATAGATAGATAGATAGATAGATAGATAGATAGATAGATAGATAGATAGATAGATAGATAGATAGATAGATAGATAGATAGATAGATAGATAGATAGATAGATAGATAGATAGATAGATAGATAGATAGATAGATAGATAGATAGATAGATAGATAGATAGATAGATAGATAGATAGATAGATAGATAGATAGATAGATAGATAGATAGATAGATAGATAGATAGATAGATAGATAGATAGATAGATAGATAGATAGATAGATAGATAGATAGATAGATAGATAGATAGATAGATAGATAGATAGATAGATAGATAGATAGATAGATAGATAGATAGATAGATAGATAGATAGATAGATAGATAGATAGATAGATAGATAGATAGATAGATAGATAGATAGATAGATAGATAGATAGATAGATAGATAGATAGATAGATAGATAGATAGATAGATAGATAGATAGATAGATAGATAGATAGATAGATAGATAGATAGATAGATAGATAGATAGATAGATAGATAGATAGATAGATAGATAGATAGATAGATAGATAGATAGATAGATAGATAGATAGATAGATAGATAGATAGATAGATAGATAGATAGATAGATAGATAGATTAGATAGATAGATAGATACTTTTCAAACTTGAAATCAATCGTAATATTGGTGAGAGTGAAGACGCCACTAACAGAGTTGCAGCTCATGACGTCACGGTTTGCAGCCGATTAGCATGGAACCTTTCTGGATCACGTGACTTGAATAGCTTTGTGATAGCAATACCACACGCCGACGCTAAAGGAAAAAATCGTGATGTAACCCCCGGATTGGTTGACTCTGCATGAATTGACTTGTCTTCTCTGTGGGCTAGGCCGACTAAGTCTGTACGTGATATTTGCGAGGGCAAGCCTATTCCATCTAAAAAACAGTGTCACAGGCCCTGCAGCATCGAGTGGCTCGTTCACCCATCAAATGTTAGTGAAGGTGCTACTCAACGCTGTATCTTTTTACGGAGATGCAAAGGCCAAATTTTTTTTAGTCAAGGCGAAACCACGTATTCCACGGGATGCCTCCGCGGCAGCCGGCTCCCGGCCTATCGCGGCTAAACGTAGCGGCCGACAAAAGCCTTCTTTTGTTGTCGCTACTAATTCCGCCCCAGGGCGGGCACAGACGGGGTGTAATTAGAAATAATTACGATAAAGAACGCGAAAGGGTCGTAAATTAAGGCTACAGTTTTATCTGGCCGCGACGCTGTTAAAATTCCTATTCGTTGCCGCCAAAAATGTGTATGCGGTTGCGCTGTTTGGAAATTTTATTTATTGTTTATTTACATTTGTGACTTACAGCTGTTGCCAAATCGCTACAAACAAATGATTTGATGAACAAATTAGAATTTGTACGTAAGTACAAATTGTACATTAGGTAAGATTAGATTAGAAGTACTTTTTTTGCACAATAAGTAATAAAAAGAGAAAGGGGCGGTAGCACAGTGGGTATAACAATGGACTCGGAGGGGAGAGACCCAGGTTCGATTTCCAGTGATGTTATATCAACCCTATGTATGTTCTCTGCTGGGGCACGGGTCTCTTCCTGCATCTATCGACGACAGCCGGCACTTCCTACTTAACGTGCCTTGCGAAGCACCGAAACGCTCGGAAAAATGCCACTAGCGTTAGTCATAGATGGTCACTCATCCACGCACTGAACGCGCCCTGTGTTGCTTAACCTTCGTGATCGTTTAAGATCACTCAAGCAGCCGAGCTACGAGCGATTCGTAAAATTATTATCTGATTTTATAAACGTAAAATAAACCATGAGCGGTTCATTTAAAACTGTCTTCTTCATAAGTACTAATTGGATACATTTTACCGCAAATGCTGATGCCAGCCTGCCCTAAATTCGTACTACTTTGATACATTTTATTAATGCGAGAATTTAGCCGCAGCCGCTAATGCGTTACCGTCCCTAAGAACCAGGTTAGTTGTAAAGGCTTGACGGCAAAAACCTGTAATGTCACCATCACAATTCGAAAGAAACTTATTGCCCGACCGAAGTGCTCTGGCCCAGTGCCAAGTCACAGAGGGTTTACAGATGACCAGCTCCACCCACAGATTTATAGGGAAGAGCGGGTGATCGTGCTCTTCCACTACAAGTATACAGGGAAATTTCCCGCCAGGCAGATCGTATGCCTGGGGACGGCCGGACCAACTATTGTTAGTTGGACATTATATTTATGTAATGTCATTGAAACACTTTGATTGCGCGATGCAGGAATGTTTGCGTCGGTTTGCGTTTAAACGTGCGCGCGCAGAGTTGACATTGCTCGCCATAGATTCATTCACGCAGGGTGCGTGACAGCTACAACGGCATTGATCTTAACGGCTTATCGGATAAGCTTGACTGTCCCATCTTGAGGCATTGGGTACCTACTAATGAATGTCTCACGCCCATTATAATTTGTACCTACTTTGATACTATAATACAAAGATTATAAAACTGAAAACAAAACTCTCACGACAAATATTACGCATAAGCCAAAAATAAAATTAAAAAGTCTTATTACGGTACAGGTCCTGTATGGATATCTGTATTATAAAATAACTTTTCAATCATAACGATACACCTATACAACCTCCAGCTGGACCAAAAAGGTTGAACCTCTTCTTTAAATAAAAAGGGTTCAATGACCGAGTCCGCGGCGACGCAACACGCATACGCAATCGATGTTTGCGCCTTGGCGCCAACATTTTACATTTAAAAAAACTTTTCAATATTTAAAACAAAGTTTGGTTCTGTTTATTATTATACTATTTTTATTTTTAATGCACTAACCCGTGCTAAGGCACAAATTTAAAAACCTATTTAGAGGCTAAAATTAATTATAATTAAAATTTAGAGGCATGGGTGAAATTCTTTGCCTCTAAATAGGTTTTTAAATCTGTTTATTATTATTTTATGTATTATAGTATGAGAGTAGATAAAGTAGTGTATGGCACTGTACATAACTTGGTCTTATTACACTCGTGTGATACTATAAAAAAAACTCGCCTACGGCTCGTCTGTTTAAAACACACTCGTGTTATAAGAACCCTTATTATGCCACAGTATCTTAAACTACTATTAGGTACAGGGCCGGATCTACCTAAGGGCTGCTTGGGCTGCAGCCCAGGGCCCCGAGGTTACAAAGGGCCCCCAGATCCCGCTAAACACATTAGGCGATAATTTGAATTTAAAAAATGGTTGTCTGTAAAGTCGGTTTACGGACGATATTTTTACGTGATAACGTCATAAGAAAGAATTGATGATAAATTGCATACTTTTATGAATTGAGTTAACCTGTCAATTTTTTGTACTAATTCATAATAAATAAATAAATAAAATTATTTTATATATATCACTATTTTGGTTTCTCTCACACAAAAGTTGCGTGGAAGAGATTGCTACCACAGCAATAAGTTCGCCTTTTGTACTACTACTACTTGAGTAGATTTAATGAATATTTATGTTTTTTTATATATAATAATTTATCATTATCATGGCTATTGTTTGAGTTAGTTGAGATAGGCCCCTAAGTAGTTTCAGCCCAGGGCCCCACAAATTCAAGATCCGCCCCTGATTAGGTATGTCTAGATTATTTTATGTTCACTAGCATAGGTTAAGCTTATACTAATAACTATGGATCATTGGTCTGAAATAAACGTATATTATTATTATTATTAAGCCGCTACCAGATGCTAATTAGCGCCATAAATGAAAAAAAAACAGTTTAATTAATAATAGTTTTTTACAACGTACTCAATAAGTACGGGTTCATTGAGTATGTCGTAAAAATCTATTCCGATAACTAGCTTCAATAACTTCTAAATTCAATAACTAGTCTGACTCAACCTGGGCAACAATCTACGAGTCCCTTACGCTGAGTGGCAATTCCTTTCAGCACGATGACTGGCCATCGACACGCTAAGAAGGATGCGTTTTTTCAAAAAGTGAACTTCTTCAATGCTTTAGAACCTGCAGTGTAGTACCTAGCAACCTAGGATTTTAACCGATATCCGCTAAAAACGGCCATCATCATCAACCCCTTGGGGACTTCATCATCATCAACCCTTTGGGGTTGGGGACATATCCCCTCCGGGGGGCACGGGTCTCTTTCCTGAGGAAGGTATAGGCCATTCTGCACCACGGGGGCTAAAGCTTTATTTTTTAGGAGCGAGCCTTCTGTCTGTAATTCTACAAGGACCGCGTGTACCAAAGCACTGTAGCATAAACTACAACTTGGAGGCAAGTTTAACCGTAAACTCGGACTCGGCCACTGATGGAATTCCGAAATTATCCTGCCGAAATTAGACTGAGGATTCGTGGGAATCCAGTGATTTATGTCTTTCGTAAATACTCTTTCTTTCGCCGGATTGAATATTAGTTTCCTTTGTTCTTGAAGAGATTAGTGCTTTTTTGCTTTGGAAAACTTAAATCAATCAAAAAACACCAAAATGGTAATACTACTAATATAATAAATGTCAATGTCTGTTTGATTGTTACGTTTTCCCGCGAAAACTACTCGACTGATCATCATGAAACTTTGTACACATATTCTTAGAGGCAACATAGGATACATTTTATTGATTATTTTTTTTTTAACGAAAGATAAAAAAAATCGGTCATACGGAAGTAAGTACTTCATAGAGTTTTTAAATTCACTTGAACTGTCGGCTGTACCGTCACATGAGGTTAAAAACTGAAAGCTCGTTATAGGTGGCAGCACTATAGAGTGTTCTTAAGAGTGCTTAGTGCGAGTTTGACAGATCCAATCGAATAACTTTACTACCGCGTTAATCGGGCATTGAGTAGTGAGTATGAGTAAGTTAACCGTTCGAACTGGCAAAACGCTGTCACAGTACAATTCGCAATCGCTTTTAATCGTGTTTTGGCTAGTAAACGTGTTCACTTCTCAACGTAAACCATTACAACTCGCACTCAGCTATTTTAATTTCCATACTTGTCGCTAGGTGGCGCTTCCTCGATGCTATAGAAATATGAGTTTACGTTAACGCGATCGAGTAGTTGAAAAACTCGCACTAAGCACTAAGAACCGCCGTATTGTATTTTTTTTTTGTTCGATCTCGCTAAGGAAAATTAAAATATTGTCGGTATTGTTTTTCTTCAATACTCTGTGTAGAGATTCGTCACCTGTATTATGAATTGCGTCCATAGTAATCTTCAGAATAAAAATGCGCAGCACATAGTCTTGACGAAGTACTAGCCCTCCAATTTTTTCTACGACGAGCTTTCTTCTTTTATGTTATTTGGTAAATAAATGAATACCCATATTTTTGCAACCAACGGCTGCGCAAAGAGTCTTTGTATGATACTGTTCACAAAACAATTAATTTGGTTACAAAAAATTCTATGGAGAACTGTCCATCAATGGTACACACAACAGTGGTGACATCTGTAGTGAGTTAGGCAGTTTTTAAGCCCATTGAAACTAAATGTACCAGTAAAGCTTATGCGAAATTTTTATGCTCTTTGGCTATGCAATGGAACATGGCATCGGATAACAAAATTGGGGCAAAACTGAGAGCGGGTTTCCATATCCGATCTGTCCAATGACGTCGAACCACGTGGTGAGTTCGACAGAGGGCCTGTGGATGTGGATGGCGAGAGAGGGCGAAAGATGGCGAGATTGGGGAAAGGCAGTGGACCGAGGTGGCCTCATGATGATGATGATGAATGAACGAATGAAAATTGTTTAATGCACTAAAACAAATTTGTACAAAGGCGAGCTTAATACTAGATTATATTTTCTTACTGCTACCCCACGATAATGCGGACAGTGGAAGGGGTAGTGCCATTAAACAATATAATATAGAAGTATATAACCTAGGTTAACTAAATATTAAAAATGTAATTTAAATACACATACGTATATAAAATAGCACGAAAAATATAAAACGATACTCAAATACATATTTACTGCAATCTACATAGGTACCTACGTACTAATAATCAATATTACTAATATTATTATTACATACAATACTATAATAATATAATACTACATAGATACTGGATACTATTGAAGCCCAAAGTAATGGTCATGAACCTTCTCTCTAAACACGTTCACAGAAGGAGACTGGCGAATGTTCAGAGGTAAAGCGTTACATGGTGATGATTCTACCTTGAAGAAACCAAAGACTTCAGACTCACTGGACAGCCTTTTATATACAGCCAGCACCTTAACATACGTGTATTCCAATCAGTTACGTCAAGGGCGACTTTGCAACGAAAACATAAGGGTGGACCGGCTGTCGACTGTACGTTCCCATTATAAGCTGAAAGGTCAAGTAAGGCTGAATTTCGGGCATCGTCAAATGATGTCGGAAGCGGGCCAACTTTAAATTACTTGCAGTTTACTTCTCGCGGCTGGAGATGTGCCCAAATCGACTTTACTTTTGCATTCTTATCTTTGTATATATAGTGCCAGGCAGATCGTATACCTGGGGACAGCCGGTCCAACTGTTGTTAGTCGGACGTTATATTTACGGTATGTCATTGAAACACTTTGATTGCGCGATGCAGGAATATGTGGCTAGCACATGTCAACTCTGCGCGCGCACTACAAACTCCAACAACAAGCAATCAGTGTTTCAATTACAGAGTATTAATATAACGTCCGACTAACAATATTTTGACCGGCCGGCCGTCCCCAGGCATACGATCTGCCTGGCGGAAAATTTCCCTTTATAGTGGAGGAGCACGATCACCCGCTCTTCCCTATAGTGGTGACCCCTGACAGAACATTGTCAACCTTCCTTCGCTCTTGCAGCACCCCCACATACATCAGTCTCAGAGCAAGGCCAGCAATCTTCCCTCTCACTTCATCAGTTCCACTATAGTCAACGCACCGACTACTGGGACTGATGGTGATCTTCCTCCAATCCTTCGGCACGGCAGCCACACAGCAACAGCACACGTTGCCAGTGGTACAGCAGCCTTCACCGGTTCCTACCACCTGCGCGGGCTCCACGGTACTGTCGCCGGTGAAGTGACTGTTAGCCGCCGAACACTCTTAGCCGCTAGTCAACTCACTGACTTAGCGTCACCTGGCACTTGCAGGCTTAAGAGCACAGACTTCGATTCCTATCAGACCTAGCTATGCGTAGCTACGGTCTTGTAGGGGAGTGATGTGGCGAGCACGTGTCAACTCTGCGCGCGCACTACAAACTCCAATATTCCTGCATCGCGCAATCAGTGTTTCAATGACATAGCATAAATATAACGTCCGACTAACAATATTTGGACCGGCCGTCCCCAGGCATACGATCTGCCTGGCGGGAAATTTCCCTTTATAGTGCAAGAGCACGATTACCCGCTCTTCCGTATATATGTAACTATCTGGTGCCCGCGACTTCGTCTGCGCAGGATTAGTATTTCGAGTAGCTTATATTAGCGTGGCGTACAAAAGCGTAGTTTTGACTGCGCAGTCTTGGCAGTACACATCAGAATAGCTCACAGATGTTAGAATTTTTCCTACTTACCTGACACTTATCGCCATATTTCGGACAATTCACACAATATTCTGATGTGTTATTCTGATGTATTTTTTTTTTATTTACTTAGGATAGTACACTAATACATCTTAATTATAGAACATAAAGGGTTTTAAGGTAAGTGCCTAGCCTATTAAGGTTGCCACAGCATGCACCTTTGCTAGTGTTTAAGTTAACATTTTTGTAGTTTAATAAATCTGCAAACAAATTTAAATTAAAAATTAAAGACATATATATATATATATATATATATATATATATATATATATATATATATATATATATATATATATATATATATATATATATGATTACTTTACCTAGGCACTCCTGATTTGAGAATCTGTTTGATTTTTTCCTTAAATATATTAACATTATCAGAGAAAATGTCGACAGAGCAAGATGACAGTTTGTTATACAGTCTCAAGAGACAAGGCATTGTGTTTAAGGTTGGTTTTGGAACAAGGAGCGTTAAACTATTTATTAATTCTATACCTAGGATATTTAGTGGGTACTTTTAAATTAATTTGGGATAGTATTTGCAAACAGTCTATTTTATTTCTCAATATTATGAAAAGGAAGGTTGCGTCGAGTAATAATCGTCTAGAAATTACTCGACGTATTAAGCCATGTTATTGCAAAGTTTCATTAATATCCATTTAATAGTTTTCACGTGAAAGAGTAAGAAACATCCATCCATACAAACTTTCGCGTTTATAATATATTATAACTGTACAGTAGAATCCTACTTATAAGAATCCTACTTATAAGTAGGATTCTACTTATAAGTAGGATTCTACAAGTAGGTACAGTAGAATCCTACTTACAAGTAGGATTCTACTGTAGAATCCTACTTATAAGTAGAATCCTACTTATAAGTAGGATTCTACTGTACAGTTTTTAGAGTATACCTCAGCTACTGGAACGTTGGGTAACTTTTATAATAATAAATAAACTCTGGAACGACTTCAGGTGTGATTTTATTTGTGGATTTATAGTTACTTTAAAACAGAAAACTGGATAAAAACGGAGAAGCAGGTAAAAAGTCAGATCTGGTCAAAGGGTAAAGTAATAGTGGATGAAAAATGAGGGAAATCGAAGAATGAGTGACGTACATAATTTAAATATTTGAAAATGATAGATGGAAAAAGAAATAAAAATGGTGTAAAGAGGTTTGCACCGTTACACTACTATCGGATAGAATCGGATATATTAGTGTATTGCTATAGCTACGCCCTTTGCTATACATCCCCTATTTGGTCCGCCTGGGGCGTCCCTTACCAGCCCTTCCACTCACATTCGCAATATATGTTTGCTCGTCAATCTTTATTCCTTCATCCTTCCCACATGTCCAAACCAACGCAACATTCCTTTCTCAATTCTAGTCACTACATCCTCTTTCAGTCCACAAAGTTCTCTGATCAGACTATTGCGTATCCTGTCATTCAAAGTAACACTACACATACTTCTGAAGACCTCATTTCTACTGAATTAATTCTACTTCCTTGCTTCTTTTGCCACACCCAAGTCTCATAATACGAGTAAATGTGTCCCAACATCATGGAAGTAGACTTAAATATCTTTCGCCATCCCAAATTTTTTTTTATATTCTGGTTTCGAAAGACGCTGGGCTGGCCTTTTTTCGTTCCGATTGCTTTTATGTTTTTCCCTTTTCTACTCCTTACATCTCTAAGACTACGTTTAATTTCTTTGCGTACAGATGTTATTATACGGCACACGCACCTTACTTACTATTACTTATACTACGCCTTCAATCAAACTGCACTATTTTTTTCTCTTATTCTTAACTTATTGGTAAAGTATATACAGCCATGCCTATTGTCGACTAAGGCCGGACCCACGCTCGTCACCCGGTGATGGATCGCGCGAGTCTTTTGATAAACTTCGTTGTGAGAAAGTTAGATTAGAATAAAAATAATACCCCAACACTGAACCAGGCAGCCGGGATCTGTCAAATTAAGGGCAACAAGTTGACTTTTAGAACTCCCTTGATGTCGCTATCCAAGAGCTATGTTAAGATAAGATAAGATAAAGTTTATTCGACCGAAGTACAAGTATTAAATGAAGCACAAGTATTTATTTAAAAACCTAATTAGAAGCTAAAAATTCCACCCATGCCGGGACTCGAACCCGCGACCTCTGGCTAACCGTGCCAGCGCTCGCCCAACTGAGCCAATGGGCCAATGTATTATTATTGTTAAAATTCTTTATTGCATAAAAATTTTGCACATAGGCGAGCTTAATGCTACTTAGCAATATCTACCAGCTAACCTAAGTTTTGGAGACAAGATTAGCAGGTAGTGCAATATTAAACTGTCGTGATGTTCCTTCGAATTTCGCAGAGAAGATCCTGACAGAAGTCCCTTAAGTATTTACTTAGTGATATCGATCCTTTGTACGTCCCCACTGCTAGAGCACGGGTCTCTTCCTACATCGCAGGAAGGTTAGGCCATACTCCACCACGGGGGCCAAGTACGGGTTGGTGGAGGATTGTGAGACAGTGGCGGGCCTTATTGTCAGTAGTTATCGGGCCGCCGATAAGCTTCTGAGATGGCTTAACGACTGCCATTACATGACAGCCGGCACAAACGGATTAAGGTGCCTTGTAAAACACGGAAGCGCTAGTCACGGGACGGTCACCCATCCTGCACCTGACCGCTCCTGTTGTTGCCTAACTCAACAAAGAATCATCAAACGTCATTTCAGTGCGTGAACAAGCAGTATTATACTTACCTAAATATATCTAGTTGTTTATAGCAGTGGTGAATTTTCTTTTTTCAATTTATGAGCACTTAGGGACGCGTTCTCGGTGCTAAAGTGTAGTTCAAACTTATTTTATATTGACTTACCGACTAACACATGTTTCTTACGCAGCTGCCATTTGCGGAAACTTATTTTTAGCTTATAGTCACACTATCCATTTTTATGTAAATGCGAGCGTCCCAAAAATATATAATATACCTATAACATTAGACAGGGCGCTATGGCGCTCATTAGAGGAGGGTTATGTCCAGCAGTGGACTAATATAGCCTGAAGAAGAAGATATTACCTTATTGAATCGTAACCGCATAGACTTACTAAGCTTTTCGTCAAAAAACCTCGTAAGTTTATCCGGTTACAATTCTATATTATGTAGGTAGTACTTCGATATCAACCCTTTATATGTCCCCACTGTTGGGGCACGGGTCTCATGCTGTATGGCAGGAAGGTTAGGCCAAACTCCACCACGGGGGCCAAGTCCGGGTTGGTGGAGGATTGTGAGCCTTACTGTCAGAAGTTATCAAGCCGCCCATAAGGCCTCTGACATGGCTTAACGACTGCAATTACATGACAGCCGGCACCAACGGCTTAAGTGCGTGCTTGCGAAGCACGGAAGCGCTCGGAAAAAATGCCACTAGCGGTGGTCACCAGGTGGTCACCCATCCAGTACCTGACCGCGCCTGTTGTTGCTTACCTAACCCAAGTGATTGATTCCAATCACTCGGTTCCGCTAGGCCACGAGCGCTTCATATATTAATTACCTTATTGAATCGTAACCGCATAGACTTACCTACTACACTTTTCGTCAAAAGCCTCGCAAGTTTATCCTGTTACAATTCTATATTATGTGATACTTACAAAAGGTTTAATTCAAAAACAATATTACCGTTTTAAGTAAACTACTAAGGAAGGAAACTAGAAAATACCATTTACTCCCAAGTGCAAGTTCCGCTGAGCAATTTAAAGTTGGAAAATGCACCGATATTTTATAAGGGGACAGGCTCTAATGGTTTCTATCGGCTAGTTATTTTAGATTTATTCCTGCTACTACATTCGCTTGAAGCAATAATAACTAAAGGTACGTACCTAGTGTATTATATTATTATATTCCGGCACGTTAAGCCGTTGGTGCCGGCTGCCAAGTAATGCCAGTCGTTAAGCCATGTCAGAGGCCTTATGGGCGGCTTGATAACTTCTGACAGTAAGACCGCCACTTTCTTACAGCCGTTGGTGCCGGCTGCCAAGTAATGCCAGTCGTTAAGCCATGTCAGAGGCCTTATGGGCGGCTTGATAACTTCTGACAGTAAGACCGCCACTTTCTTACAATCTTCCACCCGGACTTGGCCACCGGGGTGGACCATGGCCTAACCTTCCTACGATGCAGGAAGAGACCCATGCCCTATCAGCGGGGACGTACAAGATTCAGATTCAGATTCCTTTATTGCCATAATCATGTGTTATTACAGTTCTGTTAAGTAATTTAAGAGGTACATGACACCCTGCAAGGGCACTGCAATATAACTTAATTTAATGTTATCGTTATCAACCCTTGTATGTCCCCACTGCTGGAGCACGGGTCTCTTCCTGCATCGCAGGAAGGTTAGACCATACTCCACCACGGGGACCAAGTCCGGGTTGGTGGAGGATTGTAAGACAGTGGCGGGCCTTACTGTCAGAAGTTATTAAGCCGCCCATAAGGCCTCTGACATGGCTTAACAACTGCCATTATATGACAGCCGGCACCAACGGCTTAACGTGCCTTGCGAAGCACGGAAGCGCTCAAGCACCTTCTTCTTCTTCTTCTTCAGGCTATATTAGTCCACTGCTGGACAAAGCCCTCCCCTAATGAGCGCCATAGTGCAAGGTTGTGCCATCATTGGGGGTATTCAAGTACTTATTGAGGGTTATTTTAAACAAATCATCGTCTTCTATATTTTTCATATGATATGGTATAGCATTGAAAACTTTTGCTACCATTGAGTGGGGAGCAGTGCTTACAAAGTAGCTAGGTGGCTAGCTGTAGCAAGGTTTATTATTATTATTTTAATTCTTTACTGCACTAATTACATGAGTAAATGTACAAGTGCGTGCTTAATGCAAGAAGCATTCTCATCATATTCATCCATATCAAGTGTAGCGTTATTTATTTTTAGCGAAATACGCTACTTAAAGTAATATTTTTCTATGTCCGACTTTACGTTTTTTCGTTTCACAAAATTATTATTTTCATTTTATTTCTTCTTTTACTCGTTCTTGGCCACTATTTTGAATGAGTGATTATCTGTGGCAATCACTCATTCAATACTTTCATTCAGCAATTTTTTTTTCACTTACTCATCTCGGCTCTCGCGGCTGATTGAAATTTGACCACGGAAGGAGTTGGGTGTGCGCTCTGTTACGCCGCCAGTCTCCAACCACCCTAGCGGCCATTTTTTAATCAGTATTTTATATTACTAATATTTTCTTGTCTGCGACCCTTTGCCCCCGCTTTTGGGGCTCAAGATCCCCTATGAAAATCCAAGATCCGGATTTAAACTATAGACTCCGGACTAGCTTCCTCCGGACTCATTTTAAAAGAAGTCCAGTTGCCGCTACGGACTGCTGTCTCTACTATCTTTAAAGCCTAGCCCTGGCGTGGCTTCCCGGAGGGATCGGCGCCGGCCTTCTACGCCGCTATCAAGGCGACACGGCGCGTCATCGCATCCAGCCAAGGGGAGTACCTATCGGTAGCCTGAACTGAACCAATCTAACTGGTGTAGGGCACGAACATATTTCCCACAACCCACTTCTTTTCTTTTTGTAAATATTGTATACGTATTTTAGATTTTCATTTCTACCCCGGTCTTCCCAAGTGCGCTTGGGACGACACAAGAAGGGTTGATATCGATTTCATCAGCTTATGGGCTCAGCACGCTTCCACCGCTACCCCTTCGAGATACAGGCGTGAGTTTATTTCACGTACTAACTTTATTGTTTTCTATTAGGTAATACTGAACACAAAAGCTCGTAATAGAGTGGAGTTGGAGAACAAACCTCACGGCAGTTTAATGGCTGGTTCGCCGATATATTTTATCGCCTCTGCCCATCCCCTCGGTAGTTGGTTGCACTCCTTACCCGAATCCGCGGCAATAAGACAAAAATGGAACATTTTTATTATTATTTTTTTTGGTACATTAGTAAAATCTACATTATAGATTACTACGATGTATTGCACAACACGGAAAGCCTTCGCATAAACCAGGAACAATTATTACTTCAAACTAGACACATTCAAGAAAAATATGTATTTTGTTTAACAAAACGTTTAAACTATTTGAAAATAGGCTAACATAGGGCCAGATTCTGAATTGAGAATTTCACCAAGTAAATACTTAGTAATAAGTAACGTTCTGACACAGTCTTTGAAGAGAAATTGAAGAAACAGCGTCTGCACTTCATTAAACTTAAATACTAAGTATACAAAATTTAGAATGTACTTTAATCATTAAGCTTAACAATTTAATAATAAGGAAGAGCGGGGTATCTGTAACACAGGTTTCGACTTAATACTGAGTGCTTAGTGCGAGTTTTTTAACTACTCGATCGCGATAACGTAAACTAATATTTCTATGGCATCGAGGAAGCGCCACCTAGCAACAAGTATGGAAATTAAAATTGCTGAGTGCAAGTTGTAATGGTTTACATTGAGAAGTGAACACGTTTACCAGCAAACGAATAAACGCGAGTGCGAGTTGTACTGTGACAGCGTTTTGCCAGTTCGAACGATTAACTTACTCATACTCACTACTCAATGCTCGATTAACGCGGTAGTAAAGTTATATCTTAGTTTCATCTGTTAGGTAGTAAATTGGATCTGTCAAACTCGCACTAAGCACTCAGAGCCCCAATGACGTGTAAACTGTAACCGCTGCTTATTGCATAAAGATTTATTTATTCAGCAAAATTCTCAATTCAGAAACTGCCACATAGACCAAATAGAAATATAATAGATTACCTTAGGTACATAGTGCAAAAATAAGGTGAAAAACAAGTGTGTACCTACATAATATCCGTTAAAAATCTTAAACCACATTCGTTGGAAATATATTGGGACCTCGAAGGTCTTCAAGAAGACCACTTCACCATGACGCTGCGTTCCGGTTCTTCTAAGTTCCTAGATTGGAGGACGGCAAGTCAACCTTTACAGTTTGATCCAATGTCGCCCGTGACACAATTTGTGTAGAGTGCACGCATGAATAGGTTGATGTGCTGTTGGCTGTAAGAGCAGCAGTGGCACAGCAAATGTTGTATGTTGGATGGTGATGGAAGAAGAAGGCTTAGTTACTCGACTGTTGTGAAGCCCAAAAAGGTATGTGTTTGGCTTTATATATTAAGTATATTCGATTCATGTTCCCTCGTAACCTCTTAAAACTAACTAATGAGCTTTCGACCAAATAAGAACTCAATCGATATGTCGGGTTGTTCCACATTAGAGGGTGTTCCATATTACTATTATAAAATTAGCATAAACCAAAAGGAAATGTAAAACGCACTAAAAGCACAAAATAAAAAGTAACCAACTACCCGAATGCTGAGAATCAACAACCAAACAGCGGGACCAAAGTTTGAAATTTCGAGGTACCTAGGTTCTAAAGACGTTGTAACGTATGTAAAAACATTCGTTTATCAGGTTCAAAATATTCGTAATTCCTTATCCAGCAAAGCTTCAGACCACATCAAGCGAAAATCACTAAAAAGATACAGTGTGCGAGCGAGAGAGCTTGCCAAACGAAACAGCAGCCTCAAGTCAAAGGCTACCTTATAAATTAGGAACTGGAGGCCACTTGACATAAACCAAGTGGCTTGTTAATAATCGATTCAAAACAAACCGAGAAAGGAAACATCAATTTAAAAGCATCTGGCCGCAAATAAAGAAAAAAATAAGCAACTGGAAAAGAAAAAGATCTCGTTATCAGATGCCGTTAAAACAAAATGATTGAACACAGAACGGCCAGCTTGTTTTTGCTCGTAAAATTTTCAGAACATCGAAACTTACAATTTAACTAAATAGTTGCTAATTCCTTCCTTTAAAAACCTATTTAGAGGCTAAAAATTTCACCCATACCGGCCTCTAAATTTTTAGCCTCTAAATAGGTTTTTAAATTTGTTCCATAGCACGGGTTAGTGCATTAAAAATAATAGTAGTGTAATTCCTTCCTTTTTAACATAAAAATAAAACATTTTTACTGATTTGTATCTTGTTAACATTTATTATATGGTAAATAAAATATTTTCACTTTCATTTTAATTTTTCAAGACTATAATTTGCAAAATTAGCAACTATTAGCAATTATTAAATTTTAGGTTTCAATGTCTGCGTGTATTTAAACTAGAGGTTTGTGTAAAGTGTATGTAAATAGATATATTTAAAATTGTAGTTTAAATTGAAATAAATAGTTGCAAAATTATAAACTAATATACAGGTATTTTAAATATACATGTGTTTACATGTTAACTTTTCAGTTTAAATACGTCTCTAAAAAGATCTGACCAAGAATAGAGTTTGGTATTTGCGCAGTATTTAATATACAGAGCTAGTTAACTAAATTGCTAGATTACGTATGAGCACCAAAATTTCAACTTAACCTGTTAAATAAAATTAAAAAAAATCTCTGCCTGAGGTTATGACTTACTTCAACACTTTTTTAGCTTAAACGCGTGCCGATCTACTCACGCAAGAACTCACAGGTTAAAATTACCAATCTGCGGTGGGCATGCGTGGCCCGTACCCTCTCGGAGAGACCCTGTGACCTACAACGGAACGTGTAAAGTCAACGTAAAAAAATCAAAATTAAATTTCGAAAGCGTTCTTCTGCACTTTCCAAATGCATCAGACTGTCGATGGAACATCAATCGGAATCGATTTATCGAGTTAATAAATCGATTAAAAAGAATCGAGTCGATCGGAGTTCAGCTTTAAATGGGTCATACACATAACCATGTTCAGGCCAAATAACATTGATAATGTTGAAACTACATCACGGTACATAATTTAACATACAATCTTACCGCGGTTTTAACATTATAGAGGAAACATTATGAAATAAGTATGCTTTTTTTATATTCTCTAAGTAGTATTTTATCTCAAAAGTCCTCTTCGGTGGACTGTTCAGATTCGTGGTTGATATGTTTGAATGAACGAAACTTTTTATTAAGAACTATTAATTATAAATTGTTATTTCTAAATATCTTGCAGTTAGCTTACATATTACAGCTTGTCATTTATTGAATTATAGATTACAGTATTTTTTCTTAATATGCCCAGAAAGGGTTGGTGTTGGTAATTGACGTTCTAAAAGGAGGTTATTTATTTCAATGTTATAAGACTTCACGCGAACCTTGTTGTTTTTTTTGATACCCTCACTTATAAGTGATGATAGTAACTACCACTGAACACAATCACCCTCATAACTGACAACATTTCATATTTTACAACGCGCAAAACTAATGTTAATTTTGCTATCTTGATTACGAAAAAATAATTGGAATTTGTATTATTGCTTAATTTTAGAGAAAATAAATAAAAACCAAAAATTGTGTGATGGCGTCACATATACGGTGGAAAGAGGAGGTACCGTTGCCTTATATTAAAAATTATAAGACAGATGTCATTTTCAATTTCATTCAAATGTCATGTCGGAGTAATTAATTCCTTTTCCTTTCCTTAATTCCAATGGTTTTTAAAGAGGCGGCAAGGGTGTATTATTAATCCGTATGTGTGACGTCATTTGGCGGTTACGTCCTTTTTGAATAAGACGAAATTCAAACAGAAAATTATGAAAATCATCGAATTTCCGAAAATAAAAAAATAGGGTCGTTTTATTTCGTATCTAGTTTCCTTTAAGACATTTAAATATATATACTAAAAAAATTAAATGTTGTCAATTCCCTTTTTTAATCTTCTTCATCTTCTTCTTCCTTCCAACTCGTATAATCATTATGAAAATTATTTATTGCTCGTACTGTTAGCCAGAGGTCGCGGGTTCGAGTCCCGGCATTGGCGGAATTTTCAGCCTCTAAATAGGTTTTTAAAACATAATATTTGGAACAAAGTTAAAGGTAACATCGTCATGATCAGTAACATCGTCATCGCCTATCCCCATGTAGCCTTTTCCAAAGAAACTGCTATCGAATGCTGATAAAAATCAATAACAGCTTACTTTGGTTACTGACAGAGATGCCTTTAGTCATATTCAAAAGCAAGTTACATAAATGGCACATAGAAAAATGCTTTTATTCATTTGTAAATATTGACTTACAATCGATTTAAAAACGATAAGGAATATACAGGACATTGTAAACACAATTTACTTTGCATTTTAATTTACTGAATTATCTTTGTATTTTGTGAATAAAAATATATTGTAATACTTGATGAATGATATAATTTAATTTAAATATTTTTTATACAGAAATATTATATATACATAATATAATATTTCTGTAACATTTAAACCCCACTACTGGGGCACGGGTCTCTTCCTTTGCTTTTCGCATAATTATAATAAATGTAATGAAGATGGCAGTATAAACGCTTTGTAGTTTATCACATTTCACGTCACATCACACTAATAATTATTGTTTAAAGGATATTGACCATTTTGTTCGAGCATCAGGCTAAACGTGAACAGAATATCAGTAAAAAGATAACTTGGTCAATAATTTTTATTTATTTTTAAACAAATAATTTTGCTTTCTTCGTTGTAACCATTGAACGTAAAAATTAAAAAAATATTTTGCTGGATCGACATTCTTGTTGAGATGAAAGACGCCATTGGCCTCCATTTTTAAATATTTCAAGTTTTTTTAGGTACGTACATGTTTTAAAACTAAAACAAATGTGACTGACACAATCACAAAAAAAAGTTTTTAAAATATGATTTGATTACCTATCCTATATTATCACAAGCCAAGTCGTTAAAAGATGAAAACAGTTAAAGAAAATATTCATGCCGCACGAAGACGAAGCGAATAGACAAAACAGTTTGTAGTGGACACTATTGACAGCTTTTTTTTGTTGCCAGAAAAAAAGTAATCGATTTCCGATTCGATTCTTGTCGTATTTCTTTTCATTTGGTAGTGAGGGGTTTGTGAGAAGCTATTAATTGATACACTTTTGCCTATTTATTCATTACACTATTTTTTATTTTTAATGCACTAACCCGTGCTAAGGAACAAATTTAAAAACCTATTTAAAAGCTCAATTGGTAGAGCGCTGGTACGGATAGCCAGAGGTTGCGGGTTCGAATCCCGGCATGGGTGAAATTTTTAGCCTCTAAATAGGTTTTTAAAAATATTTATTCATTCCACACAAAACATTGTTTACAAAACACACCTCATTGTTTACAACACACACTAAAAAGAACATAACATAAATCATGATATGAATTATTTCCCAATCGATAATAAATTAATAATTAGTACTGGCAACACCAAAGCCGAAAGTGGCAAAAAAAGACAGGAAGAAAACTTATTAAATTGATTGTTTTTATCGTTTAAATGGTTACTCCAAAAATATAAAAAATATTCGTGTTTTTATTAATAATGACCATTTATTACTTTGTATCAGTATGAACATGCTGTTCACGCATAGCTGAAAGTGGTTAATGTCCTTTAATATTTACTCGTATGTTTGTTACTTCTTCACGTCTAAACGGCTGGAGCAATTTTAATAAAATTTGGTATAGAGTTAACTGACACCCCGGATTAACCTATGTAGACCTATGTAGGCTACGTTTTACTGCGAGGAAATATATTTTAATGTTAATACATAATTTATTTTCCCTAAACATCATGACGAAATCGTGGCTTGGTTGACTCCGCACGTATTGACTCGTCTTTCCTGTGGGCTAGGCCGACTAAGCTGTCAAGATGGTATGGGTGCTGGGCAAGCCTACACCATCTGAAACCATGTCCCAGGCACTACAGCGTCGGAGTGATCCCGTCACCCATCTAGTGTGAGTGAAGATACCACTGGATCTCATTAAGTAGATGCAAAAAGGCCAATATTATAATTGTTTTCCCTAATATGCCGCGGGTATCACGGGCGTAGTTAGGTGGTCATTTGATGAGGTAAAATCGTCGCAGGCAGTAGTTGAGACAACAACAGAGAAAGATAAAGACACAAAGAGTCTTTATCCAACCGCCACATAAAGCATTAATGCATTATAATGTCTGGATGTTTGCACGCCATCAATAGTCAGATATCGCTAATGCTTTTAATTTCAAACACAAACTCGTACAGGTAAACGACTAATGTATTGCCTTTTTAATTCGATACCGATATCAACCTTTGTAGGTCCCCACTGTTGAGGCACGGGTGTCTTCCTGCATCGCAGGAAGGTTAGCCCATACTCCACCACGGGGGCCAAGTCCGGGCTGGTGGAGGATTGTAAGGCAGTGGCGGGCCTTACTGTCAGAGGTTATCAAACCACCCATAAGGCCTGTGATATGGCTTGACTACTGCCATTAACTGACAGCCGGCACCAACAGCTTAACGTGCCTTGCGAAGCCTTTTTAGTTAAACGCTTAAAAAGGCAACACACACATACACATACACACACACACTACGTATTTGTTAAAGAATCGCGATGCTCATGCATATCCCAAAGTTCATCCTCAGACTTATAATAATTAATCAACTTAGATGCCTTAACATTTTTAGTTGACTTATTTAATTAATTGCAGACGAAACATTAAATAGGACATTACCTAAGAGAAAACATGACATGAGAAAACATTGTACATTAACGCCAGCTTATGTCTGTAAGAGATTTCTTCCAGCAATCCCTGAAGAGTCGGAGCAGCAATAATTTGTAGCAATTTAACTAAATGTTTTCTTTCATTCATTTAGTAAAAAAACCGGTCTATACACGTGTACAAAATAACCTAAGCAGAAATAATACACTACATAAACTAAATACCTGTAAATATAAATAAATAAAGTACATAGTAAATAATTATAAATATATAGCTCAAAGTTATGATAGAGTTACTGGATAAAGAAGTGAGTATGTGGTGTATGTACTTCTTAAGATAAGTTGAAACTTAATTAGGCAATAAGGAGTGGCGGTAGCCCACTGGGTAGAACAATGGAGTCGGAAGTGAAAGACCCAGGTTAGATTCCCAGTGCGGCCATGTACCTTTGTTTTTAAGCTATATACATTTTTGAAGATATAGTAGCAATCCTACTCGCTAACTTTAAAGGAAAACATCGTGACGAAACCTATGTGCCTGAGGTACTTCAATACGTCAGCGCTTGAAATTGCCAATCGGCGGTGGGCACACGTGGCAAATAATCCCATAATCTGTCTCTGAGAGAAGGCCTGTGCCCTGCAGTGGAACGTTTATAGGATACATAAAAAGAGTCAATATTTTATTTTATTTTTGCTTTATTGTCTCCATTAAAAATATATCATGTAATAGTCCAGTCAGCTAGCGGGAATTCGCGCTGTTTAAATTATACAACTTCGGACAAACTTTTAGTTTGGCGAGGCGCATTACTTATCACGTTGGTCTGTACTCTACATATCAAAGCATTTACACTCTTGTCTGTCTGGTTATTCTCGTGGCGAGATCAAAGCAAAACGTATGGGTTAATTGTTTGTAATTGTTTTTTAGTGAACGTCATTTTCTACTGTTTAGTTTTGGCCACGTCATTGTAAATTGGTCTAAAAAAGAAGTCGTAGGCTAATTAATAGTGCAAAACAATTAACATAACATTTACATACATGCACATACATTGGTTCTGGCCCCATAGTACGATACCCTGTGTCGTGGGAACCAGAAACAACGACATCACAAACATGTAAAAATCCAAGGCCTGAGGATTTTTTTTTGTCTCCAGCCGGGATTCGAACCCGGGACCTCTTGCATGGTAGGCAGATCTACCGCTACGCCACAGAGGTCGTCAAATATTTGTGACAAACCTCGAGATTTTCATATAATATTTTGTAATGTTCACAATCCGTTTTCGAAGCGTAAATAATTGTCAGTGTCAAATATGTGTTATGCATATTTTAAAAAAAATACTTTAGTGTAGCTCGATTGGCTGTGTGGTGTTGGCCTAGAGAATAGCACCAACCCAAATTCTTCCCGCGGGTCTCGTAAAAGGCGACTAAGGGATATAAACCGGGAGGTGGGCAGCAGCGCCCCCTGCAGTACAATTCCACCAAACTGCGATCCCCAACCCGCTTGCCCAGCGTGGGGATTATGGGCATTGCCCCCCAATGATGGCACAACCTTGCGCTATGGCGCTTATTAGGGGAGGGCTATGTCCAGCAGTGGACTAATATAGCCTGAAGAAGAAGAAGCTCGATCGGTTTATCATAATCGTAATAATCCTTAATAATAATATCGTCGTTTATCATAATTTCTACTATTCTTTCATTTCTGGGGGGAGAGCTCCCGCCCTCCCCTATAGGTCTGAGTTAATGTACCTACCCTATGTTTATGTAAGTTTAGTTTAGATTATTGTATTTCACGTATTTTTTCCTGCACCACCCCTTGCCAGCCTCTTCAACACCAAAGGTTTGCTGGAAGATAATGCTTCTTGCATTAAGCACGCCCAGGTACTGAGTCTAGACGCAATGTAAGCTGTCTCACACACGGCAGTTATTACTGTAACTATAAAAAACATTCACAACCTGGCAACAAAGTCGTAAATACAAATCAAATGATCCCAATAATAAAGTGGAAACAACTTTGGCCAACAAACTCCCACGAACAAAACAAAATTAATTACAGCCAAAGAAAAGAAGTATAAGGAGGATTTTTTTTTCGCGAGTAAAAAAGTAACTTTCAGCTGCTTTTTATGTTCGGCAATCCATCATTTAGAACAGAAAGTAAATCATTCATGAGTGGTGCTTTCTTCCGAGGCACTTTTGACTCTTATTCCCAGGACTTAAGAGCTACTTTTGATGGTCTGTGGGAAATCATCAAAAAGTCAATCGAAACTTTCGACACCCATGAAATTTACAAAGCGGACATTTAGGCCACCGGTGTGTTTCAATTTGTATGAAGTTTTTGAGGTTTTTAGGAGATATACCACCTCCTCTAGCAGAAGGGATTTTATAACAAAATATAAAGGAAAAAGTGACGAGAAAATACTGCAGGCAGGGCAAAGGTTTAATTACACATATACTTTCTCCCTCTATCTCATTGTGTGTGTGTGTGTGGGTGTGTATGTGTTCGCGTGTTATTCTAGAATAGTATAGAAACGGTTTTATTCACAAATTACTAGTCGTATCGGTCTTCCTCAAACACATTCTCTGCACCGTTACTTTTATTGTAGTACCTATTGTGGCTTAAAGTAGTGTATAATAGTGAAGTGAAATTGAAGCAGCAATAGATACATAGAGATTACTTTAATAGCAATATACGCGTCGGATTGAAAAGCTACTTTCTTCAAGTCAGTTAAAAATTGAAATTATGCCGACATTATAATTGAGAAAGGATTGTTGCATTAGTTTGGACATATGGAGAGTATGAAAGACGAAAGATCGACAAAACAAATATATATTGCGAATGTGAGTGAACGGGCTGGTAAGGGACCTCCCCGGCGGACATACATCGACCAAATATGGGATGTATTGGCAAAGGGGAAGATAAAAAGTACCCCGAACCGGCGTGCATGAATAAACGTTGATGAAGCGAAGGTGATATGTCAGGATCGTGGCAAGTGGCAGTCCCTGTTCTCTGCCTACCCCTCCGGGATACAGGCGTGAGGATTAGTATAAGTGTATTCTATAGCAATAAAACTCGCTCAACTCAAAACTCAAACATCTTTTTTGTATCGATATGAACCCTTTATGCCCTCTTCCTACATCGCAGGAAGGTTAGGCCATACTCCACCACGGGGGCCAAGTCCGGGTTGGTAGAAGATTGTAAGACAGTGGCGGGCCTTACTGTCAGAAGTTATCAAGCCGCCCACATGGCCTCTTTATTGTATACATTAAAATAACAAAATTACAGCAAGTCCGCCATTCCCCAATATCACACAAATATTGTGACCCTGGTTGACACAAAAACATTAATCCCCAGTTTCTCGTACATAAAAATCTATTATTCTGCAGTCGGTCAGCTGACCGCAGACTGGCCAATTTTTGTGACTGGCTAGCAGCATAACGTCTGATTATCATGCCGGAAGTCTTGGGTTCGATTCTCAGAGGAGGTCGCCATACATTTGTACAAATGGCCTCAGTCTGGGTGTAAGTAACATAACATAACATTTACATACAGGCACATACATTGCCCCACACTGGGATATCCTGTGTCATGAGAACCAGAAACAACGACATCACAAACATGTAAACGTCCAAGACCGAAAGTGGGTTTTTTTGTCCCCAGCCGGGCTTCGAACCCGGGACCTCATGCATGGTAGACAGACGCACTACCGCTGCGCCACAGAGTTCGTCAAGTCCATTATTTTGATATTTAATTGTTTAATTATAATTCATATTTCTAAAATAACTCAATATCTCTGACTTTGGGTACTCAAAGTTTATCCAGATTCAATATATTTATTTGTTTTTTCTCATTTCATTTACAATTCACAATTAATTTCTAATAATATACTTATATAAACTACAATTTATACTGATATTTCCAGCCAGACTTTACACTATTTAATCCGGTACGACAGCAGTTGTGACTACTATACCTCAGCTCTCTTGGCGCTGCATGCCGCTCACACCGGGTACCGGCAGAATGAATACCAGCGCTGAAGTTCTTCCTGAACTTTCAGAACCTGAGCCGGAGCCCATTCACGTTGATCACTCTCAGTCCAGTATAGCCTAGGTACACTACAGTACCGCGTACACCTATCTTCTGTGTGTATTTGCTTTTTATGTATGCTACTTTTTTGTTATATGCTTTGTTCGTGTTGTGATTTGCATTTGGTTTTGTACTGCTTAGCTTTTTATACGTGTGTGTGTCTTATGTGAATAAATGTTTTATCTATCTATCTTCCATATTTGTGATGTCCTTGCCTATCCTAGTTTGGGACCAGGACAAGTCGCACCCTCAGAACGAAAGAGGCCTAAGTCAAAAAATTGTGAAATTGAGTTACAATCATAGAGTCATAAAAAGGTATGCCGTGGAAGGAAGATTCGCTTTGCTCTTTTTTTACAATAAGTGCCTTTGATTTACTATTCATCGGATAGAGCATACCTTTTTATGTCTCTCTATGATTGTTAGGTACTCAATTTTTTGAGAATGTTTTGAGTGTTTAAACTATTTTTTGACTTAGGCCTCTTTCGTTCTGAGGGTGCGACGCACCCGACAGAACGTTACTTAAGTATCTACAGTACTACACATCATAAAAGTCCCTTCGGGAATCTACGTTCGCGCAGACTAGGAAGAAGTGTAACGAAAGTACCCGAAGCGATAAGTAGGTACATTCAACGTGATCTTTAACCGATACGGTTAAGGTGCAAAATTGATTGCCGCAGTAGCGCTACCTATTTCGCTCACGCTAATATTGCCAAACGAATAGTCACCTGCATCGATGACGTTGAATCAACCAATAGCAACAAAGGCGCGCGGCCTGCCATAAAATTAAACTATCTGATTGGTCGATCAACTTGCCGCACATCCAAAATTTGATCATCTGCGCAAGTACATCCGCGGGACTTATTTCTTATGTAGCACTGTACCTGTGAAATTCTCAATTCAGAAATCGGCCCTAAGGCAGTAAATTTTCTCTAGCGCCCTCGAGAATTGCACAGTTCCCACCTCGTTGAAGGCAACTCAGCGCTTTTATGGATTCAGCCTTTCGCCAACTTATAATTTAGCGTGTTAAAACGTCATCAATCGTTCTTACAGGCTCAAAGATCGCTTTAATGAGTTAGGGTGACTATAAGTTGAGTCAGCTTTATAACTTTTGCAGTATGTCCCAAAACGCTACAGGATTTTCATGACGACCTCTGTGGCGCAGCAGTAACGCATCTGCCTACCATACAATAGGTCCCGGGTTCGAAACCCGGCTGGGGATTAAAATAAACCCCAGGTCTTGGATGTTTACACGTTTGTGATGTCGTTGTTTCTGGTTCCCACGACGCAAGGCATCCTAGTGTGGGGCCAGAAGCAATGTATGTGACCGTATGTAAATTTGTTATTATTATATTACTTGGGTCTAAAATTATATAATTATCGTGTATCGTGTTTCTTAACATCGATTTGAAATTAAATTAATCAGCCCATTCTGCAGGGTACATACCTTCTCCCAAAGAAAGAGAGTAAGTGGCCACGGCGTGAAAACCAGATTACTGAAACTTTAATTAAACACGAGGTCAGCCTTCAGCCTGAGCTTTGACTCCGACGTCCCTATGAACGATCTATATCGGTTCTATCGATCAATCAGCTTGTACTCGTCAACTGTTTTTTGCCCTCGACCATTTTCGTCCAGCCGCTGCCAGCAATCTATCCAAGACCATTAGTTCAGTAAGCTAAACTAAAGTAAAATTTATTTCTCACCATAAACAACATAAAACAGACAGCGTTTTACAAGACGTGAGCGCTTTACAAATAAATTCAATTGACATAAAAGGTGGTATTGTATTTTAACAATTATTAATGATATTATTTTCTTAATGCACCGATCTATTCCACACAAACATCAATAATTCAAATATTACAGGTGGGCGTCCTACGCTGCGTTTGCCAGTTTTTTTCTGCCAAACGCAGCGTAGGATGTTCTGCCTCTCCTTGAGAAAGATTTTTTGGCTCTTCGGTAAATGTAAACAGCCCATTGTAACTTCAACTTCCTAATCTTACATAGGTTAAAGATAGTTTACCCGCGACCATTTTCAATCGGCCACCAACATTCTCAATATTCCCATAGCTAACGCGAACGTTGGCCACCCTACCTTAAGGCGCGGCACATTAAATATCAATTTGTTGCCGCGCATCGCCTTAAGTACCATATACGAGCGCTTTATTGATTAAAATTACACAGTGGTACAGTCGGCGCAGTGGTACAGTGTAGGTGACACAGAGGGTCCAGATCTATGTTCTACTGAGTAGCCTAAGATCCGGTATAGATTATCCCTGTAACCTTGAAGTAAGTTAACCGAACATATTATTATTTATTTTAATTCTTTATTGCACTAATTACATGAGAATGTAGAAGGGCTTAATGCAAGAAACATTCTCTTCCAGCAAACCTTTGCTGTTGAAGAGACTGGCAAAGGGAGCAGCAAAAAGATAAGATAAGATAAGATAAGATAATGCTTTATTCATACACAAGACACACATTAAACATTTGTATGAAGTTAATACTAAACACAAAAAAAAAAAAAGAAAAGAAAACAAAAGAAGGTGAAATACAATAATAAACTTACATAAACATAAGATAAGAATATTCTTTATTGTACACTGGAAAAACAGCAAATACAAAGCAATTGCAAATATACATGGTACGATTGGCGGCCTTATTGCTAAAAGCAATTTCTTCCAGACAACCTTAGGGAGATACACTAACTTTGACCTACAGGGGCATACAATATGGCTAGTGAGTAAGTTTTTTTAATTCTTTTGCTATAAGCCCATTTTTTTATGTAGGCTTTATACGTCCCACAGCAGGGCATAAGCCATCTCTCAGAAAGAAAGAGTATGGCTTAATTACTATGGGCATAATTACCAATCTCCGCGGATTGGCAAAAAATTGCATTAAAAATAAAAATAGTGTAATCATGTGGGTACAGTGATATCGTTCCGATGTTAAACCTAACTGCAAAGTAGGTAGTCGGGGCTGTAAGTAATGCAATTTGCTTAAGTCAGATGTCGCTGCCTGTACGTAATACAGAGAATATTGTAAAGAGGTTCGAAATTTCACTGATGCCGTGAGTCGCCCATTGGCTCAATTGGTAGAGCGCTGGTACGGATAGCCAGAGGTTGCGGGTTCGAATCCCAGCATGGGTGAAATTTTTAGCCTCTAAATAGGTTTTTAAAGACGGCCTTATTGCTAAAAGCAATTTCTTCCAGACAACCTTACGACGGAAAGTTGCTGAAGGAAATAAGAGACGGGTAGTCGGTGCAAATATGAATATATTAATACACTACTTATATAAATAACAATATACCTACATAAAAAGTTACATACATAGTAAAGTTATGATAAACTTACATAAATACGTTATAATAACAATCAACGCGAAATAATACAATATTGTAAAAAGGACAATGCACGAATACTAAACTTGCAGAGTGCTTAGTGCGAGTTTTTTAACTACTCGATCGCCTTAACGTAAACTCATATTTCTATGGCATCGAAGAAGCGCCACCTAGCGACAAGTATGGAAATTAAAATTGCTAAGTGCGAGTTGTAATGGTTTACGTTGAGAAGTGAACACATTTACCAGCCAAAACACGAATAAACGCGAGTGCGAGTTGTACTGTGACATCGTTTTGCCAGTTCGAACGGTCAACTTACTCATACTCACTACTCATTGCTCTATTAACGCGGTAGTAAAGTTATTCGATTGTATCTGTCAAACTCGCACTAAGCACTCAGGGACAGGTAAAACTCCTTAACCTTGCTTTTAAAGACAACTGAGGAAGGGGAGCGCCTTATTGATACCGGAAGATCATTTCACAGCCGAGTGGCCGTTACGGTAAATGAGTCGCTGAAGAACCTCGTCGAGTGAGTTGGAGTCTTCAGCGACATATTCAGGTCAGACCTTAATGCCCGGCTGTGGGAATCACCGAGGTAGGTAAAGCGCTATTTAAGATATAAAGGTTTGGCTGATTGTAAGTAAAATAATAAACAAACCAGATTTTTATAATAATATTAGAATTTAGGTTTATGTCTAAGCAATGCTTCTGTGGCGAATCAGTGGCGTCCCTATCAGGTTCTTAAATCTGCATAATTGATAACACTTTTATTTCAACCTGCAGGTACTATTTGGCATCTGGAGATCCCTGCTTCTGTACAGTAAGCGACAAGAAAAGAACACATTTTCTTCTATAGTCACTCTTATGCCATGCTACATAAGATCTACATGTTGACAGTCTGGCTGACGTTGATGGTACTTTTAGTAATGAACTGCAAAATATGTTTCCAAATATATGTTTGCGATTTTTTTTGGTTGATTTTATAGATGAGTAGGTTTGGGTAGAGCAAGAATGCTAAAAGTCTTTGTGTAGGTCTTTTTCAAAAGAAAGTACTAACTCCATAGTTAAATTAAAACTACACTATTTTTATTTTTAATGCACTAACCCGTGCTAAGGAACAAATTTAAAAACCTATTTAGAGGCTAAAAATTTCACCCATGCCGGGATTCGAACCTTTACAATCTTTACAATTTTCTCTGTATTACGTACAGGCAGCGACATCTGACTTACGTACGTAATACAGAGAAAATTGTAAAGAGATTCGAAATTTCACTGATGCCGTGAGTCGCCCATTGGCTCAATTGGTAGAGCGCTGGTACGGATAGCCAGAGGTTGCGGGTTCGAATCCCGGCATGGGTGAAATTTTTAGCCTCTAAATAGGTTTTTAAATTAAAACTATTTATAAAAAAATCATATAACTATGTATCATAATTAAATATTGAAAATCGCTCGTAGACCCGGCTGCCGGCGTTATCTTAAACGATCACCAAGGTTAAGCAACATAGGGTGCGTTCAGTGCATGTATGGGTGACCGTCTATGACTAACGCTAGTGGCATTTTTCCGAGCGGTTCCGTGCTTTGCAAGGCACGCTAAGCAGTTGGTGCCGGCTGCCGTCGATAGATGGCAATCGTTAAGCTAAGTCAGAGGCCTTAGGGCGGGTTGAAAACTTCTGACAATGTATGGCCTACCTTCCTTAGGGAAGAGACCCGTTCCCCTCAGTGGGGACATAAGGGGTTGATGATGATGATGACATACGTACAAAATCAGCTTGAGCTTCGTCAAACGTAAAAACAAAATAATAATAATAATACTACAAAAATATCAACATAAAATATACCTACTACCGTCCGTTAGAATTGTAAGCTTGTGTTGTTTATTGTGGATTGTATCTACGAATTTTGAAGCGGTGGAAGCTCAGTGGGTAGAACCATGGACTGGCAAGCGAGAGCCCCAGGTTCGATCCCGAGTGCGGGCATGTACCAATGACTTTGTTTCATTTCAAAGTTACGTACATTTGCGAATTTGTAGTCGCAATACCACACACTAACGGTGAAGGAAAACACCGTGAGGAAACCCGCGGATTGGTTGGCTCCGCACGTATTGACTAGTCTTTCCTGTGGGCTAGGCCGACTAAGCTGTCAGGATGGTATAGGTGCTGGGCAAGCCAACACCATCTATAAAACCATGTCCCAGGCACTACAGCGTCGGAGTGGTCCCTTCACCCATCTAGTGTGAGTGAAGATACCACTGGACGCTGTATAAATCATCTCATTAAGTAGATGCATAAAAGGCCAATACTATGTACGAATTTTGGTTTATTTTAATCGATAAATCTTTGTAATCGATATTCGATGTCTAGATATATTAATTTCGAGAATTTTAAGCTGGTAACATCCTTGTCATGTCAACACCGGGTTAAGTTAGAAAGTGGGGCAGGCGACATCGAAGGTCGATATTTTTGAATCATTCTAAGTAGACATGCGCAAAACGGTACCCTATTAGAACATGCCACATGGCATGGCATTTTGTACTGCGCCGTATGTCATTATAGCAGTACGCAGTACACGGAACATGGCGTAACAACCGTTTCGTGAACTTCTTTCTGCCTTTTATTTTTCTCGCCAACGTTCACAGAATATACTAGCTAAAGTATGTTTACGTAGCGACATCTGACGTCATCGCATAAAGTTAGTTATTGCATCTGTTCAATTCTCGAGCGACGAAGCTACCTTCCTGAAAAAAGACGTATACAGAAAGGTCTATAATTTGGTCAAGGATTGAAGATGTTGAAGCCAGAAGGAAAAGGATAATTCCACTAATTTACAAGTGTAAGGTGGCAACACTGCTGATTTGGTAACGTTTAGCAGAAATTGCAGGCTATAAAGAATGCAAAAAACAAGAGATGGCGTATCGGTAAACCGCTTGTTTTAATAACCAACAACAACAGCACTACGGGAGGCCTTATGAGCGGCTTGATAACTTCTGACAGTAAGGCCCGCCACTGTCTTACAATCCTCCACCAACCCGGACTTGGCCCCCGTGGTGGAGTATGGCCTAACCTTCCTGCGGTGCAGGAAGAGATCCGTGCCCCAGCAGTGGGGAGATACAAAGGAAAATAAAATTAAAGTATCCCGAGCGGGGATAGGGGAGCGGTAAAACGCCTCACATAACTACGGGAGGTCGTAGGTTCGAGTCCCGGTATGTTGCAACTCTGTTTTCCATGTTACCGTACATTTTCTAAGTTATAGAAGCAATACCACTGGACTGAAGGTGAAGAAAAACAGTAAGGAAACAATTGTATCTTATCTTCTGTATCTGCTGTTCCTGTCACAATGTTTTCGGTATACAATAAAGAATATTCTTATCTTATCCTATCTTATCTAAGGAAACCCCTGTCAAAGTTGTTTACATACCTCAGCGCATGAAATCACCAATCCACGGTGGGCACGCGTGGTTATTAAGCCCAACTCTTTCTCTGAGAGAAGGCCCGTATTCTGCAGTGGAACGTTTATAGGCTGCATTAGAAAAAATACACGCTAACCGTGAAGGAAAACTTCGTGAAGAAACCCGCGGCTCGGTTGGCTCCGCACGTATTGACTAGTCTTTCCTGTGGGCTAGGCCGACTAAGCTGTCAGGATGGTATAGGTGCTGGGCAAGCCTACACCATCTATAAAACCATGTCCCAGGCACTACAACGTCGGAGTGGTCCCTTCACCCATCTAGTGTGAGTGAAGATGCCACTGGACGCTGCATAAATCATCTCATTAAGTAGATGCAAAAAAGGCCAATATGTATGTATGCAGAAAAAATGTAATCGGGGCATTAAAGAAAGACTTAAAAGAGTACGTAACTCAAGCTACCTCTAAGCTTGCTTTTATATTGAGGAGTGAAATAGCGCCCGGAACAATGTACCTATTTTTTACCCCTTTTTAGCCAACCCACACCATGTTTGGCAAGAATTTATAGCGCCTTTTAATGCCAAGTTAAGTTAACAATATGGCTTGCGTGGTGCCAATAAAGATTCATTGCGGAGGGCTTACCAAGATCTCGGATTTCTTCGCTTGACTGGTAATATTATGGGGAGAATTTTTAGAATAATAATAATAATATTAGTTTTTTTTATATGTAGCGTGATGCGCTCGTGGCCTAGCCGAACCGAGTGATTGGAATCAATCACTTGAGTTAAGCAACCACAGGCGCGGTCAGGTGCAGGATGGGAGACCGTCCCGTGACTACCGCTAGTGGCATTTTTTCCGAGCGCTTCCGTGCTTCGCAAGGCACGTTAAGCCGTTGGTGCCGGCTGGCATGTAAAGCCATGTCAGAGGCCATATGGGCGGCTTGATAACTTCTGACAGTAACTTGATACCCGCCACGGGGGCCAAGTCCGGGTTGGTGGAGGATTGTAAGACAGTGGCGGACCTTACTGTCAGAAGTTATCAAGGTGATAATTATTATGTTATGATAATTCCAAATTTTGTCCTGGTTATCAGTGAACCCTTTATAAAAATGTAACTCATTACTATATTGTAAATTTTATGCCTGTAATGGATTACAATAAACATGTAATAATATCATTCTTTCTCGTTCTTTTTTGAGAAATTTGAAGTTTCCTGTGTTTATTAAAATGTTCAATTAAATAATCAAAGTTGGGATCTGTTATGTAGATCATATAAGTATAGTCAAATTACAATAATTTTTCTTATATCTTCATTGAGTTGCTCTATAGTCACGAGTCTAAGCTTACGGTACCCGAGGCTAACACATTTTACTACCAAAGCCTTATTTAGTATTCATTCAAAGCCTGAAGGAAGCCCTTCTTTTATTTCCATTTTATTTACGAAAGTGAAAAGCAATTTCAAACAAATCCGAAAAAGTATAAAAAACACAAACTTTTTTAAAAGTCTGGCCATAAATAAAATCGTACCTAGGTAAACCTTTTTTATTTCCGATGTAGTTTCTTTTTTGTTTTTTTCTCTCCAAATGTGTTGCGTGTGTTTTTGAACCGGCCAGTTACACGCCATAAATAAAGCGCGCGAAGATAAAACATGGCGGCGATGAGTGCCATCGTGCCATCCATTTGCGTGTCTATACACTGGCAAACTATAAAAGTAACGCTACATACGGCGCCCGGAAAATTTAAAAATGTAATCGTCAGTACAAACTACCAGTGTGGAGAAACTTTAAAATAGCTAGTAAAAGAAATATCTGCTGTTCAATAGAAATTAGGCCCTTCGATTTTTATTTATTATTGCATGAGCAGTTTGGCAAATGATGTGACTGTGGTTTTTTCATGTCTTCTTTTGAATAAATAAATAAATCTGTAATGACGTCACAGGTCAGTAAATATCTGAGAACCCAAGAGTTGGCTTGACGTTTATTTCTTTAATGACCAGTGACGACACTAATTCCTGTGCGACGCCATATTGTTCAATATAACTTTGGCGGTTGGCGGCTTTTTTTGAAAATGGATTTTTATTAGTTTGTTTAGAATAGAATACAGGAACGATTTAAAAATTATCACTTCTTGACCACTTTTTGAAAACCCAACAAAAATCTGAAATAGTTTTCGAGAGAATTTGTCAAGTGGCCAAGGTATTGGAATTTTTGGAAGGAAAGAAAGAGCAAGTCGCATTCCGCGCGACCTTGCTGTTTCAACGGAAACAAGAGAATCAAATAAGGAAGAAAAGTTACAGAATATCCATATCAATATCTACAACTTATTCCGCTTGGCTTTTTGTATTTTCCAACCTTTCACAGCCATATTTCAGTCGTTTTGGAGCGTTGCCAAGTCTGTTACAGTAACTGCATTATCTGTGGGAGTATCACAATCCGAGCACGAAGTGTGGTAAATCATAATCCTGCCAGTTCTTCGTCATCAGTGGTATAGTACAGTAAATTAAATAAAGTAACTAAACAGCTATTTGCCATTTAATGATGCCGCCATCTACGCCCGACTTTTTTATTTTATTTATGCCATACCTGGCAATAAAGTGACTTTTTCCGCACGCTGCGCGTACGGAAAAAGCCGCTTTCTGGCCAAGTGTAGACGTAAAAGGATGTACATAACACGGGAGGTAATAAAGAAAGCTCTCGATCGCATATTTACGTCCCTCTCGCTTGCAGCTCGGGCCGCAAACTTCTGCGATCTCGGCCTTTCTTTGTATTACGACCCTAGTTGTGTAATGTACTATTAATTACATATCTCTTGCTCTGTAAGTAGTCACTTCCCTGAATGCCGGGGTGTATGGATATCATTACAGCATAGGTTTCAAAACATACCATGTAATGTTAACATTACAGCATAGGTTTTGGAATTTGAAAAAAGAACTGTCATACTCATACTGCAAGAAGAATATTTTTTAAAAGTTAATATTTTTTTCTCGGTATCGATTATTTACTAGAATCGGAATCGAGACAATTTATATTAGAATTTATGAAGATTTTATTTTAAATATCGAACTATTTGTTTCGCAGTCACATCGTTTGTTAATGAGGGCTTTTCAATGACGGCTGTCAGTGGAGTTCCACACAGACGTAATAGATGGCGCTAGCACGGAGTCCCTTTAAAGTTGCTACGAATTTTTTTCTATATCAGTTGGTAAGATCACAGAGTATAAAGTTAGGAATGAGTTCCACAGATAAGAGAGACTACATTAGTTCTCACAGAGTTTCAGAGTTTTGTATCGTCCATCGGTAGTAGTACTACTCTTTCCTTCCATAGTAGGTACATAGTCTGGTTTTTTTGTATTAAGTTCAACTTTCGCCTCTTACGTAGCCGTAGTAGAGTGTAGAGCTAGACCTCAAAACAATAACTAAAGCTAGACGTTCTCTGCTCTCCTGCCTAATGTAAACAACGAATCAAAATCGAGTGCAAGCATACGAAAATTAATAGTTTGCGTTGTAAAAACTTGCAAACATTGTGGCACTCACTTGTTCCCAAAAGATGAACAGAGAATAACATTGTGGATTAAAGCTATCGAACAGCTGAAGTCTGGGTTAACGATAAAAAAATACAGTAGAATTTGCTCAAGTAATTTTAAGCCAACTGATTTTGTTCAAAGGAAGCCTTTAGCCCAACTACAACCAAGTAAGTTTGTTATTATTTAAAGACACTTTAAATATGCAACTATGCCTTATTTTGAATTATATTGGCCCCGTTGTCGGCTAATATAAATTTTATTGATCTAAACAAATATATTAAAAACTTCTTAAGTATTGTTTTTGCGTTTCGCACCTTCAACTCCATTTTAAGGTCCGCGAGAGAGCACTCCCCATATTTTTTGTCCATTATACAGGCCGGTGTCGTTGATACAAGAAGAATCGTGGTCCAATAAGCAGGCTCGGGTCAATCAGGTAAGCAATCAGGTAGTCCGGGTCACAAGCGTTGTTTTCGTCGATTAAAGAAAGTATCAGGGTCCGTAGGCAAGCAAGGTCGTAAATAAATCAAATATTCAAACACGAAAACGTAACGACGCAACAATATTGTGTCGGTCATGTACGAAGTGAGTCTTTTTAATCTGTGGTACGAAGTACGATTAAGATACGTTACCATGCAATGACCGAAAGGAAACGTTTCCCAGTAATAATCGGACATTCGGTCTATTCATTGCTCTCGCGATCACGGATTGGCTGAATGAATAAATGAACCGGACCGGGTGACGAATATGGCCGAGAGCGAACGAACGCTGCATGAGAGAGAGTGTGGTGATTGAACTGAACGGAGCGAAATTGTTTCGATCGGTCTCCCTTCAGCCGGTCGGTCTTTTCCTAACTTTAGAAGTAGGTCGTATGTCGTAGCAATAAAGATTGTTTTTACTTGTTTTGTTTTTTGTTTCATTAATTGTGTCAATTCTGCGCTGCTGGTTCGCGCGCTAATCCAAGTAGGTACTTTTGTAAAAGTAATACCGTGTTGTTTTCTTGATGTTAGTTTCTCTAACTAATATAACATAATATTTTCACTGTGTTATTATAGTGAATTATTGGTGAAGGAGATTTTTCTGTTTCGTGCGCTTTGGGACGCTTATTTCTGTGCTAGTAATCTTGTTCTGCGAGCTACTTTTGTTCTTTGCAAATAACAAAAGTAGCTTACGATAATCTAGATGGTAATAATTATTTCATTGTACGTAGGAAAAAAAACTACCCGAACTAAAAATATTTTTTGATTGATTTTTATCATAGTACTTCTAATATAATGGTGGCACGGCAACATTAAAAATATTAATCATAAATTAATGGTCCTGTAAAAATACAGATATAAAAAGCATATTTTATGGCTGAAAGGTCAAAACGTGAACGTTGAGATGGTTCTACTAAGAGGTCCTAATGGTCCTAATAGTACTAATATACAGTACTAGTACATTGTCTCAAATATAACAGTACGGAGCGATCTTTAAGATGTCCGAGCAGGCCCAATACTAGCAACCAACAGTCAACATAATCAACACGCTACCCTCAGCTACTCACAGATTACTCAGCAGTCAAACGGAACACACACATTTTTCCTATAATCTATAGTCATAGCTATGCTGTGACGACTCCGTCATTGGCATTAAAAAAAAAAAGTTCAGTTTCCATGTTTCCATACACAAGACTTGCAACGCCATCCATCGAGAGAAAAAGGAAGTAATTTTACTTTTTAATAGCTGTCCGAAAAGAGCTCATTGAAATCGATTTAACAATCAAACTGGCCAGCACAATTTGACGCGCTTGCGTGCCATAAAATCGTGAAGAGTAAAAAAGTCAGTCGACTAGCTAGGCGCGAAAGTAATTTATTTTCGTGTTTTGGAGTTCTTTCTCAAAAGTTTTGAAAAATGTCAAGTCAAAAGACCCGTGCCCCCGCAGTGGGGACATACAAGGGTTGATATCGAAACTATGTTGGGTAAAGGCACTTAAAAACGGATACTAAAACTAATGAGAAAACAAGACACATACAAAGTCCGTCCGCGTCGACGCCTCTCGACTTGGCAGCCGGCGCCGTTCGGGATGGGTGCACTGAGGTTTGGGGATCCCTAGACTTCCCCGTCTATCCCCAAGAGCTCTTTCCCCAGAAGGCTACCTACCTTCAGTGCACTTTCGAGGCACCGCGTTTTATCACAATATATGTCTACTATTTTGGGCGATCCGCCACCCAACAACAAAACTGTTAACACTGGGATCCGTCCCTAAACTTATTTCGCACTTCACACGAAGATATAAGCCCGGCAATCTAATTAACATAACATAACATAACATTTACATACAAGCACATACATTGCTTTTGGCCCCACACTAGGATACCCTGTGTCGTGGGAACCAGAAACAACGACATCACAAACATGTAAACATCCAAGACCTGGGCTTTTTTTTTGTTCCCAGCCGGAACCCGGGACCTCTTGCATGGTAGGCAGATGCACTACCGCTACGCTACGCTACGTCACAATTGCCACACAATTTACACGTTTCACAAGCAAAAAACAAGAGGTCAATTTTCCAACTCATCTGACAGCTGTCAGGTACAGTGTTGCCAAAATCACACTTCTATTCTAAACAACTTTATTTATGCTTATCTTATCTTTTTCTGGTTTGTAGTTCCTACCAGCAGCCTACGCCTACTACCTACCCAGTCAAATCACGCAAGGGTAAAGTTACCGCCTCCAAGTTTAATCGCTAACCGAATACGCTAGCAAAGACTAGTCTTAAAATGCGAATCATCTTTCGGATTGACCCTCGTGAACTTTAATTACCTCCAAGTAAAGTTGCTCTAAGAAGCAATACTGCGCAGGCACAGAAGGTCGTTAGTTAGACCTGATATTTTTTTAGTTAAACCATTGTAGGTACACGTACGAGTAACAACAGCTGAGGTATTTTTACAAGGGTTTCCTCACGATGTTTTCCTTCACGGTTAGCGAGTGGTATTGCTACTATAAGTTCACAAAGGTTAAGGGGCATTTTGTTCGGAGCTGTGACCCACCAGCGACCACTAACGAAACTACTCAGAGTATGCTAAAGACCATAAATACTACCCACTGAGATCTGTCACATTCCTCAAAACTATGGGAAAAATTTTTTTTTGCAAAATAACATAACATTTACATACAGACACATACATTGCTTCTGGCCCCACACTAGGATACCCTGTGTCGTGGGAACCAGAAACAACGACATCACAAACATGTAAACATCCAAGACCTGTTCTTTTTTTTTTTTTGTTTCCAGCCGGGATTCGAAAATAATAATTAATATAAAAAAACGAATCGAATATATTTCAGCAGTGCCCATTTTATGGAATACATTTTTAGGCAACAGTTAAAGCAGCATTATTACCACAGCTGTGTGACACCAAATAATAGCTTGATCTAGCTATAAAAATGCTAAGTTGGCGAGTCAGCGCACAGTGAAACCGGTATTGGGCTTATTGTGTGAAAGAGAGGGCTGCTAACCTCTGTACTGTATTGTGTATTGCGCCTTACGAGCTCCAGAAAGCCTACCACAGTTAGTAGTAATGATTAAAAATAAATAATTGGGAAAATATACATTTTGTGTTTAGCAACATAACTTTTTTTCTCCATACATTTGGGTTAAAATAAAAACATTCCGTGAAATGGTAACCCCAACCCTTCAAAACGAACTACATTTGAATAATGGTCGTGAACTTTGATGTACCGGGTCAAAAATGCCCGGTTACCTTTACATAACTTAGAAAATAAAGTCATTTGTACATGCCGGAATTCGAACCTATGACCTCCCGATTAAGAAGCCGAGCGTTCAACCGCTCCGCTACGACCTCTCTCACACAAGTGTAAGGGAAACGTCGTTTTTTCCATGACAAACATTTAGTTTTGTTCTCGCTCGCACATAACATAAGCGTTCTATATCTATCTCTCTCCAATCATAGACAATTAAGCTGCGCTTACACAGGGTCGTAACTTTGATACGTAACCTGAGGTTGTCTGGAATCTTCTACTTTAGTCTTATAAAATACGCTTTTAGCTTTTAGCGACAGTCGATTGAATACCATAAGAAGTAGAGACGGCGATTCCATTAACTTAATTTCACACAATAAAGCAACAATCTTTATCCATCAGTTGTACTATGTAAAAAAAAAAATTGTTGTTATTTAATAAACAATATATAAAATTTATTTAGAAGCTAAAAGTTCCACCCATGCCGGGATTCGACCCCGCAACCTCTCGCTATCCGTGCCAGCGCTCTTTTCAACTGAGCTAATGGGCGACTCATTTTAGCCTCTAAATAGGTTTTTAAAATTGTCCTTAGCACGGGTTAGTGCATTAAAAAAATAGTATAAACAATATAAACATAACAACATTTACATACATTGCTTCTGGCCCCACACTAGGATACCCTGTGTCGTGGGAACCAGAAACAACGACATCACAAACATGTAAACATCCAAGACCTGGGGGTTTTTTTGTCCCCAGCCGGTGTTCTTGCGTAGGCAGACGCGCTACTCTAAGCCAAAGAGGTCGTCAATGCAGCTTATATGAACCGCTTACTGCAGAAACGAAACGCAGAAACAAACAGCAGGGAAATTGAGTTTCCGTCAAAAATATGCTTTAAGAGGGTAATTACATCGTTTACTGTAAAAAAGAAACAACTGTCGTTAAAATTAATATCATGTTAAGTGACATCATGCAAAGGCGCGAAACATACAGAAAAGGCGTAAGGTGAAGGCGCGGCGCAGGCGCAGAGCCGGCGTGGAACAGATAAGGCACGGATGCGACTTAAATTATATCAAAGAGGCGAAGAGACGACACAAAGAGTACATTACATTACGCAGGCTGACTTTATCGTAATAGCATGTCTTCCTCTTCAGATGACGAAGATGCGCGGCTTAACGTGCCTTACGAAGCACGGAAGCGCTCGGAAAAAATGCCACTAGTATAGTCACGGGACGCTCACCCATCCCGTACCTGACCGTGAATGTTGTTACTTAACTAAGTGATTAATTCCAATCACTCGGTTCGCCTAGGCCACGAGCGCTTCATATTATAATATTCTCATCTTATCTTATCTTCCATTATCACAAGTCCACCGAAAAGCCTATTTGGAACGAGACAGTGGAACTGCTCGGAAAAAAGCCACTAGAGTAAGTCATCGACGGTCACCCATCCTTGCACTGAACGTGTCCTATGTTGCTTAAACTTCGTGATCGTTTAAGATCACTCAGGCAGACGGGGCTACGAGCGATCTTGTATCTTATGTGCCCAACCCATCATAAGCGCCATCAATAAAGTGCCTTGTGAATTTGTGTTGAAAACGGTACATTAAGGAAGGACTGGCTCACAAAGAGATTAAAGCCTTCTCTTCTCTTTGGTCTATGGCAAAAGTTAAGTTGGGAACTCAACCAAATTATAATTTGTTTTAAACATAAATTGCTACTGACGTAGCCTATAATTTGGTGAGAGAGAGATTTAATATTGAGATGAAAGTTCTGCCTTATTTTGGAACGGTACGCTTACTTCTGTAGCTTTTGATTCCAGTAGTCTGTAGCGTGGGCACTGATAAATCTTTTACGGTTTAATCTCCCTCAAAGAAGGGACTCAAAATCCACCCTTGCATGTCCCCACTGCGGGGGCACGGGTCTTTTCCTGCATCGCCGGAAGGTTAGGCCATACTCCACCACGGGGGCCAAGTCCGGGTTGGTGGAGGAATTGTAAGACACTGGCGTGCCTTACTTTCAGAATTTATCAAGCCACCCATAAGGCCTCTTACATGGCTTCACGACTGCCATTACACGACTATGCGTAGCATTATGTGCAGCACATGCTGAGCCTCCCTTTTGTTTGCCAACTTTTCTTTTCTATATATATGAAACATGCATGTATTTTTTTTTAATAATTGTTGTCCACCTCTATAACTATATATCTATCTATAATATCTATCTATCTATCATCATCATCAACCCATTATGTCCCCACCGAGGGGCACGGGTCTCTTCCTGAGGAAGGTATAGGCCATACTCCACCACGGGGGCTAAGTCTGGATTAGTGGCGGCTTGCAAGACTAGTGGCTGGTCTTACTGTCAGAAGTTTTCAAGCCGCCCTAAGACCTCTGACTTGGTTTAACGACTGCCATCTATAGACGGCAGCCAGCACCAACTGCTTAACGTGCCTTGCGAAGCACGGAACAGCTAGAAAAAATGTCTCTAGCGTTAGTCATAGACTGACACCCATCCATGCACTGAACGCGCCCTATGTTGCTTAATCTTCGTGATCGTTTAAGAACACTCAGGCAGGGGCTACTGGCGATTCAATCAATCAATCTTTTTATCATATATCAATTCAATCTATCTATCAGAATACCCCACTATTTTCGTATTTATTTAGGGATTGTGTGACGTAAGCGTTGGCCACCCTTTATAAATCTCTGCCGTCTCAAGCTTGTTGAATCTAAACAGCTTAATCTTCCCTAATTGTTCCCAACACCTGCCTTCCGGTCGCTTTGGGAGGTCGTTGCTCGTTTCACAAGATGGATATTTCGGTATTCCATTAGTAAATTTGACTAACATTGCTGAAACTATGCTAAACTGCATCGTTGTTCTATAGCGATATTTACATTTCATTACTTTTCATTGGAAGCGCTCGCGGCTTAGTGGAACCAAGTGATTTAGAATCAATCATTTGGGTTAAGCAACAACAGGCGTGGTCAGGTGCTGGATGGGTGACCGTCCCGTGACTACCTCTCGTGGCATTTTTTGAGCGCTTCCGAGCGTCGAATCATCTGTATCTATCAATCTAATATTAATAGGCCATACTCCACCACGGGGGCCAAGTCCGGGTTGGTGGAGGATTGTAAAACAGTGGCGGGCCTTACTGTCAGCAGTTATCAAGCCGCCCTTAAGGCCTCCTCGGCTTAAAGACTGCCATTACATGACAGCCGGCACCAAAGCCTTAACGTGCCTAACGCGCTATGTAGTAATATGTTTTAAGTTTGTTTTGTTATTGTGGCGTGTGTACTATGTCTATAATAAATGACTTTTACATCTCTCGTGTTCGGTAAGTAGGTTCTTATTACCTCCAAATGGGGCTTGTAGAGGACTAATTACCGCTCTAGGGTAATAATGTAGCTATAATAGTCCTAGGGCTGTAAGTAATTAAAAAAAACACTTCTTTCAAAATGTTCCCGTCATCTAACAATCATACTGGCAATAGACATCATGCATTCAACCCATTGACCAAAGAGGTCGCTTTGCTATGCAGCCTTGTCTTCGTGTGAGTACAATAGTCATCAATTTTATTTTAAATATCGAACGCCGAAGCTCAATTTCGTTATTTTAAAAAATATATATAAAGTCTTTTTCTTGATTCTTTTTAATGAAAAAAGGCGGGGAATAGAAAAACTTTACTTTAAATTTTTTATTCTTGTAATGCCGGTTTTTTTCTACACCTCACAATCGAGATGTACAGCAGATATTATTTACATAGCTCGGGTGTAAGCACCAATTGCACCCTCGAACTATAGGCGCCCTCGCTGCGCTCGTGCGAGTTAAGTTAGACCAACCTCTCCAAATGTCCTTCGTTGGCACTTCTTTTAAGTAGGCCTTGACGTCAATCGATTAATGCTGATGTTTCAATACTTTTATTATAAATAGTCTCGATACCTTAGAATAAGTAATATTGTATTAGTATAGACCCTAGGGGTAACTCTGTTCGATAAATAAATTATTTTTTATCAACTCCTCGGTCTTCAAAAGTTAAGATTGAAAAACGTTAAGATAACGTTGGAAAATTGTAAAAATGTAATAAACGAGCATAAATCCGTATAAAAACAGTTTTAATTAAGTTAAGATAAGTTAAGAATATTCTTTTCATCCCACCATCTCGGAAAGAGTATTTTTAATCTTCAATATCTGAGTGGAAAAGCCGTTTTTATTCTCTAGAGGACAAAGTAAATTGAATTTAGAACATCGTGTGCACTAAGTTTGTGAATTAAAAAGTGTACCTATCTTGTGATTGTAAACGTTTTTTTTTTTTGCATTTAATCATTTCCTCGCTGAGGTGGAATGATAAGTTACGTGTTGCACTCGAGTGCAAAGATTTTTCACCTCGTGCTCTTTTGATTCCCTCGCTAACGCTCAGGATTCTAATTTTGAATCACTCGCTGCGCTCGTGATTCAATTTTAGAATCCTTCGATTGCTCGGTCATCAAAATTGAACACGCGGTTAAAAAGCAACTTTGCACTCTTGTATAACAAATAACTATTATTGTACACTGGAAAAAAGACAGATACAAAACAATTGCAAAAAACTTAATCGCTGCGCCTATAATAACATAAATAATAACTGCGCCTAAATATCTTCCGATGCCTTACGGCGGCAGCTTGGCTACTAATCTACTACCTATTCTTCTTTTTCTAAACAACTCTTCTTTTTCGGGCCCCAACACTGCTCTTGACCAATTATTTGCTTTCCACTGCCGTCTGTTTTGTCAATTTTTGTTTCGTCTTATTCCTTATCCCTTAGTCCACTCGACTCTCAACTTATTCTTTAAAGTCTACTTAACGTTACAAGTTTGCGACTGATTCGAAAGGAATTAAGTTGCTGAAGCTACTTAAGCGTCAGGAACCATACTTAGTTAAACTTTGCCTCTTCCTTAAAACAACGGCTCGATTCAACTCCTTGATTTGATGTCGAGTTTGTTAGTCTACCAAAAAGATCAATGAACGAATTTAACTTTGGTTTAGCTCGCCTTGGTTGCTATACTTACTTATAACTTACAAAGTCCCGAGAAAGAATTTAGCTGGCACGGTTAGCCAGAGGTTGCGGGTTCGAGTCCCGGCATGGGTGGAATTTTTAGCCTCTAAATAGGTTTTTAAAATTGTGCTTAGCACGGGTTAAAAATGCAAAGAATACAATAGTTAGTAACTTTGAATAAAATCTTATAATTTTTCTCTGAAAACAATAAGTTGTAATTTAGTAATTTCAGTGTTAGTGCAGTAAATTTAAAACAAATACAAAAAAATAACCAACAGCCGCAGACAAGACCTTGAAACTTAATATATTTTACTCAATAGTATTCGATATTATACAAATTAGTCGACTCGATTTGCGAATTTGTAGTCGCTATGCCACACGCTAACTGAAGGAAAACATCGTGAGGACACCAGCGGCTTGGTTGGCTCCGCACGTATTGACTAGTCTTTCCTGTGGGCTAGGCCGACTAAGCTGTCACGATGGTATAGGTGCTGGGTATATAAAACCATGTCCCAGGCACTACAGCGTCGGAGTGGTCCCTTCACCCATCTATTGTGAGTGAAGATACCACTGGACGCTGTATAAATCATCTCATTAAGTAGATGCAAAAAAGGCCAATATGTATGGATTATGGGCATAACCCCGCAATAATGGCACAACCTTGCGCTATGGCGCTCATTAGGGGAGGGCTGTGTCCATCAGTGGACTAATATAGCCTGAAGAAGAAGAAGAATAAGAATTTCTGTCATAGAAGTAACCTCCTTTTAATTTATTTATTCATTCATTCATTCATTCGTTCGTTCGTTCGTTCGTTCGTTCGTTGGTTCGTTCGTTCGTTCTCGGTCGTTCGTTCGTTCGTTCGGTCGGTCGGTCGTTCGTTCGTTCGTTCGTTCGTTTGTTTCGTTCGTTCGTTCGTTCGCTCGCTCGCTCGCTCGCTCGGGGGTAGGCAGAGACCAGGGACTGCCACTTGCCACGATCCTGACCTGATCCTGTCGTTGCATGCACGCACGCCGGTTCCGGGTACTTTTTATCTTCCCCTTTGCTAGTACATCCCCTGTTTGGTCGATGTATGTACGGCCTGGGACGTGCCTTACCAGCCCTTCCAGTCACATTCGCAATATATGTTTGTTTCGTCAATCTTTGTTCCTTCATCCTCTCCACAATGTCCAAACCAACGCAACATTCCTTTCTCAATTCTAGTCACTACATCCTCTTTCAGTCCACAACGTTCTCTAATCAGACTATTGCATATCCTGTCATTTAAAGTAAACACTACACATACTTCTCAAGGACCTCATTTCTACTGCATTAATTCTACTTTCTTGCTTCTTTTGCCACACCCAAGTCTCGCAAAATAAAATAGAATACATAATAATAAGAAGAAGAAGCGCTCGTGGCCTAGTCGAATCGAGTGATTGGAATCAATCACTTGAGTTAAGCAACAACAAGCGCGGCGCGCAAGTGAGTGACCGTCCCGTGACTACCGCTAGTGGCATTTTTCCGAGCGCTTCCGCACGTAAAGCCGTTGGTGCCGGCTGTCATGGCGGCGGTCGTAAAGAAATGTCAGAGCCTTATGGGCGCCTTGATAAATTCTGACAGCAAGGCCCGCCACTGTCTTACAATCCTCCACCAACCAGGACTTGGCCCCCGTGGTGGAGTATGGCCTAACCTTTCAGCGATGCAGCAAGAGACCCGTGCCCCAGCAGTGGGGACATACAAGGGTTGGTAACGACATAAGATTAATAATAAAACAAGTTATGATTTTTATTCCATTGGTGGCGCTACAGTCTCCCAATCGTCCCTACTGACCTCGCCCGTTCCCCCACCGCTTTAAGTTTCAAAGCGAAGTTTTTTTCCTTCCGTCGTCTTATTTTTCACAGGGCGTCAAGAGTTGCAATTTCCTTTGACATCCGAGCGCGGAAACTCTATTGGCAAGGAAGGGATAGGGATATGCAATGACTTTGCTGAAGAAAAACTGAATTTTGCCCGTGAAATAATTAAGAGTCTATCTACGACAATCTACGTTATAGTATTTTCTAAGGTTAACACGAGCAGTAGATATAATTAAAACTGTTTTTACACGGATTTATGCTCGTTTATAACATTTTTACAATTTCCCGATGTTTCGGCGTGATAGGATAGGTGATAGGTTGGAAAATTGTAAAAATGTAATAAACGAGCGTAAATCCGTGTAAAAACAGATTTAATTAAATCTACGTTATGTTTGGTTTTTTTATGTAGCTTATCCTCTAAATTATGGCAAAGTTTATCTCTCACGCACATACACATACACGCACAAACTCACTCACCTATCCACACAAACAGACACACACACTCACACACACACCTACACACACACGCGCGCACAAACACACACACTCAAACACTCACGTCACGCGCGCATGTGATGTACTGCGTGCGTGCCTATTGCATGTTAGTTTATAATTTATTTTGTTTTATTTCACACCACCTCTGTAATTTTCTTAATAAGACAGACTCGCAATAAGGAACGGGCCTGTGTGTTATAAATACAGGTTAGATAACCTAGCTATTGCACCAGATACCAACTAATATCATTTGGGTTCTTCTATTCATACCGAATGGTTGAACTCTATGTTATTTCTATTTTTGTAACCAGTACTTTGAAATAAAGAATTTTAGGTTTAGTTCCATTTTTATCATTAATTATTATTATAATAAATATTTAAGCTATAATGATGAATTGTTTGTTAAGAGAAACGGGATTTTCGTGGAATTAACAAAATCAAGAATTTTTTAATTATTTTTTTTTATTTTTTATAAACCTCCCACGGCATGGCACAGACCTTCTCTTAGACAAATAGTATGGGTTTAATTATCAAGCGTGCCCACGGCGCGTTGCCAATTACAAGCGGTGAGGTATTTAAACACCTCAAATACTGAGGTTTCCTCACGATGTTTTCCTTCACTGTTAGCTAGTTAAGTTTGAAATACACACTTCTTTAATTTTCATGTTTTAGGATAACACACTATTCGACAAAGCTGTAAGGTGCTAGGTAAGCCTACACCTTCTAAAAAATATTGTCCCTGGCACTGAAGCGTCCGAGAGGTCGCTTCACCCATCTAATGTACTCGTAAGTAAAGATGCCACTGGACGCTATATAAATCATCACATTACGTATACGTAAAGGCCAATGTATGGTAATCACACAATACAACCACTTGTCCGGGTCCCAAAGTAGGATACCCTGTGCTATGGTAAGCAGGTCCTCCAACCAGGTGCGATGACGATCTGCGAAAAACTGCCGGCAGATGCTGGATGCGGCAAGCTGAAGGCAGGGCGCTATGGCGCTCATTAGGGGAGGGCTATGTCCAGCAGTGGACTAATATAGCCTGCAGAAGAGAAGAGATGGTACCCAGGTAATATGAAAATACAAATGTACGGCGGCCCCCAGTAGGAATTGAATCCCCGACCTCCGGCATGATAATTAAACATGATAACTAAACCAATAAGGCAGTCATTCGATGTCAACACGTCTCTTCGTTTGGTCATACTCGACTGGGGGGGCTACATCCGGGTTGGTGGAGGATTGTAAGACAGTGGCGGGCCTTACTGTCAGAAGTTATCAAGCCGCCCATAAGGACTCTGGCATGGCTTAACGACTGCCATTACATGACAGTCGGCACCAACGGGTTATCGTGCCTTGCGAAGGACGGAAGCGCTCGGAAAAATGCGACTAGCGGTAGTCACGGGACGGTCTCCCATCCTGTACCTTACCGCGACTGTTGTTGCTTAACTCACGTTATTGATTCCAATCACTCGGTTCGACTGGGCCACGAGCGCTTCGTCATTACTTTGCTTAATTTACTGTCCTATAACAGTATCCAGTAAGTATTTTTCCTGTTCAATATAAATTGCGGCGTGAAAAATGGCGGGCGCCGGGAAAAAATAGCAACACTTGTTACGGGGGATGGTTTCATTAATTTCTGACGAGCCATTTCCGTTTCCCTTCTGCCAAGATTTTGCTTTATAGGCCGGGAGTGGCCGGTGAAATTTTCCTTGTCTACCGATGTCAATATTAAAAAATGGCAGTCTTTTCGCACTGAGGTAAAACAATGGCAATCTTGCCCCTGTAGGCATAAGTTAATTGTATCTTCCTATGTTTATGTAAGTTTATTATTGTAGTTCACCTCATTTTCCTGCATAACCCCTTTGGGAGTCTCTTCGACACCAAAGGTTTGCTGGAAGAGAATGCTTCTTGCATTGAGTACGCCCTTGCACATTTACTCATGTAATCAGTGCAATAAATACCTATTTAAAATAATAATAATAATAATAACAACAAACAAGGGAAACCAAGACAAATGTTATGCCTACTGTGGGCGCGACTGTATATGTCACAGTCGAAACTCTTAAACGGTCAAAACTAGTTTTGACTGCTAAAATGAGTCGAAAGTACTTATGTCCAAAGCTTACGTTTGAAATACCAAATGGTAAAAACACCTAAAATGATGCATTACTCAATCTGCGACAACAAAAATATAGGTGCTACGAAGCGCGTAGCGTAGCGGAGTGGGAAGAATCGTGTTAGGTTGAACATGTAAGACCGAAAACTAACTCGATATTGAAATATAAAGTAAAATACATATTAGAATTTTACTTTATTTCTCTACAGTCAAAACTAGTTATGACTAAATTTAACAGTCAAAACTAGTTTTGAACGTTTAAGACTTTAAAAGTTTTTAAGTTTTTTTTTTATTTATTAAATATAAATTCCACACAACGACACCGCTCAAGCAAAAATCTACCAAGCAATTAAAATTACAGAGCGTAACAAAGAAATACATGCATACATTCTCAAAAACATAGTCCTCCTTCTGGTGCCGTTCGTTAAAACTTTTTTTTTAACATAAAATACTTATTTAAACCACTTTTCACTGACTTAAAAAACTATGAGAGTGTAAAAAAATTATTGGTTTATTTTTTAAATTAACCAAAATTTATTGGATAAAAATAACTTTGTCGCTGCCTGTACGTAATACAGAGAATAGGTATTGTAAAGAGGTTCGAAATTTCACTGATGCCGGTGAGTCGCCCATTAGCTCAGTTGGGAGAGCGAATTTTTAGCCTCTAAATAGGTTTTTTTACAATAATAACTCCCACAGAACACACTCACTTGTTCTGGTCCCAAACTAGCATGCCCTCTGCTATGGCAACCAGGCATGGCATATCACAAACATGAAAATACTCCCAGACTGTGGCTATTTGTCCAAATACGTGGCAGCCCCCGAGGGAATCGTATGCACGAACTCCGGAATTTTAATTGGATGTGAAGGCGTGGCGTGTAGCAGTAATTAATTAACTGTTATATACTTTTTCACACTTGATGGTGTATTCGATATCAACCCTTAAGTATAAATATAACCCATAAGTCCCCACTGCTGGGGCACGTACTGCACCACGCGGCCAAGTCCTGCTTGGTGGATGCTTGTAAGACGGTGGCGGTCCTTGCTGCCAGAACTTATCAAGCCGCCCATGAGGCCTCTGACATGGCTTAGTGACTGCCGACATGACAGCCGGCACCAACAGCTTAACGTGCCTTGCAAAGCAGGGAAGCGCTCGGAAAAATGCCACTAGCGGTGGTCATGGGCTCCAATAAGTTGGTTTGACTAGGCCACGAGCGCTGCCAATGAAAACTAATGAAATGTAAATTCAAATACATACCCTTAAAACAACGATGCAGGGGCGGTATTAAGACAAATGCTATGTTGTATACTTTATGTTTTATATCATGTACGTACAGAATATTCCACTTCCATTTTAGTATGTTCCTAGGTCTCTACATACTTTCACATCACATACATTTTATATCTAATAGTTACCACCGCACAGATTTAGCCCTGATTACCTACTTTGCAGTTAGGTTTTACATCGGAAAGATATCACTGTACCCACATGATTATACTATTTTTATTTTTAATGCACTAACCTCACCCATGCCGGGATTCGAACCCGCAACCTCTGGCTATCCGTGCCAGCGCTCTACCAATTGAGCCAATGGGCGACTCACCGGCATCAGTGAAATTTCGAACCTCTTTACACTATTCTCTGTATTACGTACAGGCAGCGACATCTGGCTTAAGTAAATTGCATTACTTATAGCCCCGATTACCTATTTTGCAGTTAGGTTTTACATCGGAACGATATCACTGTACCCACATGATTATACTAGTTCGAAATTTCACTGATGCCGGTGAGTCGCCCATTGGCTCAATTGGTAGAGCGCTGGCACGGATAGCCAGAGGTTGCGGGTTCGAATCCCGGCATGGGTGAGGTTAGTGCATTAAAAATAAAAATAGTATAATCATGTGGGTACAGTGATATCTTTCCGATGTAAAACCTAACTGCAAAGTAGGTAGTCAGGGCTGTAAGTGATGCAATTTGCTTAAGCCAGATGTCGCTGCCTGTACGTAATACAGAGAATATTGTAAAGAGGTTCGAAATTTCACTGATGCCGTGAGTCGCCCATTGGCTCAATTGGTAGAGCGCTGGCACGGATAGCCAGAGGTTGCGGGTTCGAATCCCGGCATGGGTGAAATTTTTAGCCGCTAAATAGGTTTTTAGATACTTGTAATGTTTATCTTTTAAAAAAGTACATTTGTGATTTGATTTATTTATCGAAGTATTTTTTCATTATACTCGACTTGTAGATCGATTAAAATTAAAATATAAAATGTCCCCTGATTTCTAAGTACATACCGGCCTAACAGGATCGTTTATCTAATACTTGTAAAGTATAAACTACATTTAACTCCTCCTTCCTGAACCACATTTAAAGATTTCACATTTAAAAATGCGAAGCTGATAAGCGGCTACGCAACTGTCCATGCGGGTTTTCTCACGATGTTTTCCTTCACAAAGTAGGTAAGCTAAACGAACAAACGCTCCCGGCCTATTTTCTACGGAATTCTCAAGTTAACAAATGACACTCGGTTGCCGATCTGCGTTGCAAATTGATTCATATCAGCATTTGTTTTAGGATCTTTACCATTTTGGCTTTGTTTGAACGACCTTTTACAGCTAAAATCTTCTTACTCTCTCGTTATCAACCCTTGTATGTCCCCACTGCTGAGGCACGGGTCTCTTCCTGCATCGCAGGAAGGTTAGGCCATACTCCACCGCGGGGGCCAAGTCCGGGTTGCTGGAGGATTGTAAGACAGTGGCGGGCGTTACTGTCAGAAGTTACGAGTATCAAGCCGCCCATAAGGCCTCTGACATGGCTTAACGACTGCCATTATATGACAGCCGGCACCAACGGCTTAACGTGCCATGCGAAGCACGGAAGCGCTCGGAAAAATGCCACTAGCGGTATTCACGGGACGCTCACCCATTCCGTACCTGACCGCGCCTGTTGTTGTCTAACCAAGTGATTGATTCCAATCATACTTTCTCTACAAAAGGATATTTAAACCTTTACCATGCATATAAGATGCCATACATAATAAGTGGCGTGTCTTTGAAGAGGCCTATGTCCAGCAGTGGACTGACACCGGGTGATGATGATGATGGTACAAACTAAAAGAAGGCCAATGAGACGAGATAAAGAATGTAAACTAAGTTTCAGGGGTTCAAAACATTTTTATTTGAATAAATTATAGTAATACAAATTTCGGATTCCCTATTCTAATCGGTCTTCTGTATTTGTCAAACATGATCCACCGGAAGAGTCCTAGGCTGTCTAGAGCCGCCAGGCTGTGATTCCATAGTTAAAACCAACAGCTAATTACAATAACAGCAAAAATCAACAAGAAAACTAACAGTAACTGATTAATAAACAATATAAACTTAGTAAATACGGAAACGAAAAAATACGTATCACTTCGAACGCAATCCAAATAGGAATGAATTATTATAGTTCACAAAATGGCGGATGACACCAAATGTTGACAACTGCGCCGTACTGGAAGTTTTCCTGTGCCACGAAATACGCAACGAAAGCTGTCGTCGATCAAATGACGCCATTACCGAATACGTGTGACAAGGACAGAGATAATAATCGCTCACTATCGCAATGTAACTCAGTAACGGTCCGTTTGTTTACATTTTTTATCTCGTCTCATTCGCCTTCCTTTAGTGATCATTTGTAACCACTTTCAAATCGCGAAGGCATTGTTTGCTCTTGTTTACATTTTTACGATGTAATTTTTGTAGGGCAAATATTTTTTGCTATTTGAAGTTGTCACTTTAAAAAAACAGGTAAATTGCGAGACGGAGTCGAGGCACTGAGGGTTCCGTATAAATTTGTAGTATGTGCTTACATATTATAAATGGTTTCGGAAACGAGTCTCGCAGTTTTTCCGACCTTTTACCGGACTTTAAAGACAATTTTTTAATGGTTTAATTACAAATGTAAAGTTTTCAGATTTTTTCCTGCATTTATAGTATAAGACAGTACTAATTGCAAAATTTCATAGGTTTGGGTCGATGGAAAGCACCCGATGAACACTCGGTCCTGAAGTGCACCTACATGAATTTATTTTGAATTTTAATTCGCTTGAGTGTGGAAATACACGATTATCCAAGAGAAAAGTTTTCCTTTTCAGGTACAAAACCCTAATTAATGTCGTGCGTGCAACACCCATTTTTGTTTTTATGCTATGTAGTGGGACTTATATGTAAAAGGATAAATATATGAGTCCCACAGCAAGGCACAGGCCATGTGTCTCCACTACAACTAAATTAGTACTACAATTATTTTTTAGATCTATCCTATAGTATCGTTGGATTAGTCGTTTAAAAATATTGCTAGTGTAAAAAGATGATGGGGCAATAAATATTTTTTTATGTTTATCTTTATCTTGCTTTAATGTGCAATTTTTGATAGATTAGGCCATTCCTCCCTCTCATGGCTAAATGGTTTATTGTAACCATTTAGCCATGAGTTAACGAGAAATAACGCTAGACAGTAGAAGCACATATAATTAACTTAAGAGGAAATCTATCACGGCTTAGTAGGCTTTACTAGTTAACGAGTAAAAGACGACCATCTGATAAATGGAATACTTCGTACAAATTTCATTGAAAATTAGTTTGAGAAAGTGGTTAGACCGAATGCAGAGTACCTATGCATGTTGTGGTAGGTCCACTGTCGACTGCACTTTCTCATAATTTTATTATTACCCAATACTACACGTAAAAAATGACAAAAAAGTGCGATTAATTCGCGAACAAACCTCCACACAGTTCGGTGAATAATTTATAAAATAACATAATAACGTATTTTTTTTTACATTTTTAAACATTCACATACAGGCACATACATTGCTTCTGGCTTCACATTAGGACACCCTGTTTCTTGGAAACCAGAAAAAGCGACGTCACAAAGCATCCAAGGGGTTTTTTTTGTTCCCTAGCCGGGCCTCGAACCCGGGACCTCTCACATGGTAGGCAAATGCGCTATCACTGCGCCACAGAGGTCGTCTCAAAACTTAACGATACAAACGTAAGTCTATAAACAAAAAAAAAGTTGTGTGAAGCAGCGAAAACCCCCCTCCTACGGAACCCCACACTGCGCGTGGCGCGACCACGCACTTAGCCTGTTTTTTCAATAGCAACATAACAACGGTTTTAGACCACCTATATTTTAACGTCTAAGACACAGGCCCGGCCTAGTTTAGACGCTGGTGTTCACAATGTATCAACCAAATATTACTTGTAAGTACCTTATTATAAGATATATGTATATTTATAGTAAATTATAAGTTTATATAAGTAACGGTATGTAAGTGTATTATTATTAAGTATAAGTGTGTATCAAATTCAAATTTGCACTGGCTACCTGTCTTTCTAATTTCCTTCAGCAACTTTCCATCGTAAGGTTGCCTGGAAGAAATTGCTTTTATCAATAAGGCCGTCAATTGTACTATTTATATTTGCAATTATTTTGTATTTGTTGTTTTTCCAGTGTACAATAAAGAATAATCTTATCTTATAAACTATGTGTAGATACATCTGTAACTTTAAAAGTATGCAAATAAACTTTATTATTATTACTATTATTTAATTTTAACGTGTATTAGAGCTTTTTATACCACCAAAAGCAGTTAATGATCTTGATAATCGTTCATAACTCACCCATGCGTCAAGCCCCGTCCGTGGTAGACCGGAAATGACGCGGCTCCGGAACCGGAAGCCGGCCTCCACATCCGGCGATCGCTCCCGGAATTGTCGGATATGCCCGGCTTTGAGTTAATAATGCGCTCTGACGGACGCAAACAGGATCAGAATCCTTTACGGATTTGGAGGAAGAGCTGCGGATTTGATTGTGTTAATTATCTCGACAGGACAAAGGAAAGTATTCTCGTACAGTCGACGGCACATTACATTACAAAAGTTACTGGAATATGCGACAGTGCGAAAAAAACTACTAATTATATACATTTGTATCGATTATGAGTTTGAGAACCAATTTAAGACAGCTTAACAAAAAAAAATTTATAATTTCTGCGAAAAACAGGATAAAACTTGACAATTTTGTACCTGTACAATTTTATCCTAGGCAATTTTATGGAAAACGGCCAGGATTGGTCGAATCGATAATTACTTCACAGCTCAGTAAATAAAGCGATCCAAGAACTCGTGACGTCACTAATTCCTATGCGACGCCATATTGCTCAAGATCGTTTTGGCGGCTTATTTTAAAAACGGAATTTTTCTATTGCCATTTTTAAAAAAAAATACACAAGAGACTTAAAAGTTATCAGTTTCTGAGAACTTATTAATTTCCTTCAGCAACTTTCCGTCGTAAGGTTGACTGGAAGAAAAAACTTTTAGCAATAAAGCCGCCAAATGTACTGTGTATATTCGTAATTATTTTGTATTTGTTGTTTTTCCAGTGTACAACAAAGAATATTCTTATCTTATTAAACACGTACAAAAAATCTGAGTTGATTTTCAGAAATCTGTCAAATAGTCTATTCCATTATAGCCTCTAAATAGGTTTTTAAATCAGTCTATTCAAGCTAATTCAAGTGACAGTAAGACCCGCCACTGCCTTACTATAGTCTATTCAAGCTAATTCAAGTGACAGTAAGGCCCGCCGCTGTCTTACAATCCTCCACGAACCCGGACTTGGCCCCCGTGGTGGAGTATGGCCTAACCTTCCTGCGATGCAGGAACAGACCCATGCCCCAGCAGTGGAGACATACACGGGTCGATATCGAAGTCAGTTCAACGCATCAGTTCTAGGTTTAGGGTTAATAATATTAATAATTCACAGGCCTTGTCTCTGTGTGTTGTGTCGGCCTAGAAAATAGCACCAACCCAATTCTTCCCGCGGGTGTCGTAAAGGCGAATAAGGGACACAAACCGGGGGGTGGGCAGCAGCGCCCCCTGCAGTACACTACCACCGAACTGCGATCCCAACCCGCATGCCCAGCGTGGGGATTATGGGCATTACCCCTACTGGAGGATTGTTGCGAACGACAGCGTCGGCGAATAGTCTCTTTGTTAGAGTTTCTGGTAAACTGGCACGTATATTTTATATTTTTATTGTTCTATGTCTATATGACACATGTTATTCAAAACTACTTCCAAAATAAACACCCTATTATACACATGTTTTCCTTCTATTATTATAATTACAAAACGTTATCAGCACGAAGACGAATTCTTATCGAGCTTAAATAAGAGTGAACTAATGTGCGTGTGAAATAAATAAAAAGGTGACTTTATTTACGGTGAAATAAAATGAAATTTTGTGAAGTCTATCATACTTTGTCGTGATTCCATTGTATGAGTGTGGTGATCACGTAAGTCGCTTTACGAATAGCTCCACCATGAACCTCCCTCCTATAAGACTTTGTGGTCGAGATGGTTATTCTGTCTGGAAGTTCAAAATTACGAAGTATCTAAGACATGAAGACCTCTGGGAATGCATTGAAGGCTACCCAGATGGATGGTCCAGCAATAACGCACGTCCGCAGCGCGACTACAGCGAAGGATGCCTGGAATGCTTTAAAAATAGCTTATGAAGATAAAGGCATGGGTAGAAGGCTATCATTAGAACGTAGATTGTACCGTTTGAATCTCGTTGATTTTGATAATATGGAATCATACTTGAATGCTGTATTGAGTACTGTACAAGATTTGGACGACATAGGCAAAAAGATTGAAGATGCCTCAGTTGCGGCCATTATATTGGGCGGTCTCACAGCGAAATATGAACCCTTAATTATGGGATTGGAGAAAAGCAACATCGATATAACCACTGATCTGGTAAAAATCAAGCTCTTAAGCGAAATGTCTCGAGATACTGAACCAGAGGCTATTGCAATGCGAGCTCATGCTGCGCACAAGACAGCGAAGGTACAGAAGAAGAAAAAGAAACCAAAACCTGTAGTTTGTTATGATTGTCAAGAACCAGGGCACAAGCGCCCAGATTGTCCCTATGCAAAGAAGACAAAGAAGGATAAAACAATGCTGAGTGCACAAGCTCTTGGAGTAACTGACAATGACAAAGATAAATGGGTAATCGATTCAGGTGCTACCAGGCATATGACATCAAGGTCAGATTGGATAATAAATATGGATCCTAATATATCTGGTAAGGTGACGATTGCTAATGGTGAGCACATAGAATGTCGCGGTGTAGGAGATGTCTCGATTAATTCGAAGAGCAAAGCTATTAATAGAATTAGTAAAGTCGCGTTTGTTCCCGAACTTAATACGAACCTTATTTCGATAAAGAAGGTTGTTGACAAAGGTTACAGTGTAATTTTTGATAAAAATGGATGTAATATCTATAATATTTCTGACTGTTCTGCTTCTATTTCAGGCGTACCGATTATGCATGGTTCTAATTGTGGTGGACTGTACACTTTAGATTGTACGGTAAATTCTGCCGTTGAGTTCAATGCAAATGTATCGCTAGTGACTGCAGATGGGACGTCAGAGTATCGTTTGTGGCATCGAAGGCTGGGTCATCTCTGCCGGTATGCTATGCAATCGCTGAAAGGTCAGTCTATCATTAACTTTGGTAAGGTAGATAAGGATCCTTGCGTGGCGTGTATTGAGGCAAAGCAGGCGAGAAAACCTTTTAAGAGGATTAACGGCGAAAGGGCGAGTGAACCTCTTCAGCTGATCCACTCTGATTTGTGTGGTCCAATGCCCGAATCACTACAAGGTAACCGATATGCACTTTTGTTTATTGATGACTGTACACGTAAAGTATTTGCATATTTCTTATCTTCAAAGTCGGAGGTGAAAACAAAGTTTGTAGTTTTTGAAGCTCTAGTGGAAAACCAAACTGGTAAACGTATAAAGAGTCTACGTACCGATAATGGGACAGAATACGTGAACAAAGAGTTCAGTGATTACTTGAGTTCACAGGGGATACAGCATCAGACGACAGCGCCTTACAGCCCGCAGTCTAATGGCGTGGCTGAGCGCACTAATAAGTCAATTATAGAGAAAGGTAGGTCCTTATTAGCTGGTAGCTTTGTGTCCAAAGCCTACTGGCAGGATGCCTTTGAGACTGCTGTATATCTTAAAAATAGATCCCCACATCGTGCCCTGGACTGCTTAACACCACACGAGAAATGGTTTGGTAACAAGCCAGATCTAAAACATCTCAAGGTATTTGGTTGTAAAGCATTAGTCCATATTCCCTCTTGTAATAGAAAGAAGTTAGATTTCAAAGCAGAAGAACTTTACTTTGTTGGGTATACCGAAGATAAAAATACATATTATTTTCGGAATGCATGTTGTCCAAGGAGACTCATTAAATCTCGTGACGCAACATTCTTTGAAGATCAATTCTTCATGTCAAAAGGAAGTAAGTCCAACGTGGAAAGTACTGCAGTATCTAGTGGTTTACCTCTTCCGTTGACTCTGACTCATAGTCAAGATAAAGATAGAGTCGAGGCGGTACCAGAGCGAGTACAACTACCCGAAGAGGCTGTTCCAGTTTTAGTTCTAGAACAAGAGGAAGTTCCAGAGTCGGATCCCGAACCAGAGATAACTCAAGTCTCGAATAGTCTCTTTCATTTAATTTCATTTTGTTTCCGTGTTTATGCTTTAATTTTTATTTGAATTTTTGGTACCCGTTGTTTTTTATATGCTAAGAATAACTATTACGGGTTGAACTTAGTAGGCCACTAAATCAACGACAGAAAATCCCAGCGGAGACTGAAAAACAGCATTAATGCTGAGACTCCAACCATTTCAAAACTGTGAACTAACGGCTTGAGCGATTTTTCGTTTACAAATATACATAACACTCGTTAACTGGTCGCCATACTTAATTTACATAACTAAACGATGTCTCCGCATAATTTTGTTGTGTATAAAGTTGATAGTTGTCACTGTAATTATTTTCTGGTGTGTACAATAAAGAATTATCTTATCTTATCTTATAAATTACATTTCGCTTTCTCAGGCCGCAGCATGTTAGCATCCCCAACAAATTATTCTACCACTTTGATATGGCAACAATTGTCTTCTGTCACTGTCACCTAACCTTCTTGCCACGTGTATGTTTCTCTGTGCGTAAAGAAAATTAAAAAGTGTCTTCAACTACGATCAGGCGTTTCTTCTCCTCAACTTCTACCAGCACACAAGGGCAGCCGCCCAACAGATGGAGTAAGGCTACATTTTACTGCGTGAAAATATCTTATGGGAGAAATTTATAAACCGCGGGTAACAACGCGGGGCACAGCAGCTAGTGAGTACATAAATCACGCGTACTTGTGGCCCAAATTACACCACACCGAGCCCATAAAATCGCAATTTTCCGTCACATTCTCTTCCAGCGAGCGCATCACGTGTCGATTTGGGGGTTGCTGCGCTAGTAAACAGCCCTTTACCATTAGAAGGATGGCAGGGACAGTCGGTTAAGAAAGTCTAATCAACGGAAGTCGGTTCCAAGCGGTTCCAAGACCACGATGGATGAGCTGAGAGAAACGTAGGAAGTTACTGCGGCATGTTTTATAAAACGGCAATTCATTGTTATCACAACAACTCGAAGAACATTGTATGGAGTATATGAATTTCACTGATGCCGGTGAGTCGCCCATTAGCTCAGTTGTAAAGAGCGCTGACACGGATAGCCAGAGGTCGCGGGTTCGAATCCCGGCATGGGTGGAATTTTTAGCCTCTAAATAGGTTTTTAAAATTGTCCTTAGCACGGGTTAGTGCATTAAAAATAAAAATAGTATAATCATGTGGGTACAGTGATATCATATTTGTAAGACTGTTTGTTTTCGTATAAATAAAATAAAAAAAAAACATTCCGATGTAAAAACCTAACTGCAAAGTAGGTAGTCGGGGCTGTAAGTGATGCAATTTACTTAAGTCAGATGTCGCTGCCTATACGTAATACAGAGAATAGTGTAAAGAGGTTCGAAATTTCACTGATGCCGGTGAGTCGCCCATTAGCTCAGTTGGAAAGAGCGCTGGCTCGGATAGCCAGAGGGTTCAAATCCCGGCATGGGTGGAATTTTTAGCCTCTAAATAGGTTTTTAAAATTGCATAGAGTCTTAATATTTATTAACATGTGGGTTGGTCGACTTTTATGTAATAAAAGTTAACCCGCATAATGGAAAATTAAATAATGGTAATGAAAAATTACCCCGCATAAACTTTTGATTTCTTTAACAATTTCTGCAGTCAGGCGCTTGCATTTATTAACATTTTTTAAACGGCCTCAGATTAGTGAAATCTGACAGGTCGAGCGATATGCAATCTGCTCAGATATGATTTTTTCCACGGCCCTTGCCCTTGAGTAAGTGAACCTACTTAGGTTAATAATTTTAACTGCTTTATAAATTAACCTCACGTTGGGCTCCAAGTAATAAAGATGGAACTCAGCGACTGTCATTTTCAATAAAAACTCTACGTTCATACAAAAATCGTTATTGAAACTGAAACTCGAGATTTTTATCTTTAGTTAAAAGTTAGTGTTGGAGCCCTACGCTAATTAATCATGGTCTTGGAATGTTTCAGACAGTATTTCTTTATTTTTTCGGCTTGGCCTTTTGCATCTACTTAATGAGATGATTTATACAGCGTCCAGTGGCATCTTCACTCACACTAGATGGAGGACTAGATGGATGGATGAAGGGACCACTCCGACGCTGTAGTGCATGGGACATGGTTTTTTTATAGATGGTGTTGGCTTGCCCAGCACCTATACCACCCTGACAGCTTAGTCGGCCTAGCCCACAGGAAAGACTAGTCAATACGTGCGGAGCCAACCAAGCCGCGGGTTCCCTCACGATGTTTTTCTTCACCGTTAAGGCTGTTTGTCCACCGCCGCCGTCACCGTCACGTCACCGAGAACGAGATTATTTCGGGCCGAGTTTAATATGACGTGACGGCGATCGTTTGTCCACCGCGACCGATGGTTTAGTTTGTTCCAACTGTTCAAAACATTCTTTACTTTCTATAACTTCTATTAATGAATAAATATCGTATTTAAATACTATTTTATTTTTAATGCACTAACCCGTGCTAAGGACAATTTTAAAAACCTATTTAGAGGCTAAAAATGCCACCCATGCCGGGATTCGAACCCGCAACTTCTCGCTATCCGTGCCAGCGCTGTATCCAACTGAGCTAATGGGCGACTCAACGGCATCAGTGAAATTTCGAACCTCTTTACACTATTCTCTGTATTACGTACAGGGATACCTGAATCCCGGAATCCCGGCATGGGTGGAATTTTTAGCCTCTAAATAGGTTTTTAAAATTGTATTTACATTTTTTGGCCATTTTTATTACAATGATATATTTTATTATTATGATAATTGATGACAGACAAAATAATAACTAAGCTCGTGTACGGTGCGACGGCGACGGCAGTGTGTGGACAAGTTCATACGTGTTTTGTATTGCCGGCACATCGACCCGTCAAAATCTCGGGCCACGTTTTAGCGGTCACGCCGATCTACTCGCAATTTCGGCGGCCGGGATGACGGCGCTCGGGTGACGGATGTGCGGTGGACACGGGGCTTAAGTAAATGTACGTAACCGCTACTTCGGCGCCGTCATCTCGTTCTCGGTGACGTGACGGTGACGGCGGCGGTGGACAAACAGCGTTAGCGAGTGGTATTGCGACTACAAATTCGCACATGTACGTAACTTTGAAATTAAACAAAGTCATTGGGCCATACCCGCACTGGGGATCGCACCTGGGTCTCTCGCTTGCGATTCCATTGTTCTACCCACTGAGCTACCATCGCTCTCGGCTTGGCACATCACATGATATAAAGACATGATATTTTGGTCTGACACTTTTTGAAAAAAGGTATTTTATGATTGTTATCCATTCCTGGCGGTTACTACATGTTAAGACAATTTTAACCCCTTTTTAATTCTGGGTCAAAATGAGGCTCTATTCCACCCCGTAGGTATAAAGTACTATTAATCGTAATGCAGATGTTGCAATGGGACTTATGTGGCCCTAACACTTTCGAAGGTGGCTGTACAAGTGCCGGTAACAAAATGGATGGAAAATGGCATACACTCTTGACAGGAGGGCGACGTTGACAAAGTGTCTGTCACTCTGAGGTTTAGGTACTGATAGTATGCGCAATGTTCTTTTATATTATAGTTATAGATTATTTTAGAATCTTTAAGGTTTTTCGACAGAAACTCACTTTACAAATATTAAAAAAAAACAATGCACAATAATTATATTATTTAGCCAGAGGTCGCGGGTTCGAATCCCGGCATGGGTGGAGTTTTTAGCCTCCAAATAGGTTTTTAATGCACAATAAAACAAGCTACAATGCGAATCCGATGTCTTTATATAAAACTAGTTGACCCAGCGAACTTCATACCGCCTAACAGTCGATTCTTTAATTTTTCTCTCCGTAAGAACCATCCTCGTACTTCAAGGAATATTCAAAAAAAAGAATAGTGAAATCAGTTTAACTGCTCTTGAGATTTGCGCTTACCAACACATTCAGCGATTCATTTTTATAATATATAAACTAACTGGCCCAGAAAACTTCGTACCGCCTGACAGTCGATTCTTTGTTTTTTTTTATTTTTCCCTCCGTAAGAACCATCCCCGTACTTCAAAAAATATTTTACAAAAAGAATTAGCGAAATCGATTTAGCAGTATGCTTAGTATGAGTTACAAGAAAACAAAACGAAAATTCGTATCGTAAGCTCGATAAAGTATCGTAGTTGATACTTCCATACTGGCAGTTTCCGTCGCACTCGGCAGTATGAGTTAATTTCAACGTATCGTTTAAACTATGGATCCAATAGTTTGATCCAACGAAATAGTTACGAAATATTTTCCTTTCTACTCGAACATGGTAAGATAGAAAGAGACAAACGTTTTGACGTCTCGCAGCTCGTTTTGGGTTGAAACTTGAAATTGTGTGTGTAGGGTTGCCAGGCGTCAACCAATCCAAAAAATACTGATTTTGTGCCAACCAAAAATACTGATTGGGGAATAATTATGTTGTTTTTAGTAAACTTATTCGAGAAAGTGGCAACTTCGATATTGTGATCCTTGATCGTGCGTGGCGCCACTTTTTGAATTGCTTGTTTATTTTCAAGTGGTTCTTAGTGCAAACAACAAATTCTAGAGAAACTTTAATAATGAAGACCAGTGAGGGCCAATTCCTTGTTTTGGTGGATTAAAGTCTATATGGTCACTTTTAAACTAACCTTTGCTTCCAATGATACCCTTCGGGAGCTTCGTAGATCTGTTAACTCACCTAAAGTGTTGCATAAATGAAATGTGTATCTGTAATATCCAAAACCGACAACATATTAATTTCTCCTCAAAACTAGCTGCCGACGTCTGTCTTGACGGCGGGTGAGTTGAGCAGCCTCTGCTGCCATGCGAAGAGGAAAAAATACACGCGAAGACATCATTTTGATGCCAAAAACGAAGATTAACTTTTCAATTCACAATAAATAAATTGGTGGAAACTAATAGTTTCCTTTCTCACCAATTTCTGATCAACTGTCAAACTCGTAACTCATACTGCCGAATTGTATGGATCATTGAGTTGACACTCGAAAAGTTCCGTTCGAACTCGAACAGTCTAAGACGAAAAAACTCATAGTACCAATTTTAGTTCATAATAGTTACCGCTAGAGGCGCTGATGGTAAATGTATGGAAGTAAACTGCCAGTTTCATCGAGACTATAAACTATCAAAACTCATACTAAGCATAAGATCTCGAGATTTGCGCTTACCAACATATTCAGCGATTCATTTTTATATTATAGAAGATATACATATTTCTATTATAAGAAAGTTAATTTTAGTTGTTCAACCCTTGGACCTCAAGTCAAGTCATGGAAGAGCGGGTTTCCCTGTCACAGGTACTTCTAACTTAATAGGAACTTCCAGCAAAAGTGTATTTTAGAAATAGTAATGGTTGTATTAATACATATTTAAGATTTTTTGAATGAGAGGTTTTCTTTTTACCCGACTGCGGCGAAGACCAAACGCGGGTAATGTGTTTGGCTCTTACGTTAGTAGGTATATAAATAAATAAATAAGAAATAAATATTCATGGACATATTACACAGATCTTGTTCAACTAAATGACTTGTGTTATAGGTGCTAACTCGACGATAGATTTCATACAATAAATACATAGATAACATCTAAGACCCGAGACACTAGAAAAGTTCGTTTCCTAGATCGCACCCGAGACCTTCGGATCTACAGTCAGCGTGCCACACCGCTGCGCCACCGAGGCCGTCTACCTATGTACGATTCTATCGTTATCGTTATCAACTCTTGTATGTTCCCACTGCTGGGGCGCGGGTCTCTTCCTGCATCGCAGGAAGGTTAGGCCATACTCCACCACGGGGGCCAAATCGACGTTGGTGGAGGATTGTAAGACAGTGGCGGGCCTTACTGTCAGAAGTTATCAAGCCGCCCATAAGGCCTCTGACATGGCTTAACGACTGCCATTATATGACAGCCAGCACCAACGGCTTAACGTGCCTTGCGAAGCACGGAAGCGCTCGGAAAAATGCCACTAGCGGTAGTTACGGGACGCACACCCATCCTGTACCTGACGGCGCCTGTTGTTGCTTAACCAAGTGATTGATTCCAATCACTCGGTTCGCCTAGGCCACGAGCGCTTCTATGTTCCGTCCGATTCTATGTTCCCTCCTAACTCCTTAACCAATGGTTAGGTTAGGTTAGGTTAGATTTTGACAAATAATGTCTCAATCGTTTTGTTATATTCAGGCGAGTGTCGTAGAGCTACCGCAGTTGTAGATCAGCACAAATCACTGAAAAACCTTGAGTATATGAGTATTTTTTCTTTTTCTTGTTATTCAATTTCATTATGTGATGTGACAATGACAATGATGTACATTTCGTTTTGAGACCCACCCTTTGTATGTCCCCACTGCTGGGGCACGGGTCTCTCCCTGCATCGCAGGAAGGTTAGGCCATACTCCACCACGGGGGCCAAGTCCGGGTTGGTGGAGGCTTGTAAGACAGTGGCAGGCCTTAACTGTCAGAAGTTATCAAGCCGTACATAAGGCCTCTGACATGGCGTAACAACTGCCACTAGATTACAGCCGACACCAACGTCTTAACGAGCCTTGAGAAGCACGGAAGCGCTCGGAAAAAATGCCACTAGCGGTAGTCACGGGACGGTCCAGCACCGGACCGCGCCTGTTGTTGCTTAAACCAAGTAATTGATTCCAGTCACTCGGAGGCCACGAGCGCTTCATATTTCGTTTTATGATATCAAAATTTAAGTGCTTAGTTATGTTTTAGTTCAGTTTTTTATAGGTACCTAATACTAACTTGTGATAAATGTACTAACTTTTATATGGGCAAGGCCTGAAATAAACGATTTATTATTGTTATTAAAACACTAAAGTGGCGGTCAGTTCCTTGCAGCAACCAAGGAGAATGAAAGACATGAGTTATCATCGCCATAGACATGAGTTATCATCGCCATACTTTGAAGCGCAGTTCGAAATTTAGTCACTAATAGCATTAGCAAAGTCGAGAGAAAATTAGCGACGCTATCTGTCGGTTTTCTAAATAACTAGCGGTCAACATGGTAGTAAGTAAGTACCTAAATTGATACTCAAATCTTAATATCTAACAATACAAATTTAAAACACAGTTGGCTTAGATTTGGCACCAAATTGGTCTCTCCTCAGCATCATGCCGTGGCCGGTAGCGACCACGACGCTGGTATTCAGCGGTTACCATTCATGACGGTAGCGACATCTGGCAATAATACATCTTCTTCTCCTTCTTCAGAAGAAGTTCAGAAGTGGATTCCTACTGATTTCTTCTTCAGGCTATATTATGTAGTCCACTGCTGGACATAGCCCTCCCCTAACGCAATAATACATAATTATGCTAATTAGCGGAGTACGTTTTTTTTTGTATGAGAATATCACTCCTGCCTGTAATTCTCCTTTCAGCAACTTACCCAGTTCAGCGCCATCGATCTAGTTTCAAGGGAAAAATAAAAAAAATTGGTTGAAGATCGTGGCAAGTGGCAGACACTGGTCTATGCCTGCCTCTACGGGATGCAGGCGAGACTTTATGTGATGGTATTTTGTTATGTTTGTATATTCGTCGTCAGGCTATACTAGTCCACTGCTGGACATAGCCCTCCCCTAAAGAGCGCCACGTTGTGCTATCATAGGGGGTAATGCCCATAATCCTCACGCTGGGTTGGGGATCGCAGTTCGGTGGAATTGTACTGCAGGGGCCGCTACTGCCCACCCCCCGGTTTGTGTCCCTTAGTCGCCTTTTATGACACCCGCGGGAATAAATGGGCTGGTGCTATTCTCTAGGGTGACACCACACAACACCGACCGATATATATATATATATTGGCCTTTTTTGCATCTACTTAATGAGATGATTTATACAGCGTCCAGTGGTATCTTCACTCACACTAGATGGGTAAAGGGACCACTCCGAAGCTGTAGTGCCTGGGACATAGTTTTATAGATGGTGTAGACCGACCGATATACCACCGTGTAAATCGTGCACCGTGTTACCGTGTTATTTTGACATTTTATACCAAGAATTAAGAACACTAATAATATAGCGATTGTATATTATTATATTGTTTTTTTTTACACTTTGTGCCAAAAAGGCTAGTACCATGTACCATGCATTAGTTAATCTATGCTAAAGGACTTTGAAAAGACTACGTTTGGAGTTTTTTGTCCATTTATTCCACAAAATGATTTTGAAACGTTTGAATTGTAACGTCGATTAAGCCGCAGTTTCTGCGCTCCTTTGAATAAAAACTTTTAATTTCATTTCATTATTTGACTGTTCGGAGTAGGTTATATCGGACAACAGTGGAAAACTTACGCAGTAGCGCCCCAGTACATTAAGAAGGTTTATTACGAGTCCCAAGCGGGTTATTTACGGGAGATACTGTGCCGTGTATCAACTAATGATAATGGCAACACCTGCCTACCACGTGCAGTGTAATTCATGGCTCCTAATTTGAAATAAACACTAAATTAAAGTACGGTCTCTCATACAGGGTGTACGAATAAACCAATGTACCCCGTATACAATGTAAAATAGGGGAGATATGGATGGTATGCGAGGTGTATGAAGTAGGGGTGTGAGGTATGAAAATTAGGTTCCCTCACGACGTTTTCCTTACTAGTTACCGAGCGGTGTTGCTACGAATTCACAAGTTTGAGCTCAGACAATTGTTTCTTGTGTAATTCCTAAAGATGCTATGCAACCGAAAGTACATTTTGCGACAGTTACTTAATAAAATCCCACTAGCTCTTCTTACATGCGCCTTTAGAGCGATTATCGAACAAACAGAGGCATCTCCATCTGCCGCTGACTGTATATTCGTAGAACTACTGTGTCATAATTTATTTACACACTCGCGAGCTGAAATAAGGAGGTGTTAGAAGACGAGAAATTGAGTTTCGCAATTGAATTTTCTAGGAGCCCGGAGCTTAGTTGTCTACGACGCATCGCATGAAAGAGGGAGGAGTTTATACAGAAATCGTGAATGTCGATTCTATGTAAAAGGGCCTTGAGTTATAAATGTATGTAGGTTTATTTTTTTATTAAGTACTGGCTGACCCGGCGAACTTCGTACCGCCTAACAGTCGATTCTTTATTCTTTTTATATTTCTCTCCGTAAGAACTATCCTCGTACTTCAACGAATATTCTAAAATAAGAATTAGCGAAATCGGTTCAGCTGCTCTCGAAATTTGACCAACACATTCAGCGATTCAAATTTATATTTTAGAATAGAGAAGATAATGTGTTATTTTGACATTTTATATCTAAAATTAGGATCACTAATAATATTTGTACGCCGCGAGGCAAAATATGGTGGACATTTTTTTTTTTTTATCATAACCACCTGCATGTAAACACCCATATTTGACAAATAATGGCATTGTATTGTATTTTATTGTATTGTCCCGGGACCCTATTTCATACAATTTAAAATTGCAAAACTGAAAGACGAACTGTTTTTATGTAGATAGATAGAATATTCTTTATTTTACACAGAAATTACAGTGACTGAAATTATATGAAAAATATATTACAAATGTCTTACTTTTCCTTCAGCAACTCTACATCGTGGGTTGTCTGGACGAAATTGTTCTAAGCAATAAGGCCGCCAATTGTACTGTATCTTTGTAATTATTTTTTGTTTGTTTTTCCTGTTTTGTTTTTGTTTTGTTTTTTTTTTTAAAGAATATTCTTATCTTATTCTTATCTTATCTTACAAATGGCGGCCTTATTACTAAAAGCAATTTCTTCCAGGCAACCATAATATTTTTACAGTTCCCTTTTTTTCAGTGAAAAATGAGTGGTGGCAGCGGGCCGGTACAACACCGGCTTCTCAACCGTGTCGTGTGTTCGAATTCCGGCGCGTACCAATTGCTTATCTATGTTATGTACACTCGTGAAACGTCACGAGTTGTATCACGAATAGTATTGCTACTATAACGTACTAGTCACCCGATTGTGTATCACTAGTACTACTGGTAGGGAAAACGACCGTTGACTTACGCTGGTAGGTTTCAAATTTGAGGTACGTGGGGTTATTGAAAATAAAACAATATAAAATTGTAGATTTTTTTTTAATTAAACAAAATAATGAGTAACCTGTGTGATAAATAAAATATAATATCATACTTACCTACCACTGCTGGCTGATAATGATCCATCATTCTTGCAAAAAAGAGACCAGAGGCCCTAATAAGGCCGTTACAAACATAACAGCACCCTAATAAGGACGTTACGTAACTATGAGGTTAAGTGCAAAAATCTCAGGTCTAAGGTTCCTATTTTCTTGCTCATCAGTGTGGCTGCTGCGTACACTTCCAACGAGTTGAAATCCTACTAACTAGTTCTTTGTTTAATCTGTATAATCCTTACGAAGCCGCGCTCGCAGGAGCGTTCAGCTGAAAATTTCCGCTGAATTCCTCACTCTATTATCAGATGTTTATCTGAAGAGGAAAGTATTCTGTTACAGTAAAGAATAAAATATATTACTAGCTGACTGGACAAACGCTGTTTTGACATATTTGTGGCGAGCACATGTCAACTCTGCGCGCGCATTACAAACTCTAACATTACTGCATCGCGCAATCAAAGTGATTCACTGACATGCCATAAATATAACGTCCGACTAACAACAGTTGGACCGGCCGTCCCCAGGCATACGAGCTGCCTGGCGGGAAATTTCCCTTTATAGTGGAAGACCATGCCGTTAAACCATGCCGCTAATTCCTGGGTAGTTTGACTAGGATCGGCTCCCACTATCTCTCTTAATCCATCGTTATTCACCTGTGTGGGCGGTCTTCCTCGTGGCTCGTTCTTTAAGTCGAAATTTCCATCACGAAAGCGTTTAAACCAAAATCGCACGGTGCGTTCATTAGTAGACCCCTCTCCAAACGCAGCATTGATATTGCGGGCTGTTTCTGCCGCGTTAGTTCCGCGTCGGAACTCGTATTCAAAAATTACTCGAATTTTCGCAGTATCCATCTTTCTTGTCTAAATTGAATACTTAACAAAAACAATTGAAAGTCGATATTCAAATGTTTCACATTTTTTAAAAAAAGAACATCATAGAAACCATTTAAAAAAAGTTTCATTCGAAAACCTCAAACCATGAAGATTCTATGTCAATTCAAAGAACCTATTGCAATAAAACGGCAATTTCATACTTTAACCCCTATTATTATATTGAATTGAATAAGGTACGCGGCAGAAACGATACTTCCCCCCTCCCCTCGTTCCAGCTAACCACAATGCTGGTTCCGAATGACTCCCAGTCTAAATCGGCTCAGAATCATCCAGAGAATGACTGCAAAATACACTCTTCTTCTTCTTCTTCTTCAGGCTATATATTTGTCCCTTTCTATGGGCATTACCCCCCAATGATGGCACAACCTTGCGCTATGGCGCTCATTTGGGGAGGGCTATGTCCAGCTGTGGACAAATACACTCTAGTCCTAGCTAAAGTTTATATTAAGAGATGTACCTATACACTTTTTGTGTACATACGAACGGAACGCCATGCGCAAATATCATTTTCTTATAGCAATATTTTTATATGAACTATAGCGAGACTAGTCTATATGAACCCTTCAATCAGGCAGGTGTTGTCGACACAAATAAGTACGCTTCGCTACAAAAGTTGTTCGCACATTTTTCGCTCGTTCTCTCTGGCCCCTATTCACTCTCTTCCTGTCTCTATTTCTACATTTATTGGTTACCGAAATACTTGGTATACACCATGAATTTTGGATGGTTTTGAAGCCGTGCCAAAACGAAAATGCCTTAACAATAGCCAAATGTGTAAATAACATAACATAACATAACCCCACGCCTGTATCCCAGAGGGGTAGGCAGAGAACTTACCACGATCCTGACAGATTACCTTCGCTTCATCAACGTTCTAAGGCGTTGCATGCTCGCAAGCCCTTTTCTACTTACTATCTTCCTCTTATCTTCCTCTTATCTTCCTCTTATCTTCCTACTACTTTTACTTTTGATCTTCCTCTGATAATACATCACCTATTTGGTTATTCTTCTTCTTCAGGCTATATGTTAGTCCACAGTTGGACATAGCCCTCTCTAGCCCTCCCCTAATGAGCGCCATAGCGCCCTGTCTTCTGCTTGCCGCATCCAGCATCTGCCGGCGGTTTTTCGCAGATCGTCATCACACCTAGTCGGAGCCTATTTGGTGAATATATGTATATATTTGTTTAATTTCTATTTTTATGTACGACTAGCTGACCCAGCGAACTTCGTACCGCCTAACAGTCGATTCTTTTTTTTTATTATTTTTCTCCGTACCAACCATCCTCGTACTTCAAAGAATATTGTAAAAAAAGAATTAGCCAAATCGGCTCAGATGCTCTCGAGATTTGCGCTTGCCAACACATTCAGCGATTCATTTTTATATTATAGATAAAGTGTTCTCTATCTATCTAAATTATGCTACTTTATTAATAAAGGCACTTTCCAATAACATCTCTACACAATCTCGAACAATTAATTAGACTGACTAGACAGAGCGTGTTCGCCGTAGGTACGCGGGTTATCCTAGTGTGGGGCCAAACACAAAGTGCCTGTACGTAAACGTTATTATATTATTATTGGTCTGATACAGTGAGAGGGCGGTACTAATTGTCTATACTTGGTATATTCTTAAAAGTAATAGTTTAAATGGAAGGCGTTTCGAAACCACCTAGATTTCAGCGTCTACACAACAGCAATTTATTATTTTTATAGACCGTATCTAATTATTTTGGTAAATGAGGAGAGCTCAGGTACAATGTTTGATGATGATGTTGTTAGTAGACGTCGCTTTGATTCGATGTCAACTCTTGTATGTCCCCATTGCTGCGGCACGGGTCTCTTTCTGCATCGCAGGAAGGTTAGGCCATACTCCACCACGGGGGCCAATTCCGGGTTGGTGCAGGATTGTAAGACAGTGGCGGGCCTTACAATCACACTCCACATTTATTCTTTTCAAAACACGTTTTAACTTAATATACTCGTAGTTGACATTTCTTAAGTTATTCAATAAGATGGTTAAAAGGAGAGTGCCTACAAAGGGTCTCGTGTAAAGTTCGCCTACTCAAATACGCAGCGAGTAACACTTTCGGATCAGATTGTACCAACAACGTCACAGGTCGTGTACTGGCATTTCCCTCAACATGACTCTAGTTTCGAGGACGGCGTTCGGCTAAAGGTAACCAATACAACGTGGAAAATCCATTTACCTACTTGCAGAAGCTCGAACTGACTTCAATAGCAATTGATAATACTGGGCTATGAGAATCAATATCTTCTCGCTCTTGCGTTAAAGCCTTAACTGTGGTACTCTCAGCTTAGTTGCGGAAAACGCACAGTAGGTGGTCAATACCTTTGGTATAAAGATGCCTTGAAGCGCCACCTAGTCTCCTCGAGCTAAGACCAGAATGGCGAAAAGCTATTACCGAAGGCACCGCTGCTTTTGAACAAACGCGTTATGCAGACCTCGATGCCAAACGCCAGACTCGGAAAACTCGTCCTAAGCCCTCCTTCAATTACACATTTAACTGAGCCGGTCTACTTTATTGCGTCAGCTGTGACCGTACATTTAAAACCAAATTCGGATTTGCATCTCACTGCCGTGCGCATGCTCGGGTCTAAATTTATAATTGTCAAGGTGTCGCCGTCAACGGAATCGTTGCGGAGGACATCATTATCATCACTGCAGTAAATAGAGCAGGGCCGCGTTAAATAACAATTCATGGTTTACTCTGACAATATGGTGGCGTAGCCTAGGCTTTTTTTATTCTGTAGGTTAATCGACTCTGCATCGTATATTGAGTTGTCGTAGTACACCGTGAATAATAGTTCTATAAAACAGAGTTCAGGGCTCTGTTTTATAGGCTCTTGTGTTGTTACCTTATGGTGTCAAATAAAGTTAATCCTATCCTAACCTATCCTATCCTGTACTATTCAGCTTTCGCAGCTTTATGCAGATCTCCAACGGTGATTGACTGGTTTCGTAGTTATCTACACGGGCGCCGGCAACGTATTTGCATTAAAGATTATTTCTCCTGTTGGTGTGGAATATCTGCCGGTGTACCGCAAGGTGTCGTGTTGTCCCCTCTCCTTTTTGCAATTTTCATTAATAGTATTTCTCATCAGCTTTCTTCTTCGTACCACCTATATGCAGACGATCTCCAAATCTACACACAGGCTACTTTAAATAACCTGAGTGTGGCCATATCAACCATTAACAATGATCTTTTAGAGGTATCATAGTGGAGTAATACTCATGGTCTCAAGATCAACCCCAATAAAAAGCAGATTATTATCGTCGGTAGCCGGCAATTTATTTCTAGGGTTGACATGGACATGCTCCCTACAGTAATGTTTGAAGGTACAACTATTCCATTCAGTCAAACGGTTAGAAACCTTGGAATTATTATTGATAGTACCTTATCGTGAGTACCACAGCTGGAAGTGGTGAGCCGGAAGATGTTCGCGTCTGCAAGCTCACTTAGACGGCTTCGTAATTTTCTACCCACTGCTACCAAAGTTGCATTAGCACAATCACTCCTTCTTCCTATTCTCGACTACGCTGATACATGTTATCTTGATATCGCCCAGGAGCAACTGAATAAACTTGAGCGTCCTCAAAACTTCTGCATCCGGTTCATATTTGGTCTGCGCAAATATGATCACGTTTCCGAATTTCGTACAGAGCTCAAGTGGCTCCCAATCCGCCTCCGCCGGAATACGCACATACTTTCTCTTCTCTACTGCACACTGTTTAATCCAGCCACTCCTTCCTACCTCAAAGAGCGCTTTGAGTTCCTTCACTCTTCTCATATCCTTACTCTTCGCTTCTCCCAAAAGCTTCTCCTAAAAATCCCTTCCCATCACACCACCTTCTACAGCTGCTCTTTCACCGTGAAAGCAGTCCGTCTCTGGAATAGTCTGCCGGTGGAAGTACGGAGAGCCCAGTCCATACCCTTTTTTAAAACTATGGCAAAGGAATTCTATCTCGCTAGTGTTATGTAAAACTTTTGCTGTTATTTGTAGTACTGTCCTGCTATTGTTGGTATTTTATTTATGTCCTCTACATGTATTGTTATGCCTATAAATGTATGTATTTATATAAAATATATTATATTTTTATATCACTTTCTATTTATGTAAGTATATCTTTTTTTGTATGTATCTATTTAGGGTTAGTATAATTATTTTCTTAATTAAGTATGTTTTATTCAATGTATCTGAAATATTTTGATTTATTTGTACATCTACTTCCTTCTCCAATATATTGCTCCAGTCCATCCAAAGGTTATCTGGAAGAGATCACTTTTAGTGGTAAGGCCGCCGTCTGTACTCTTAGGTTAAGAAATACCTGTGTAATTTCCTTTTTTATGTACAATAAAGTGTTCTCTATCTCTATTCTATTCTTTCAGTTATATACGCGTATTTTTTTTTTGTAACTTGAATAACTGTATTAGATATTTTTCACCGTAATTACTTCCGGTGGTGCTCCTCTTGTAGGTCTTGGCCTCCTCTACAGTTTTCTTCTAATTATCTCTTTCTTGCAGTTGGTTAACTTCCCGCAGGTCCCCTTCATACCACCGCTTCATCGTGTCTTATTTTTTATGAAATCAAATGAAAAGGTTTTATTCAAAGTCGCGCAAAAACTGCGGCTTAGTGAACGTTACAATTTAAAGTAGGTGCCCAATACAAATCTAGATCATTTTGGAGGAAAAATGGACAAAAAAACCCCAAACTTAGTCTTTTCAAAGTCCTTAAATAAATTAACATAGTTTACATAATTATTATAAAAGATAGAACACATACATTGTACTGGCTTTAATTCCAGACCTCATTATCATCGAAATAATCCTTTATGTTATAGTACCCCTTTTGGCACAAAGTGTGCTTAATTTTTTGAACCGCGATTCTGGTAAGCTTAATATCTTCAGTGATATTGATTAAGGATTTATTGGATATCAGTAAAAGTGACAGCTCCGTGTTGCATAAGACATCCCGCCGCGCAGCCAGCGCAAAATATTTACTGAGAATAGAATTCCCCCGTTATTTTTCACACTGCGCGCTGAAATCGACACTCGTACTTGCCGAACCCACCCTGTATTCAGGGTGTCCGGAAAACGTGTACAATTTGCCGGATATCACACAACAGCGAGCAGAGAGAGAAATTGGGATCGTCGTTGTAGGTGTGCACTTTTCCTCTAAATTGAAAACTGTTTAACAAAAAACGGTTTTTCGCACTGTTGCCTTTTATAGGGTAAAAATAACACTGAAGTGAAATGGAAAGGTTTAAGCCTGGGTGCATGCTGAGACGCAGGCGACGCAGCACAGCGCAGCACAGGGCAGCGCAGACTTTGTAAAGCATGGAACGTCATTGAGCTACGTACGCTGCGACGCAGACATGTGTCTGCCCTGCTCTGCGTCTCGTTGTAGTGCCGGCACAGATTTCTGCGCGACGACGCGTGCACATCGAGGCGTGTTTACTAACAATTTTTTTGTAATGACAGAACATTTAATTGAATTAGTTCGCTGTGAACGTTGTTTGTATGATAAAAACCATCCAGACTATTCAAAAAAGACATTGAAAGGGTTATTATGGGTGAAAATTGCCAAAGAATGGAGCGAATAGTTGCGTCGCAGCATGCGGTGGGGACCTATGTCTGCCTCAACTGCCCTGTCCTGTACTGTAGTGTGCTGGGCTGTGCTGCGTCGCCTGCGTCTCAGCATACGCCCAGCCTTATTCAAAGTAGCGCAGAAACTATGGCTTTGAACGTTAATGAACGTTACAATTCAAACTAGGTGTCCATTTCAAAATCTAGTGTAATTATGAGGAAACCCGAGTATACGCTAACCCGCGATGGGTACTCGTGGTGAACACGTGATGGGTACTCTCGGAGAGAAGGTCGAAGGCCGGTTCAGTGGAATGCATAATAATATAGACGGGTGTATAGATTACCATTAGTACCATTGTATGTTCCCACTGCTGGGGCACAGGTCTCTTCCTGCATCGCAGAAAGGTTAGGCGATGTTCCACGGGGGCCAAGTCTGGGTTGGTGGAGGATTGTAAGACAGTGGCGGGCCTTACTGTCAGAAGTTATCAAGCCGGCAATTATCATGTAGCATACAGTATTACAACAAATAACTTGGACCATTATCGAGCAACAGAATTAAACCATAGAAGTAAACGTATGAGTTTAAAAATATTAAATTTTTGGGACCAGCAAAAGAAATTGTGTCCTTTCAAAGTTACTGTTATTGTTGTTAAAATCCACTTTAGGTATGCCCAAACGGCATCATCCTGTACGCGAAGTACAAGTTCAGGAAACCGATACTCCTCGGAAGGGTGCCCCGAATACCCTGTTCGTTTGAGGAGAGATACTTCCTTATTTTATGCTTGGGTTTGCTCACTTTTTGTTGCGGGTAGGTTGGTAAGTAGGAAGAGCGAGTTGCTTTTTGTGGGACTTTATTCTAATTTTCTATTTAATGCTTGTCTCGAAGTAATTAATTTTAGTAGTAAGGCCGCCAATTTTACCGTAAAATGTTATTTTCAAGTCTCTTATGAAATTCCTGGTGTACATGCGATACAGAATATTCTGTGTATTTTTAGTATTTAAAACAACAAACACTAAATACAAAAAAAAAACCTAAGTGGGGCTCCCATACAATCCATCCATTTTAAAATGAATGGTGTGAAATAAAGAGAAAACAAAACACTTCTCTTGTATTCCCATACAACAGAAGTGTTTTGATTGCCATTTTTTGCCCGATATTAAAACGGCAAAAGGTAGATAGATGCTTGAAATATTTACAGAATATTTATTTGTATATTATCTTTAAAAATTAATAGTTAAATTAAAATAAAATATGGTTTTATAACGGCCACAGACAGGTGGACGCTGATACTTATATTCACAGAATATTTAGTTGCATATTCACTTCAAAAATAAATAATTAAATTATTACTTTTAGAAAGTCTGCTTTGCTCTTGTCCGCTAAAAATTGTTTGTGTAGGTAGACTACAAGAAAAATCGTTACGTTAAATATACTTTTACACGCTATTGTTCATCCCAATTTTTCATGTTTGACGCAGTACTTCGTCAGAAGATCAAATTGTTACAAACGACGTCATATTGGGAACAAATGGCAACGCTCATACGAAATACCATTTCTTTTGGGCTGGTCCGGTCCATTAGTCACAAAGATCGATTGAGGCAGTAGGTTTGATCGCCGGGCAAAACAATAACAATAACGATGGTATAAAACGGTGAATGATGATTCGTGAGGAAACCTGAGTGTTTGAGGTGCCCACATAAGTACATCAGTGCCTGAACCCGCGCTGGGCACGAGTGATTATTAAAGCGTGTGACACACAGGATGTCTCGATATTGTAGAGTTTATATGGACAGGAGGTTTCATTGTAGGTACATATTGTCCCTGGCTAATCAGGATACTATTTCCCAGCTGAAGTGGAATGATGTAGGCGAAGACTTCTTAAATATCGGTTTATTATCCAGAAAACAGAGTTTAAATAGTTAAAAATCATGGATCGATGCACACTCAATTGCGGTCAAAATATGAGTGCAAAAAAAGGTATGTCGCGAAAAGTTGCGGCGACCCGCCACTACACATGCTGGAAGGCGTAAGTCTGGGTGAGTATTTACGAACGCACACAGATGCTAGGCGTTAACAGTCCCTTATTCTTCTCGTGTTCTTTTCCATTGTCATTACATTCGCATTTTCTCATTAGCAAACCCGATAATTGACAACATTTCAAAATTGTATGGAGCTCTAATTCGAAAACCATTTCGAGATTTGGCTTTGTAAAGCACGTAAAAATTTATTTCAGTTTTTTCTGTGGTTTCATTTCCGAGAAAATGGTAAAAACACAAAAATACGCTGATGACGTCACACCATGGCTCCCAGTAAACATGCCTGTGCCACGATAAAAAAAAGTCAATTTCCAGATCTAACCTAAAAAATCAGTGTTGCCAATTTTTAGCGACTTAGTCGCTAGAAATGACGACTTTTGCGAGAGCGAGAAGAAAAAAGTTTTGAGGACAAAAATAATTTAGCGACTTAGCCTCCCTCTACGGACTTAGCTGACGACCAGTGTTATTATCGTCAAAATCTGGGTTGCCGTATCTAAACCTTCAAATTGCCGTAATTATAAAAAAAAATCGCTGATCTGCCGTATTATCTTTTAATTGAATAATTAGTGATTGAAACACAAAAATAATAAGTATATTTTCAACTTTCTATCATTTCTTCATCCTCGTTTATAATAAATACACTGCTTGTGCAATGAATATTTTTCTTTGCTTTTCATTTTGATAAGCATAATTATCTCCTGACACCTTTTTTGGTTTAACATCGGAACGATATCACTGTACCCACATGATTACACTATTTTTATTTTTAATGCACTAATAGTGTAATCATGTGGGTACAGTGATATCGTTCCGATGTTAAACCTAACTGCAAAGTAGGTAGTCGGGGCTGTAAGTAATGCAATTTGCTTAAGTCAGATGTCGCTGCCTGTACGTAATACAGAGAATATTGTAAAGAGGTTCGAAATTTCACTGATGCCGTGAGTTGCCCATTGGCTCAATTGGTAGAGCGCTGGTACGGATAGCCAGAGGTTGCGGGTTCGAATCCCGGCATGGGTGAAATTTTTAGCCTCTTAATAGGTTTTTAAATTTGTTCCTTAGCACGGGTTAGTGCATTAAAAATAAAAATAGTGTAATATTTGCATATGTTAAAAAAATTCAGAAACTGTTTTTCAACATGGCCCTGGCAATACTAAAATGACATTTGTAACTATATTTTTTTTTTAGGATATTAGGCAAAAGAAAACATATTGTGAGCCTCGTTGTTTCGTCACTTCCGGTAAAAATATTTTAAACTTTAAAATGTTAAAAACATAAGAAAACGTGCGTGTTTCATAAAATAAAAAAATATGGTTCGTTTTATTTTGTATCTAGTTTCCTTTAGGACAATAAAATCCGTATGCTAAAAAAATGAAATGTTGTCAATTGTGTTTTTATTTCATGCACGGCCTAGACCAGTAAACAAGACTTAAAGCCATGTTTTCACGGCCTTAGTGCGCTCGGTCCGAGTGCGCCATCCGAGTAAACTAATACTTCTGATTGGCTATTTTGAATAGCTGTCAATCTCTGTCACGAAAAGCCGTCCAATCAGAAGCATTAGTTTATTGGGATGGCGGACTCGGTCCGAGCGAACTAAGACCGTGAAAACATGGCTTTAATAAACAATACATTAGCCTTCGCATCTACGTAATGAGATGATTTATACAGCGTCCAGTGGCATCTTCACTCATACTAGATGGGTGAAGGGACCCCTCGGATGCTGACCTGGGGCATGGTTTTAGATGGTGTAGATGATGGTGCACCTATACCATCCTGACAGCTTAATAAACAATTCTATTCTATTCTTCAGGCTATATTAGTCCACTGCTGGACAAAGCCCTCCCCTAATGAGCGCAAGGTTGTGCCATCATTGGGGGGTAGTGCCCATGATCTCCACGCTGGGCATGCGGGTTGGGGATCGCAGTTTGGTGGAATTGTACTGCAGGGGGCGCTGCTGCCCACCCCCCGGTTTGTATCCCATAGTCGCCTTTTACGACACCCGCGGGAAGAATTTGGGTTGGTGCTATTCTCTAGGCCGACACCACACAGAACAAACAATACAGTATATTAAACAATACAGTCCACTTAAATAACTTCTCGAGACGGCCTTAACACAGGACGTGGGCCGAGGGCGTGGAAAAGACGCGGCCCGTGTATTAGAGTTCGTTTCCTCGCCCCGACTTCTACATATATATTTTTTATAAATGTATGCTAAACCTCGAAGCGATCGTGGCCCGGTCAGTTTGTGTGACCGGATGTGTGAGGCAGGATGGGTGACTGTCCCGTGTCTACCGCTAGTGGCATTTTTCCGAGCGCTTCCGTGCTTTGCAAGGCACGTTAAGCCGTTGGTGCCAGCTGTCATGTAATGGCAGTCGTTAAGCCATGTCGGATGCGCTATGAGCGGCTTGATAACTTCTGACAGTAAGACCCGCCACTGTCTTACAATCCTTCGCCAACACGGACTTAGCCCCCGTGATGGAGTATGGCCTAACCTTCTTGCGATGCAGGAAGATACCCGTGCTCTAGTAGAGTTAATATCGATGCTAAACCTTACTAGGTTTAGACATAATCAAGGAATGCCTGGACCCTATTTCAGATTTTCATTTCATTCTATAGTTTATGAGGAAATATCCGTGTACGTCAAATCATCAATCAAATACTTTTATTAAGCGTACCTAAAAATACGGTAAAATTAATTTTAACTTCAATTACTAATAATCAATATTGTTGACTTTATATAAAAAATAATTGGTATGTCTATTTTGGAACGTAACTTCATAATTAACTTTTGTAATTTTTGCCGAGGGTAGTAAACTAACCGTTAATGATTTCTAAAAGACACCTGTCACCTCAGTCATCCGGGACCACGGCACCTGAAAAAGTGCCGAAACGTTGGAAAATTGTAAAAATGTAATAAACGAGCATAAATCCGTATAAAAACAGTTTTAATTAAAAATACGGTTTTAATGTAAAAGTAATGAGTCGTTTTCAGCACAAATTACAGGATTATAGTGCGAATCCATATAAGTGCAGCAGGCACAAAAACCCTATTTCGTGCGAGATACTTTGGGGCTACTAAATTTGGTCGGATTCGCGCTGTTATCGATTTCATCGCATCTCGGAAAGCAGGGATAGAAGAACCTGAATACGGCTGTCAAAATTAATCTGTGCTAAGCAAAATCTGACAGACGTGACCCTGTCCTTGTATGGCCATGGCTGTAAGCGCCATCTATGAGTTAATTTGTGAACTTGTGATGTGGCTCATTGGAACATAACGGTACGAAAATTTGTACTCGGTTCACACCACTAGTATAGATTTAGCTCAGTGGTTGGGAACCACTGTTCTGCATGGTCAAAGTGCGCGCACAGTACTGAACTGCACGCGGCACACAAACGAACAATTTTTTTCGTGATAGCTCTTTCGCTTACGTGTTTGGGGCTATTTCAGCCTTTTTGCGTTCTTTTTCATTCCGTTGGTGGCAAAAAGTTAAGTTAGACACGTACATGAGAAGCTGCTGAGGTGTGGTGCAATCGACGACCTCTGTGGCGCAGCGGTAGCGCATCCGCCTACCATGCAAGAGGTCCCGGGTTCGAACCCCGGCTGGGGACAAAAAAAATCCCCAGTCCGCGGATGTTTACATGTTTGTGATGTCGTGGTTTCTGGTTCCCACGACACAGGGTATCCTAGTGTGGGGCCAGAAGCAATGTATGTGCCTGTATGTAAATGTTTGTGTAGGAATCTACACAAACATCTACCGCGCATTGGCAATTCAAGACCTGAGTGTCCGAGGTATGTGAACACCTCAGATAATCAGGTTTCCTTCCTATGCTTTTTCTTTTTTCTTTTTGTGATGCATGCAGGGCAACACGGCTTTTTTTTCTTAGCATATTGTGTGTTTAGTTTTAAGTAATGTAAGTTTTAATTTCTGAACCGATAATAAATATATTTCATTTTCATTTTTCATTTCTTCACTGTTAGTGAGTGGTAATGCCAGCACCATAACATTCTGTATGTGACTTTAAAACGCAGTCATAGGTACATGCTGGAATTCAAAGTCTGCTATGTACCACAGATACGAGTATTTAATTAACATAACATAACATTTACATACTGGCACATACATTGCTTCAGGCCCCACACTAGGATACCCTGTGTCGTAGGAACCAGAAACAACGACATCACAAACATGTAAACATCCAAGACTTTTATTAATAAATATTTATTCCGTGCTTCGCAAGGCACGTTAAGCCGTTGGTGCCGGCTGTCATGTAATGGCAGTCGTTAAGCCATGTCAGAGGCATCATGGGCGGCTTGATAACTTCTGACAGTAAGACCCGCCACTGTCTTACAACCCTCCACCAACCCGGACTTGGCCCCCGTGGTGGAGTATGGCCTAACCTTCCTGCGATGCAGGAAGAGACCCTTGCCCCAACAGTGGGGACATACAAGGGTTGATATCGAAATATTTATGGTTACTTATGATTCAGTCACTCTTAGTGAGTATTGCATTTATAAAAACGATTCCACTAAAACGCTCCAAGAGGCAGTTTATTTAAGCTGTGGTTAATTCCTTTCGTTGAAAAATCTCCACCACAGACTTAAAATCTTGCATTTTGATATCGGGATCCGTGGTCACAATTCGCGGCCTTGTTGCTAATATATATTTCTCCTTCGGCAAATTCTCCAATATGAGGCTGCCTGGAAGAAATTGCTACTAGCAATAAAGCCGCAAATTTTGTCTTATCCGCTGTTTCTGTAACTATTTTACAATTAAGAATATTTTTTTTATATTATCTTATCCGAGCTTTTAGCGCTGCATAGCCTTTACCTTTTAGGAGCCGCTGTTATACTGAATTATTCTGCACCAATATTACAAAATCTTTAACCGCCAGTGAAACGCTATCCGCCTATCGCTTGTCCAGTACTGAATTACGACTAAGTGCAAAGCATACATTGCCGGCCATTGGAATACAAAAATGGCCGCGTGTGTTTTAGCGACGAATGCTCAAGTATTAGGGTGCAAACACATAACCTACACTTAATAATAGCCTGTGCTATGGTACATAGGGTGGGAAAACGAAAATATGGAAAAACACCCAGAAATACCCGGCATAACATAACATTGCACGGCATTGCTGGCACGATTAGCCAGAGGTCGCGGGTTCGAGTCCCGGCATGGGTGGAATTTTTAGCCTCTAAATAGGTTTTTAAGAGTGTCCTTAGCACAGGTTAGTGCAATATAAAGAATATAATAACATAACATTTACATACAGGCACGTACATTGCTTCTGGCCCCACACTAGGATACCCTGTGTCGTGGGAACCAGGAACAGCGACATCACAAACATGCATTTAACAGGTAAGCACGTAACATCGTAGACCGCGTCTTCTGTCCTACCTGTCCAACCTGTCCTACTGAAAAAAAAACTTAAATTTCTGTAGAGAAAAGGCATTGAACCACAGACCAATGAGCAGTTAACTCATTTCGTTGTTGGAAAACTTGGGTTGCATCGTAATAATGTTTTGCCCACTACGGCCTGTTTTTAAAAAGAAATGTACTTATTTGGCTACCAGAAAAGCTTTTGTCTTAAACTTAAAATAAAAACGATTGCAATAGCGCATTACAGTGCCACCATCTTAGCTGTTCAGTTGAGAGCGGCGCTAGTGGAGAATTTGGGGGTACCATTTTAGAAATTTAATTAGAAAATATGAAAAATTGAAAGTCAGAGGCCCGTCTTTAAATGTAAATAAAATATATCTATAAATCAACAGACAGGGGAATGTTTTTTTTCAATATGGCGGAAGACCAGGCCGTAATTACAATTTTGCCCACCTAAACAGATAACTTGGTGGCGCTGTAAGTCGGTTCGAGTGATAGGTTGGGTCACGTGACTTGTTTTGTCACTCCATTGACGTCTACAAGGTTTGATACGTATCGTATAATCCATCAGAATAGCAGAATTCATAGTTAGGGCCTGTTTCACAATTGGCAAATAAAGTTCCGGATGAGCTATCCGCAACTAGGGCTGCCGTTTGTTCTAAATTTGAAGCCATAAACAAACACATGCAATATAGGAATATTTATTTAAATTTAGAACAAACGGCAGCCCTGGTTGCGGATAGGTTATCCGGAACTTTATTTGCAGATTGTTAAACAGGCCCTACAGGTCTATTTTCTAAGTAAGGTATACACGCTGAATTGGAACCTGACTCCTACCGTACTTACAGCTAAGCAACAGCAAGCTGTTTGCGCTTCTGCAGGACGGATCGTTTGAGGCAACTCTTGACAAACAGCGAGAGGCCACAAATGTACAACATATTTGTTAGCTTCTTATAATTAATTTAAAAATTTCAATTGCCCATTATTTGTTTTTTTTTTAATTTCTTATTTGCTTCTTTTTTAATTTTTCTCTGTTTTCGTTATTTGTTTTTCAGTGTTTTAAGCTTTGTGTATCTGTTAATGTTTAGTTGTGTTTTGTGAATTTGTTACTGTTTTGTTATATTTTAACCCCCTTATTCATAATAGTCTGTTAACTTTAAGCAATGCTTATTCTCACTCTGTCCTCTTCTATTGACCTAAATCAGAATGAAAGAGAACACTCTTTAGCAGCTGTTTTAAGCTAGCGGACTATTATGAATAAGGGGGTTAGTATTGTGCCGTTGAATAAATTATTTCTCTCTCTCTCTCTACAAAGTGTACTATTCACTTTTTGTTGCTCCGAAATTTGTGAGTATTACTTAATTTAGTTAAAATTATACTAAGATTTAATTTAATGTTATGAGCTAAATATTTTTTCATAATTAGGTCGATAATTTTCGTCAGCTGTACTTCAAATGGCAAATTAATTAATTATTTACGGCCAGGCATCGCCTAGTGTGGGGATCTGTACACTTATATGATGTAATATTTTATAGCAAAAAACATTTTTGTCTTTATCTTTGAATTCTATGACCGTGATTTTTATTCTCGCTAGTCTGAACCCACCTTTAGCAACGACTGCTCAGGATTTACAATCACCACGAGTGTTGTGAATGGTGTGCGAAACAACCTAACTTTTCCCATGTAGGAAATAGTTGCGGTTGACTGTTGAAAAACTTCCGTTTTAAGGCCTCATACACTAAGATTTTTTGCACTTCGAGTTGTTTACTTGTTAGGTTGAACCTATTCGGTCAGAGTGCTTAGTGCGAGTTTGACAGATCCAATCGAATAACTTTACTACCGCGTTAATCGAGCATTGAGTAGTGAGTATGAGTAAGTTAACCGTTCTGTTATATCTATAATATGTAAGGGATGATGCTGACGATTTGCCTAGTCAGCACTTCCAGTACGAAGCTCCGTGACGAGAGTCAGTCGAGAGCCAGTCTCTCTCCGTCAGTCTCACAGTAGACACCCATATTCAAAATCCATTTCCATATCCTTTGTTTTTTTTAATATAAGTTTTAGTTTAATCAAAAGTGTTTTTTTAAAAAGGGAAATTCCCAAAACCCTATAACATTTGGTGGCAGCGATAAGGGATCTTAAAAGGTCCTGGGACGTCTCCGTCTATAAAGTGTTAGTGCCAAAACCTAAAAAGTGTCCATAAGTGCTACTTCAATAAAATCAACCCATCACAGATTCCACTGTGTAGTGGAACAGAAGAATAACGACAGCAGCACGTTACTTTCTTCAACTCAACGTCAACTCCAAGATTCCAGTCCCAATACCAGTTCCAGTTCGATGCGAATTCCAGTTCTAGTTCCAGCCCTACGTCGTCCTGAGCCAAGGACCAGTCCTGAAGTAAAGTAATCCTGCCCTAAGGATTTCGTCACAAACGGTATCATCATGCAAACTCTTATCTGCCTTCTCATGTGAGTACATTCCAGTTTAAAGTGAAAGTGTTTAAGTGTTCCGTAAAAGTTTTATTCATAGACACTCAAATAACTAACTCTAAAGTGACCGAGGTCACATATTGTCTCGTTCTTATCGCAACATTGCAATTGTTTTGACTGAGTGTCGCCTACGCATCTACAATGGGCAAAGATAAAGACGAAGCAGGTCCGTCTAAGCCAACTAGAGACAGTACCATAGACTTAGGAATATTAATAAAGTTCATTAACAAATTCAATGGTGATCGCGATAAATTGACACCATTTCTTAATAATTGTCAGAATGCAATTGACCTGGCTTCGCCGTCTCAACAAAATGTGTTATTCAAATACATCATAAGCCAACTTGAAGGACGCGCGGAAATTGCGTGCTCCGTAAAAGAATTTGACTCATTCGAGCAGTTGGAAGATTTCCTGAAAAACCAATTCGGCGAGAAAAAGCATTATGCAGCCTTATTATCCGAGCTGCAAGATTGTCGCCAATTCAGTAACGAAACGGTTAATCAGTTTGGCCTCCGCGTAGAGTCTTGTCTAGGAAAACTATTAACGGAAATAAATATATCTATACCAACAAGACTAAAAGGAGAACTGACTGGCCGCGTCGCTGCTATGCAAGACCTAGCTTTACACACATTTGTGACTGGGTTAAATCCAAGATTGTCAACCGTAATCCGTTGTCGAGACCCCGCCACTCTCAATGAGGCAATAAACTTTGCCTCATCTGAAGAAAAAATCATGCAGGCATCGTTTAGGAAAAATCTAACCTCACATAGCGGTGCCAGTTATCAGAATCGTCCCCAGCAAACATCTAATTTCCAGAATCGCTCCCAACAACTTACTAATCCTCAGAAACGACCACAACAGTCATTCCAGGCACAGCGCCCTCAAAACCGAGAGTTTCCATATCGCGCAGGTATAAACGTCACTAACGATAGCAGACAAAATAATTCCAATCCTCGTCCTGTTTGTCGCTATTGCAAATTTGAAGGTCATCTCATTGAGGACTGCCGCAAACGTGAATACAATAATAAACGATTCGGCAACTCTCAAAATCAAGGTCAACGTAACAATCCTGTACACCATGTTGTCTCACCCTCGTCAGAACAAGACGAAGGGGTCGACGAAGTCGACAATTTAAACGAAGAAGATTTCCCGTAGAGTATCGCACGGGAAATGAACCGTCCAAAGCCGATACTAACTTATCTCTGAATCCGACTAAACGACAGTCTACGCCACAGGGTAACCAGCCCCACCGGAAAGACCAAACTTCTAAATCCTCTGAATCCATACGCCCAACAGCGGCTTCTAAATCCTCTGAATCCATACGCCCAGCAGCGGCTCCTGAAAAAGTATACCAAATTAATACGAATCCATTGAAAAAGTACTTACCATATATTGAGATACTTACCTCCGTTTCTGCCAGACCCTTGTCATTCTTAGTTGACAGTGGTGCCTCTATAAGCCTGATCAAAGAAAACTCCATTGACAAAATGCCCGAAATTATTAAAGATAATATAATGTTTTCAGGAATAGGAGAAACTGAAAAGCCACTGTCTTCTCAAGGTCGAATCTCGATCGAGTTCAATTCATTAACTCACCAGTTCTATGTCGCATCTGGAATCACAATACCTTATGACGGTATTTTAGGCAATTCATTTCAATGACCTTTTTACAAAATCTGAATGTAAAATAGACTATGCCAGACAAACTCTCACAATTGACAAAACTCAATTGCTCCTGAAATTCCAAGAACCTACATATACAATTCCTCCAAGAACACGGATGGCAATTGAGTGTTCAGTACAAAACCCGGAAATAAAAGAAGGTTTTGTGTTAGACCAAAATCGAAATGGCTCCTTACTAATTGCGAATTGCATAGTAAAGGTAAAAAATAACTCTCGAATAAACATATCTGTCGTTAACGTCTCTGAATCTCCAATAGTTGTGAACTCAAATCTAAAACTTCAAATAACTCCATTGGATGAAATTTACAGTAACCATCATGAAATTAATCATATTTCCACTGAAACACAAATGCCTGCGGTTGACCGCACTTCTGAAGTATTAAACCAATTACGAGTATCCCATTTGAACAAAGAAGAAAAAGAATGTCTTAATGAACTCTGTACTAATTACTCCGACATTTTTCACTTACCCCATGATAATTTAACCACGACAGATGTCCTGAAACACGAAATAACTACGTCCTCCTCTGTTCCCATAAATACAAAGTCGTATAGATTCCCGGAGATACATAAGCAAGAAGTGCAATCTCAAATTAACAAAATGCTTCGTCAAGGCATAATAAAACCCTCAACATCCCCATGGTCTTCCCCAATATGGGTTGTCCCGAAAAAACTCGACGCTTCTGGTGAACGTAAGTGGCGAGTCGTCATTGACTACCGCAAACTTAATGATATCACCATCGGAGATTCCTATCCGATTCCCAATATCTCTGAAATTCTTGACCAATTAGGGAAATGCAAATACTTCAGCACTCTTGACCTTGCTTCCGGTTTCCATCAGATCCAAATGGCTGAAAACGATGCTCCTAAGACCGCCTTCTCTGTTCCTCAAGGACATTTCGAATTCACGAGAATGCCCTTTGGCCTTAAAAACGCCCCTTCCACTTTTCAGAGGCTAATGAATTTAGCTCTCTCTGGCCTTCAAGGAATAGAATGTTTCGTATATCTAGACGACATTGTTATTTATTCCTATGATTTGGAAACTCACATCAAAAACCTTTCTGACATTTTCCAAAGACTTCGTGACTTCAACCTAAAGCTACAACCAGATAAGTGCGAATTCCTCCACAATGAAGTATCTTATCTAGGTCATGTTATAACAGACCAAGGTGTCAGGCCAAATCCTGAAAAAATCAGAGCTGTTCAGGAATTTCCTGTACCCAAATGTCCTAAGGACATTAAATCATTCCTTGGACTTGTGTCCTATTACAGGAGATTTATCCCGGATTTATCCAAAGTTGCCAAACCCTTAACTTCACTCCTTAAAAAGGACATTCCATTCAACTGGCAACATGAACACCAATTATCCTTCGAGACTTTAAAAAACTCACTAACATCAGCCCCTTTGTTGGCGTTTCCCGACTTTTCCAAACCTTTTGTCCTCACCTGCGACGCTTCAAATTATGCGATCTCAGCCATCCTGTCTCAAAGCCCTATTGGCAAAGACCGTCCTATTGCCTATGCATCTCGGACCTTGAATAAAGCCGAATGCAACTATAGCGTTACCGAGAAGGAATGCTTGGCTATTCTATTCGGTACTAAAGCCTACCGGCCATACCTCTACGGTCGCCGTTTTAAAATTGTGACCGATCATCGTCCATTAAAATGGCTTTTCAACTGTAAAGACCCCGGCTCCAAATTAGTCCGGTGGCGACTCAGACTCGAAGAATTCGACTATGAAATCGAATATAAAAAGGGTAAAATTAATAGCAACGCTGATGCGTTATCCCGCTATCCTGTCAACCCTATTGTTGAAAGTCAATCAAATCCTGAGGCCTCGACCTCGCAAGCATTACCCAACGACCCACAACCGTCAACGTCTACTCAAGACCCGGATCTTGATCTTATTCAACTAAGTGATTTAATGAATCTTGGTGATGTTAATACCAGCCCTTACGGCAATGAGGTAGACTTCACTCCTCCAGAATTCCCACCTTCGCCAGGCCCTGAAACACCAAACCCTCAAATCATAAATACTCCCAACATTGACTATTCTCAATTCCTGAAATCATTTTCCAACAAAAACGACACGCCTACTAAAAACTCAATGCAAAATTATCTTTGTTCCCACGTCAATAGACTTTGACGAATCCAACATGTATATCCAAGAAATATTATCCGACATGGAAAATTCATCAGATTTTCTAAACAGTGAAAGAGAATTGCATTCGTTCAAAAAGGTAGAAAGTGGTATGTATTGGGAAAGGGGGTACTTCAATAAGCGGCTACCGCCGGCACTAATAAAAGTCAGTCTCGTATTTCGTCGTTTCATTGTTGGACAGCCCCACGTAAAATATTCGATATTTACTATTTGGCGACGATTTGCTAGTTAACAGTGCTAAAAATAAACGCAACTATGTCGACCAGTGCCGATAAACCATCAGTTGTTAGTGTAAATCCGGATTTGAGAGGTCTCAAAGAGTTCAAATTGAGCGTGGACCGGTGGGCTACTTACGTAAGCAGAATTAAGGCGTGGTTTGAAATACATCAAGTGCAACCAACGCAGTACTCGAAGTACTTGGTGGCTGTAGTGGGCACCGAAGCTTTGGATCTCATTATAGACCTCTGTTATCCGGATAAACCAGAGAACATCGCTTTCGAAAAGATTGTGCTTTTAGTGGAAGAACATCTGTCACCGAAACGATCAGTTATCGCTGAGCGTATTATATTTCGTTCGTGCAAGCAAACTGAAGGTCAGGCTGTCACCGAATACCTCGTTCAGTTGAAGAAACTGAGTAAATCGTGCAAGTTTACGAATAATGAATCGCTGAATGAAAATTTGCGCGACCAGTTCGTGTTCGGGATATCGAGTGAGCGAATCAGGCAGAGGTTGCTCGTCGAGGAGCAGCTGACGTTCTTAAGGGCATCGGAGCTGGCGCTGTCGATGGAGGCGGCGGTACGGGACTCGGGTCCGGGTGACGGCGGCGAGGCCGCGCCCGGCGCGCACCGCGGCGAGGCGGTGTTCGCGGTGAGCGGCGCGCGTGCGGCGCCCCGCTCCATACGTGGCGGCGGCGGAGGCGGTTCGGGAGCGCGCCCCCGCGGAGACACAGGCCGCCAGCAGTGGACTTCCCGGTCGGCGCGTGGAGGCGCTGGGCCTGGAGCATCACCACGTTGCTACCGATGCGACGGACGTCACTACGCGGAGCGTTGTCCTTTCATTAATTGCGAATGTTACGTCTGCGGAGACCGCGGGCACATAGCGAAGATGTGCCGCCTTCGAAAACAAAGAGTTGTTCACCAAATGAACGTGGTCGACGAGCTCGACGACGACGCCCGCTCCTCGTCTTCGTCCGGGTCGGTAGGGAAGGAAAAGTGTGTTTATCAGTTGAGTGATAACGAAAGCGACGAGCGCTGGAACGTCGATGTGTGTATAAACGGCGTACCTATAGCTATGGAGGGCGATACCGGATCGGCAATTAGTGTTATTTCGTTTGGTACTTACAAGAAGTATTTTGATGGACATATGCTGTTACCACATAAGTCGTGTCTTAAAATGTACAGTGGGCAGAAAGTGAAACCGAAGGGTGAGTTACATTGTTCAGTAGGAATAAATGGGCGCACACTACATAACCTACCCCTAGTTGTTATTGATAATTATCATAGTCCGTCCCTTTTAGGCCGGAATTGGATGAGAGCTTTCGGTATAAATTTTCCGGACATATCGGCCGTGCACAGCATAAACGTAACGAACGAAAATGAAATAAAACAACACTTAATTAAAAAGTATCCAGAGGTTTTTGCGTCAGGCATAGGTACGTTTAACAAAGCGGTAATAAAGCTGGAGTTGGTGGCGGAGGCGCGGGCGGTGTGGCGGCGCGCGCGGCCATCATCACCCCGGTCGACTGGAGCGACTGGGGCACACCGGTTGTGCCCGTCATGAAAAAGTCTGGAGAGGTAAGACTTTGTGGAGATTTCAAAACGACTCTAAATCCAGTGTTGGTTGATGATAAGTACCCACTTCCTAAGATAGAAGATATTTTTGCTTCACTCCAAGGAGGAAAGTTTTTTAGTAAAATTGACCTTTCGCAGGCTTATCAACAATTAATGCTGGATGAAGAATCTAAAAAGTTGTGTACAATAGTGACGATGCAGGGCATGTTTTGTTATAACCGGTTGCCGTTTGGAGTGAAATCTGCACCAAGTAAATTTCAAAGAATAATGGAGCAATTATTCAGAATGCAATTTGTAGCGGTTTATTTAGATGACTTGGTAATTAGTGGAGTAGATAATAATGATCATTGGAAGAGATTAGTCAAGGTGTTCAGAATCCTTGCAGAGAGCGGTTTACGTGTAGCACCTAGGAAGTGTAATTTTTTTAAAAAGTCTGTATCATATCTAGGTTACGTAATTGATGCGAACGGACTACGGACAGAGGTCCCTAAAATTGATGCGATTAATAACACCCCCATACCGAAGAATGTAAAAGAATTAAGGGCATTCTTGGGCCTTATTAATTATTACGGAAAATTTGTGCAAAACCTAAGTGAAATACTAAACCCATTATATGAGCTTTTAAAACAAAATACCGAGTTTAAATGGTCAAAAAAATGTAACATTGCATTTGAGCAAATAAAAAAAGTTTTGAGTGCGGCACCGGTTCTGGCACACTTTGACCCGGCTCTGGAGACGACAGTGACGTGCGACGCGTCGCCGTACGGCGTGTCGGCCGTGCTGGCGCAGCGGCACGCGGGCGGCATGCGGCCCGTGCTGCACGCCTCGCGCACACTCTCACAGGCTGAGAAAAATTATGCACAAATCTGCCGCGAGGGATTGGCGGTCATTTTTGGTGTGACAAAGTTCCACGATTATTTGTATGGGCGCAAATTTATACTAGTAACAGATTGTAAGCCATTGGCATCAATATTCAGTGAGAAAAAGAGTATTCCATTGATGGCAGCAGGACGCCTTCAAAGGTGGGCTATTATTTTAGGAGCGTACGATTATTCTATAAAATGCATTGGGACTAAGCACAACTGCGTAGCGGACAGTTTATCTCGCATTCCAGTCAATGACGACGAAGATCATTCGCGGACATATTCGTATATAAATTTTGTGGCAGAGATATCGCCTATTGATTATTTAGTAGTAGCAAAAGAGACTGCTACTGATAGTGTGTTACAAGAGGTTATGAAGGCAATCAAATCAAATTGGCAATATTGCAAATCAATAAAAGTAAAACCTTACTTTGCATTAAAACAGTTTTTAAGTATTGAGCAAAACTGTATACTGTATGGGCATAGAGTAGTTATACCTACGGCCTTGAGGAAGACAATTTTAGATCAGCTTCATTTAACTCACCAAGGAATAGTTAAATCAAAAAACTTGGCAAGAAACTATGTTTTTTGGCCCGGACTCGACAGCGACATCGAGCGCACGTGCAGCGCGTGCGAGACGTGCGCGCGCGAGCGGCCGGCCCCGCCCGTGGCGCCGCTGCACCCCTGGCTCTGGCCGCAGGAGCCATGGTATCGGCTTCACGTCGATTTCTTTTCCCTTTCTGCTAACACTATATATTACTTCGTGGTAATAGACGCTCACTCGAAATGGATTGAAGCTTTTCGGGTCAGTGGCACTTCTGCAAAAACGACAATTGGGAAGCTTCGTATTTTATTTGGACAGTTTGGCTTGCCACGCGAGTTGGTATCTGATAATGGGCCACCGTTTAATGGAGAAGAATTCAAAACTTACTTGAAAGAGAGAGGCATACACCACATACTAACAACGCCATACAAACCTAGCAGCAACGGCGCTGCTGAAAATGCCGTCAAAATTGTCAAAGCTAATTTGAAAAAGGCAATGCGTGATAAACAGGAATTAGACAAGGCGTTAGGCGAATTTATGTTTATGTATCGCTCAACTCCCCATTCAATTACAGGTAAGACACCCGCTAGCTTGCTGCTGGGTCGTGAGGTGCGTACACAGTTTGATTTATTGAGGCCAAGTACTGCAGATGCAGTGCGCAACAAGCAGGAGCTGCAAGTTAGATATAAAAAGGGCAAAGAGCGTAGTTTTGAAGTAGGCTACAAGGTGTTTTTTAAACTGTTTAAAAATAATTCTTTTTCGTGGGAGAAGGGAGAAGTGGTAGATAGAATAGGTCCACTGACATACATAATTAAGTTTAATAATAGATATATAAAAAAACATGTCGACCAATTATTCAAAGACGAAACGGAAAGTAATTTCGATAGTATTGGTTTTGACACTGGTATGGGTACCACTAGCAACCTCAGTAGCCCGAGGACGCGTGCATCGGAGACGGAGACGGCGGTGTGTTCGCCCCCCGGTGGCGAGGGCACCGCCGCCGCCGCCGGCCCCTCGCAGCCGCCGCCGCAGCCGCAGTTCGGCGAGGGTGCGGCCGCGGCTCATGAGAGTGACGTCACGGCCGATATTAGTGTTCGATCCAAGAGAATTCGTAGACCCGTAATTAGGTTTGGTTATGATGATTGAGTAACAGTAGCGTCACCCCCGTTTCACTGGCTGAACACATAATTTATAAATTAAAAAGATATATTTTTTATTGTGATTAAAAATATGTATATTGTTAGTTTTAAGACCACAATTTATTGTAAATAAAATATTCTGTAAACAGGAGGGGAGTAAATGGTATGTATTGGGAAAGGGGGTACTTCAATAAGCGGCTACCGCCGGCACTAATAAAAGTCAGTCTCGTATTTCGTCGTTTCATTGTTGGACAGCCCCACGTAAAATATTCGATATTTACTAGAAAGCAAAGGGAAAACTTACTACTTTCTATTCACAAAAGTTTACCATTTCGATTCCTGTACCTACCCGGAAATATTTCAATGTCTAAAATCAGCAAAAGATGATTTGCCCGAAGATGTTACAGAAATTGCCATATCAGACTTTCGAAATCCTTTCGACAAACATGCTTTTACAAAAATCTATGGCATGATTATGTACCTATTCCACAATAGCCAAATTACTGTCAATGTCCATCATAATACCATAATCTACCCTGTTCCTACAGAAATAGCAAGGATTTTGAAAGAAAACCATGACATACCGATTGCAGGCCACTTAGGTTCCACTAGAATGTACAATAGAATCAAAGAACGCTATTATTGGAAAAATATGCGGTCAGACATTGAACTCTATGTGAGAAACTGCAAGTCATGCCAATCCAACAAAGCTCTACGTAAAGTGAACAAATCCCCTATGCAAATTACGACAACCTCAACCCGTCCATTTGACCGTATCAGTCTGGATATAGTAGGACCATTGCCTGAAGCCGGACTTCTCAAGCTAAAATTCATTCTTACCCTCCAAGATGACTTGACCAAATTTTCCATTGCTTACCCCATTTCAAACGCTACAGCGGAAGAATCCTGTGAATGCCTAGTCCATTTTATATCCCTCTTTGGAATCCCTAAAATTATAGTTACCGATCAAGGAACAAATTTCACAGCCGACCTTTTCAAACGCACTTGCGAATTTCTTAAGATAAAACAAATTTGGTCCTCACCATATCACCCTCAAACCCAAGGCGCTCTCGAAAGGAGCCATTCCACACTTAAAGAATACCTGAAGTCATATGTAAATGAGAACCAAACCGATTGGCATAAATTTGTATACACAGCAATGTTAGCCTACAACAGCAATACCCACTGCACTACCCAATTCACCCCTTACGAGCTGTTGTTTGGGCATAAACCTTACATCCCCGACTCTGTATTTGACCTACGTTCCGACGTAACATATCCAGAATACGTAAAAACGTTAAACCACCGTTTGAAAATATCCCGTGAAAAAGCCTTAGAAAATATCCGAATTTCTAAAGAAAGGTCTAAGTCTTATTATGACAGACACACTAGACCCGCTACATACAAAATAGGCGATTATGTCTACTTAAAAAATCATCTCAGATTGCGGAAAGCCCTTTCGCCAATCTGGAAAGGCCCATATAAAGTGTTCAAAATACATGGAAACAACACGTTGTCGCTACTAATCAATAGGCGCCATGTTAAATACCACTTTGACCAAGTGAAACCAGCACACGAGTGCGAATAATCCCTAGTTAGTTTAGATAAGGCATGTAGTTAAGTTCTTTACATTTTTAATTAATTATTATATTTTTCAGATTTGTTGTGACTAATCACAATCAAGTTTTAGCTACTAGCGTCGAACCAATTCTCAAGAGCCCCGGAATACTATTTGACCCGATTGGTACATTACGAGTCGTAGATGACCATTTTCATGTAATTATTCCAATCGACATCTCTTTTGTTAATCATCATCTCGATAATATTCGTGAAACTTTTAGTACTATCAGATTTCTATGTCAGCAGAATGAAGCTGTCAAAGGCCAATGTCACAACATGATGCAACCACTTGACTCCCTTTACAGCGATATTCTACGAGACCATAACTCTATCTCCCATCTAACCTCAAGTGGTCCAACCAAGAGATCAGCTTGGTTCTCTGGCGTTGGAACTGTATTTAAACACATTTTTGGCACCCTAAGTGAGGAAGATGCTGAAAAGTATAATAATGCTATTCAAGTACTCTATGAAAATGATAAAACTCTTTCAGATTCCTTAAAGAGCAGCATTATTATATCCCAATCGGCAATTTCAAATCTTAATCGATCCCTGTATGAACTAAATAGAAATGAAGCTATATTGGACACCACAATCGAGAATTTGACCCATTCTATAATCAATGTTTCTAAAATGGTGAATGAACTTGCATTTGAGAACCAAATTGATAAAGCTCTGAATAGTTTACAAGCAAATATGCTTACATTGTCTTTCAAGGTTGAAGATATTGTTAATTCTGTACTATTTGCAAAAACAAACACATTGCATCCCTCAATAATAACCCCTAAACAATTGTTCAATGACATTTCACAAGATTTCAATCTCATACCTAAGCAGAGAGACTTCCCTGTTGATTTACATCTAAGTAATATACAAATATTGATGAATTTGTCAGAGCTAATATGCTATGTCCTCGATAATAAGTTAATATTTGTAGTTAAGATACCTTTGGTTACTATTGATAAGTATGATTTGTTTAAGAATATACCTATACCTACACCCCATAATGTTAGCAGGCCGGACACATATGCAATGATTATACCTACAGAATCATATGTTGGCCTAACAAAAGATAAGTCACTATATGCTACCCTAGATAACCTTCAATCATGCAAACTTATTCTTAAAGATACATTCATGTGTAATAGAATAGAGACATACAGTGTAATCGGTAATCCGTCATGTGAAACTGAAATGATGACCAAAGCAATTGTATCTTTACCTCAACAATGTAATTATAAATTCATATATGGTTTTATTGATATCTGGCACCATTTGAACAACAACAAATGGATATTTGTGCAGTCTGAAGCAACCAAACTTTCTATAGATTGTAATAATAATGTTACTGAGCTTACTATATCCGGTACAGGTGTACTTAACATTGAACCTGTATGTATAGCATACTGTAGAAGTAAGATATTAATAAGTACATCAAACCCTAAGATAACAATAAGTAATATAAGCCCTAAATTTAATATAATCAATGACCAATGCTGTAATAGTAATGAAATCCACAAGTTAAATTTGAACACGTCCCATATGAAAATTTCTAACATAAATTTAGATAACCTAAGAACCTTAAAATTACTATCAGAACAAACCATTAATGATTTAAAAGCTGTAAAAACAGACTCAATCCTTAACTCAAATCATGTTAGTTTTCCTATTTTCAGTATTTTGTCGATTATTTTGTGTGTTAGTTTTATGTCTTATTATTTTTGTAAGAAATATGAGTGTCTCCGAAACTTGTTCCGTAAAAACTCTGATAACGAAAACCAGGAGGTACAGTCAACTGATAAAGTCAACCCTCCAGCGCGACTCAGAATTGATTAAATTCCCGAAAACTTACCGATCAACCCGTAAGTTTCCTCTTATGCCGGGGGTTGTTATATCTATAATATGTAAGGGATGATGCTGACGATTTGCCTAGTCAGCACTTCCAGTACGAAGCTCCGTGACGAGAGTCAGTCGAGAGCCAGTCTCTCTCCGTCAGTCTCACAGTAGACACCCATATTCAAAATCCATTTCCATATCCTTTGTTTTTTTTAATATAAGTTTTAGTTTAATCAAAAGTGTTTTTTTAAAAAGGGAAATTCCCAAAACCCTATAACAGTTCGAACTGGCAAAACGCTGTCACAGTACAACTCGCACTCGCGTTTATTCGTGTTTTAACTGGTAAACGTGTTCACTTCTCAACGTAAGCCATTACAACTCGCACTCAGCAATTTTAATTGCCATACTTGTCGCTAGATGGCGCTTCCTCGATGCCATAGAAATATGAGTTTACGTTAACGCGATCGAGTAGTTAAAAAACTCGCACTAAGCACTCTGATCCAGTGAAGGCGCTACGCTGTGGTAACTAGTGCCACGTGCCTCTGTCGCCACAGATGAGCAGCTGCTGAGGTGTGGTGCAATCGACGACCCCTGTGGCGCAGCGGTAGCGCGTCTGCCTACCATGCAAGAGGTCCCGGGTTCGAATCCCGGCTGGGGACAAAACAAAGGCCCAGGTCTTGGATGGTCACATGTTTGTGATGTCGTTATTTCTGGTTCCCACGACACAGGGTATCCTAGTGTGGGGCCAGAAGCAATGTATGTGTTTGTATGTACATGTCATGTTATGTTATGAATAAAAATCGTAACTCGTTTTCAACCGACTTCAAAAAAGGAGGAGGTTCTCAATTCGACCCGTATGTTTTTCTATGTTTGTTACGCGATAACTCCGCCAATTATGAACCGATTTGAACAAATCTTTTTTCGGCGTATAGGTAATACCTCAAGGGTGGTCCAATTTAAATTTAATAATAAAATAATTAACTTTAAAAAAAAAAAAAAACCGACTTCAAATGCGTGAATACAAAAAAAAACAAAAAAATAATTAACTTTAAAACAAAAAACCGACTTCAAATGCGTGAACACAAAAAAAACTAAAAATTAAAAAATAATTCCTAATATCTATTACCTAATACTATAATTTTCCTAAACTATGTCAAAGTAATTAAAGTTAAACCAGCTAAATATCTTACAATAGTTATACTTATATACCTATTGCTTTTTGGAGTCGGTGCCAGCCGTAATAAGTTTAGCCGCGAACAAGAGACGTGCGGCGCTGTGGCGGGGCCGCGCGGTGCTGCGGGGGACGCGGGCGCGCGCGGCTCTTGCTCGCGGCTAAACTTAATACGGCTGGCACCGACTCCAAAAAGCAATAGGTATATAAGTATAACTATTGTAAGATATTTAGCTGGTTTAACTTTAATTACTTTTATAAAACATTTTTCATCACGAATCATAACTATGGTTAGAAGTCTAGTCTAGTCTAGAACTTAGGATCATCCACCTAGGACTGTAATCTATCTCTCTATATCAACCCTTGTATGTCCCCACTGCTGAGGCACGGGTCTCTTCCTGCATTGCAGGAAAGTTAGGCCAAACTCCACCACGGGGGCCAAGTCTGGGTTGGTGGAGGACTGTAAGACAGTGGCGGGCCTAACTGTCAGAAGTTGTCAAGCCGCTGACATGGCTTGACGACTGCCATTATATGACAGCCAGCACCAACGGCTTAGCGTCTCTTGCGAAGCACGGAAGCGCTCGGAAAAATGCCACTAGCGGTAGTCACGGGACGGTCAACCATCCTGCACCTGACCGTCTGTTGTTGCTTTACTCAAGTGATTGATTCCAATCACTCGGTTCGCCTAGGCCACGAGAGCTTCCTATATTTCACATAATATTGTTCAGTCTAAAATCACTCTCTTGGGATAAAAAACAAATTCTCCGTCACGGAAACTTACCCAGCTGAAACCACAGCACCAGTTACATCACACTTGGACATAATGTTTGGTCAAAATTAGGACCCTCACTTGGGAATTAGCCTTGCCTCTCGTAAATGGAAAGTTAGCTTAGCTTGTCAGGTGAGTACAGCTGATGTACAGGTCTACAACTTTTACGGCGTTACTAATAAAGGTTATGAGCTGTGTATACAGCCGTTATGCGAGGTCTGACAAACTGGTTATTTGTACGCTAAATGCGATTAATCCAGTTTAAATTGATATATATCGAATAGTTATTCAGAGTGTATAACTTATTAGTAAGCAGTATATGTACTTTTTTTTCTATCAGTCTTCTTCTTTTTTTTTCAGATATTGAATATTCGATGAATGAAAAAAGTTAATACTTTTTTTTTTTGCTCGTGAAGGACTGCTGTTCGTGTGTCTGGCCGCAGCACTTAGGTTTTCGTTAATTTTTGTAATTGATGGCAATCATGAAATCTTATTATGTATACGAATAGGTGGCAACTGATGTATTTGGTTTAAGATGACTTAAGAAAAGATGGACAGAGTGGGAGTTTTTTTTCCCGCTGCCTTTTTCTCCACTACAACACCTACAATGTATTGTAGTACCAATAAATACAAGGCAGCGGCTTACATTTTACATTGCACCTTGACATTCAGCAAACAGAATGTAAATTCTTTACGTTTATTTATTTGATTTTGATTTATTATCTTCAGGCAGGCTCCCCCATTTTTTCAGGTTATCCCTAAATTGAGCAACGAGATGACGATCCACACACTCTCTCCCTCTCTCTGAGAGAAGGTCTTTGGCTTACTGTGAGATAATTCTATCCCAAATGATTCTATGTAATGCCTCTGAGGCTAAGTTCTACAGCTGGTGTTGACCAACCGGCTCTATGCCGCATAAATGTCCAAGTATCTGATGTGGGACATTTCCACGCATAGCAAGCGAAGCGGACGGGCGTACACACGGCAGCTGGTCAGCCTTGATTTGCATTTTGCACCGATCGTGTTTTTTTTTGCATAACAAAATATTACGCAAAGCTCGTAGCTTTTTCACGTGACTGCCGGACCAAAGAGTAATGTTTTGAGGTGTAATAGTACAAATATTTTTTTATGTAGTCATTACGTCCCAGGGCAGGTCACAGGCTTTCTCTCAGAAAGAGAGTGACGGGCTTGATCACCATGTGTGCCCACGGCGAATTGACAATTTTAAACGCCGAGGTAGTTGAACACCTTAAACACTCAGGTTTCGTCACGATTTTTTCCTTCACCTTTAGTCCGCACTCATATTATAAATGTAAAAGTTTGTGAAGACGTTTGGATGATTGTTACTCAATCACACTATAACGGCTGACCGGAAATCCATAAAACTTGGCATACAGGTAGACAAAGATCTTGAATTGAGAAATAGGATGCTTGATATCTCAGTACAATACGTTCCCGTGGTATAATATTTTATTGTTACCGTAACGGATCCACGGATTCGGGATTACTCCGTGGTGTTGTTACCATGGCAACGACTAGTTTTGTATATTTGTCAGTTTCTTGTTCAGCAAGAACGATTTAATCCTTGTTGTTCAGTCATAACATAACCTGGGTCCCATTTCATGCAAGTATAATTCGTGTTTTAATATGATAATTCAATATTGCTTAGCTGCTTAACCAACAGATTGATAAGGTTATACTGCGCAATTTAAATCGAATTGTCATAGTGAACAATAAATAGAGTCGGTTTATAGAAAAGGTTTTATTCAAAGTAGAAACTGCGGCTTAATGAACGTTACAAGTCAAACTAGGTGTCTATTTGTATAGGCGTGACGACAGTATCAAATAATCAAATATTTAACGATATTGGGGCAAAGTATATATTAAAAAAAACACTGATTTACTTTCATAAAAAAAATACCTATGTTGAAGACCTCTGTGGCGCAGCGGTAGCGCATCAGCCTATCATGCGAGAGGTCCCGGGTTCGATCCCCGGTGGGGACAAAAAAAAACACCCCAGGTCTTGGATGTTTACATGTTTGTGATGTCGCTGTATCTGGTATCCACGACACAGGGTATCCTAGTGTGGGGCTAGAAGCAATGTATGTACCAGTATGTAAATTTTATGTAAATGTAAATGTTTTTCAATATAATAAGTTTTCAGCCAATTTGACTGAAAGTCACGCTTGAAGTCACGCTTAGGTTGTGACGTTGTGACTACTAGTGATTACGATGTTTGTTTACCTAGGCGTGACGTCAGATTCGACGCCATAACACTGCGAGCCGTTTTCCCACAGACGTTTTTTTGTAAGTAATAAATGTGACCCCACATTATGAAATAGTATTTAAAAATTATTGTTATTATTATTGATACTTTTATTGCACTTAAATTTTAACAATAATACCGTACCACGCATCGAACTTAATGCTATAAGCATTTTCTACCAGTCAACCGCAAAAATCTTTCGTAATGCCTATTGTTCATAGTAAGATAAGATAAAAGAATATTCTTTATTGTACACACCAGAAAATAATTACAGAGACAACTCGAACTTAATGCTATAAGCATTTTCTACCAGTCAACCGCAAAAATCTTTCGTAATGCCTATTGTACATAGTAAGATAAGATAAAATAATATTCTTTATTGTACACACCAGAAAATAATTACAGAGACAACTCGAAGTTAATGCTATACGCATTTTCTACCAGTCAACCGCAAAAATCTTTCGTAATGCCTATTGTAAATAGTAACATAAGATAAAAGAATATTCTTTATTGTACACACCAGAAAATAATTATAGAGACAACAGTTACACAAGAAGAGGTACAATTTGCGGCCTTATTGCTGATAGCAATTTCTTCCAGGCAACCTTAAATCAGAAATATTGCAGAAGGAGAAATGGATAGTCAGTGCTCATCGAATATTAATTTACATAGTACCTATGTGTAAAGAGAGAGTTGCTGTCGTGTGTACACCTAGTGAGGGTTAAAACTTTGCTCATAATCTGGTAGTGCACGGTAGTTTAACTATTTCACTCGTTTAACCGATGGGCTAGCCGTTGGGTGGTAAAGTGTTATTATTTTTGCTTTCAGTTTTCTAATTAAAGTTTGGAAATTTCCTCACACGCTGTGGTGTATTTAGTTTTTGCTAGTTTTGTTTCGCGTAAAGTTTGTAATTGCTATTGGTCGACTAAACAGTTTCCATATCCCTTACACATGCGTCTGAAAGTAAAAATATCAAAGTCAGTTCTTACTCATTTGCTGTAGAAGCGCTTGTGGCCTAGTCAGCCCGGGTGATTGGAATCAGTCACTTGAGTTAAGCAACAACAGGCGGGGTCAGATGCAGGATGGGTTACCGTCCTGTGTCTACTGCTAGTGGCATTTTTCCGAGCGCTTTTTGGAGCCGGCTGTCATGTAATGGCAGTCGCCTAGCTATGTCAGAGGCCCTATGGGCGGCTCTTGACAGTAATGCCCGCCACTGACTTGGCCCCCGTGGTGAAGTATGTCCCAGCCTCTGTATGCCCCAGCAGTGGGGACATACAGGGGGTAACATCAAGACTCTTTTGCTGAGGTGCTGTTGCTCCATAAAATTTAATCGGAACTTTATGTTGTATGGAACATCAGCATCATAAGGCTTTATTAGTCCACTGCTGTACATGGCCCTCCCCCAAAGAGCGCCAAAGTGCCCTGTTACCAGTTTGCCGCATCCAGCATCTGCCTGCCGGTTTATGCAGGTCGTCATCCCACCTAGGCCTAGATTATGCTAATGCATTGTGGTACAATGACATTTGCGGTTTAATTTCGTTGCTGCTTCAAGGCTACACGCTCACATACGAGTACATGGAATCTTCTAGGTGTTAATGGTATGAAAAAATACCCCACGTGACCAGACCATGTATCTGTCATGGTACTGTAATGGACTAACAGAATCGAGGGCCCGATTGGAGGGCGTCCTACACTACGTTTGCCGAGTCGCGGTCTCCACTCAAGAATACGTTTACCCCAACGGTAGTTGGTTCTTCGCGAGATATGACCAGCCCTCTGCTACTTCAGATTGAGAATTCTCTGAGCTGAGCCAAGTCCGCGTTGGTGGAGGATTGTAAGACAGTGGCGGGCCTTACTGTGAGAAGTTTTCAAGCCGACCATAAGGCCTCTGATATGGCTTAACGACTGCCATTACATCACAGCCGGCAACAACGGCTAAATGTGCCCTGCGAAGCATGGAAGCGAAAAATGCCACTACCGGTAGTCCCGGGTCGGCCACCCATCCTGCTCGTGTTAGGCTAAGTGAATCGTTGATATTATCTAGATTAAACTATTGCGATGTTGCCTATGGTGGCTGTATACTTGGTCGGACAAAGAGACTAATACAGCGAGTGCAAAACACATGTGCTCGGTTTTGTTTTAAAATCCCCCCTAGATCCCATGTCACTCCGTACTTGAACGCCGCAAAGCTCCTGAATATGGAATCTCGACGACGCCTGCATCTAGCAACCATGTTGTTTGGTGTGATTCGAAATAAAACTCCTAAATATCTATATAACAAATTAGAATGGTCATCTCGGGAGCGACAGGTACACAAAGAGAGAATTCGTATTCCTGCGCATCGCACGAAGATATTTCGGGGCAGCTTTAGGTATGCGGCGTCCAAGTGCTGGAATGACATTCCTCCCCCAGTCCGTGAAGCGTCCAGTAGATTTGCCTTTGGGCGCAAGCTCAAGGCATATCTGCTTGAACAGCAGAGACTTTTATATTCCGATCGAACTTCGCGCCGCAGACCCACTACGACTAACTGACGTAACTACGAGTATGTGATCGCATTTATTGCTGCGTATATGCGATGCGATTGATGCGTATTTATTCTATCTTTACCATATATGTATATATAATGTATATATATTTAATATTTCATATTTAAATACAAGTACATTATAATATCCACGTTTATTCTCTTTTATATGAATATGCACAGATATGTATTATTTATTAATTGACATATTTCGTTAACTTGGCCTAACTTTATAGCAACATTTTTATTTTGTTTACACACGTTTATTATTATGTTGACTGTCTTTACTGTTATGTTGAATGTATTTATTATATTGTTTTATTTATTACTTTGCAGCAGGCCACGCCGCGCTCTAGAGCACTTAGGGCTTTCGGTACTGACTGAAAATCAGCGCTGAGGGTTCACGCCCCCAGCACTATGCTGAGTCAGTTGCCATTTGCAGCAGCAGAGACACACCGCGACAAAGTTTGTAATGTGTTTTTAGGGTTCCGTACCTCAAAAGGAAAAAACGGAACCCTTATAGTTTTAGTTATTTTCACGGTCAATACTTTATTTGCCTTTGTACTTTAATTTATTTGTGTGTAACTGTTGTTGCAATAAATGTTTTCTTTCTTTCCATCGAGAAGGATGATGTCGGGATTTTTATCTGTTGAAAAGAAAAATTCTGGTTAGCACACTCGTCGTCAGGCTATACTAGTCCACTGCTGGACATAGCCCTCCCCTAAAGAGCGCCACGTTGTGCTATCATAGGGGGTAATGCCCATAATCCCCACGCTGGGCATGCGGGTTGGGGATCGCAGTGCGGTGGAATTGTACTGCAGGGGGCGCTGCTGCCCACCCCTCGGCTTGTGTCCCAAAATACCGTGCGTTTTGGTAACTAGGCAAGGACATCACAAACATGGATATACACCCAGAGTTATGCAAAAATATTCCAACTCACAATAATTGCATTTGCCACACACACGTTGAAACGTTTTCAGCATTCGTCCGTATCTCACCAATAGGTACTTGCCGTACCGCACAAAATGTTGAGTTATGTTTGTATCATTTATCTGTATATTTATGTTTACTCTGCACTGTTACTTTGTGATGTAATATGTGATGCTATTTATTCATGTGTGTGTCTTATGGAAATAAATCTTTTAGGTATCTATCTATCTATCTATCTATCTAATTATCTAACTTTCGAGAAAAACGCCTTTTATACATGATATTATTTTTAGTTTTATTGGTAATTTTTAACATTAGGTACTCTTACATCAAACAAGTCTGAACAAAAACATAGTTTTCTGCATAAGAAAAGAATATATGTACTGTAACCGAAACCAAATAAATTTAGGAATTTCGTTACACAATGTCTACGTCCCAAAGCAGAGCACAGTCATTGTCTCAGAGAGAGCTTTTACTTATCTTCTCGAGTAAATAGGATACACGAATATCTTCTCGTGGCCGAGCCGAGTCAAGGGACAGCTAGTCCCTAATCCAGGCATTACTGATAGGAATATTTGACCCCCACGAAGACAAACGCAAAGACAAATAGGCGCATGTCGCCATTTGTCGTTCTGCTGGAGTTTTATTTCCCTTCCATGGTTTTCGGGCGCTTCCGCAAAGGTGTCCATGTATTATTCCCAAAATTTATTAGTTTTAGTTTCTGCCAATAGATGGCGCCACCAGTATCTCACATCGCGGTGTGGTTTGTTTTCACTGCTTTGTAGATGGAGCAAATTGTGCCTTACTAATAGGGATTACTCTATTACTCTCCGCCCCCGGCGAACCCACGTTACCTGGTGCGCACGCCCAGGAACGTACCGACCCGCCCGATATATTGTCATCTGATCTGGACCACCTACTTGAGGCTCGGTCAGTGTCCCCGCTAGCGGAGACACGCTGTCGCCGCTTTGTAGCTAACTTTTCTAAGCGGACGCTCCTCTAGGGAGCTCTGCTGTGCGCCCTCCTCGGCCTCGAAGTGGGTCGCTCCCGATGCGGGCTTAGGGGTCCTTAGGACTAAAACCAGTCCCAAGGTGGTGTTTAGTGGGTAGGCGCACTACTTTTGAGTCCCAAATTGGCAGCACGGCCGGGTCCGTGCTGTTATGCATGATCATACACCACTTCAAAAAAACCGGCCAAGTGCGAGTCAGACTCGCGCACCGAGGGTTCCGTACAAACCTGTATTATAGACCTGAGTATTTGGTATGAATTTCAATTTAATACCTCTACGCGTTTATGAGGAAATGGGTAGTAAGTTTAAAATTATTAAAAAAAATATATTATGAGATGTAACTAAAAATTTATGGTTTTCGTAATTTTTCCTTTATCTATGCTATAAGACGTTGCTTCGTACCAAATTTCAAGATTCTGAGTTCACGGGAAGCACCCTGTAGGTTTTGATTCCCTTGCAAGTGTCGAAAATTTGCGGCATAAACGGCTGTATCTTTTGATTGCGTTGGCTTAGAAGTTTGATTTTTTCACAGCTTCAAGGGACAGTAGACTTGAGTAATTGATATAAATTTCAGCTTCATACCTTCACGCGTTCCTGAGAAAAAGGGTCTTGACAGACGGACGGACGGACAGACGGACAACAAAGTGATCCTATAAGGGTTCCGTTTTTTCCCTTTGAGGTACGGAACCCTAAAAAGTAATAGAATTTTTATATTGTTCGCGTAAGGATCCTGGGATTTTTAATGTCTTGTTCAAGGTTGCACGACGCTTGGAACCCGTTATTTAATAATGTGGGCTCAACTTACAATGTTTCAAACTCAATCTTTCTTTCTACATACCTAGTTCATGGAAGACACCCACTGTTTGGCACAGGCCTGTTCACCGTTGCCGACCTTGCCAGTCCCCTGCCATTCTCGTCCATTATCCTCCAGCCCAGCGGATAGGTGGCCTGCCCACCTAGCGACCGCCAGTTCTCGACCACCACTCTGTGCCGCCTTCGTCCACCGCCCATCTTGAGTTGATGTCCCACCCATCTCCACGTGTCGTCCACTTTGGTTTTTCGTCGCAGTACCACACTGCGTACGCGATCGACAAGAGTAGTAGCCAGCATCTGAGCGATCTAAAAAATACCCCTAGCGGTCAAATACGATCGGGTCATAGCGGAAGACCCCGGATTTCGTGGCAAAATCCCGGGGGGCCATATGGGCGCACTTAACCTAATTACAAGGATTTCGAGCTTCGTGGACCTTTTTCTATATTAAACTCGTCTCACTTTGCCTTAGCTAAATGGCATACCTACGCATTATGTAGGCGGAGTGAAGGCATAAAATATGTTTCGCGGAGCCATAGAGCGAATAACTATGAAAGGGTACCGCTCTGACTAAACAGAACTAGAAATTTAATTGAATTTTTATTTTCTTTATTTTGTTTCATAGGAATTCTTATTAAAATAAAGTTCATAAATTCAAAGTGTTTTATTAAAAGTCGCACAGAAACTACGACATGAATGACACAAGTTAAACTAGGTGTCCATTTGAAATCACCATCATTAAAAAAAAAATTGTTTAAAATTAATAATGTGAACGGTCACTAGGGTTAAGCAACAACGAGCGCGGTCAGGTGCTGGATGGATGACCATCCCGTAACCACCGTGTAGCATTTTTTCCAAACTTTTCAAGTACACAAGATATAGTTTCTAAATAAAACTTTATAATTTTGTTATTAAAATTAACTATAGTTTCAAAGAAAAGTAATAAAATTTTCTATAAAACAAAAATAAAAAATGTCTGACTTCTAAACAGTCAAAATGTTAAAAGTGTAGTACTTAGTTTTGCAGGCCAATGTTGTGCAGACTGCAACCAACTTCAAGCTAGCAACGAAGAGTCGATTGAAATAGTCAATCCGACCACGCTTGAAAAGAAAACTAGGAGATATTGGACCTCGGTGCGATTTGCAATCGGGCGAGCCGCGAGCGTAGAGTGAGCGGAAGCTTCGCCTGGATTTATTGCGGAGAGAGCGATTCTCTACACACCGCCTTTGCCCCGCTTTGGCACTAGGCAAATGAACGTATGGTAAAGCAGTATCTAATAGTATAGGTACACGATGTACAAGTTAGGAGAGTCGAGGATATTATAGGGTAAGTGTCGCCGCACACGGGCCACACGCCACAGCCACAAACGCCGCCACGAGAAGCCAGAAGCGGCTACAAAAGTAGCTGAAGCGCGCGACAGCCACTTGTGTCCGGTGGTCGACACTTGCGGTCGGTGGCTGCTACTTTTTTTAACCCTTGCGTGGCGTGCAGTATCATAATGGACTCTGACGAAGAAGGTTTAATTGCGCTACTTTTGATAAAAAGACGTCGTCGTAGAAGACGAAACCGTAGTTATTGGATACATCCAGTTTTAAAGAATGTACACAAATGCAACGAACATTTCGATAATCTTCTAAACCATTCTAAAAAGTTTTTCAAACATTTTCGTTTTAGTATAGTTACGTTTTGGGAACTACATGCTCTATTATTATGCTGGATTAAAGCACCACGACACCTACATGCGGAAAATTATCGCACCTGCGGAAAGACTAGCTATCACATTAAGGTAAGTTTCACAACAATTTCAATAAACAATTCGCAGGTTTCTTCCCAGGCCTTCACTTTTTTCCTCTATTACTATAACTATCACTTTTTGAATCCCAAATCTCATGACGGGATTGTTTCTCTGATGTAAATAATTCTATATCCATATTTATCTACCTATATGAACCACATAGTAGGTACCGTGCGTTACCGTCGACTTTACAGCACAGGTTAAACTGAGGCAAGGGAGAGAGGGGCGCGGAATCGCGCGAGTGGCGTGTGGCGGCTTTTTGTGTCGACGTTTAGTGGCCGGGGCGAGCCACAAGAAGCAAGCTGCGACGATTTGTAGCGTGTGGCCGCCACCGGCGCCAACCGTGTGCGGCGAGTCCATATAAAATGTATGAAAATTACAGGAAATATGCCAGTGGCGGCGTTTTGTGGTTGTGGCCAGTGGCCCGTGTGCGGGAGCCCTTATTCAGATTAGAATAGTATAGATATAGGGCGGGTAAGATCGATCAGCATAGTTAGTATAACGAAGCGAAACTTGCGACTTGTCAGTAACTGCCTGAATGTTGTCAAATTGTGACGTTTTAGCGCCAAGAAGCGCCGTCGCGCTATCTCTGCAGGGCAGTACTGGGCAAGTGAACAGGCTGGGCTAAGATAGGATAGGACAATTTAATACGCTTAAGTAAAAACTTACTTACAGTCTATTTATTCTTACTTGTCCAATTTAGTAAACAAGATTCTAACCTTAAAATTGAGATTAGATGCCTAAACTAGACATTTTCTCGCAAATTCATGAACTGTCATGCATGAACTATGTTTATAAAATTGGCAGCGTGTTATCTAAAAGAGTGTTCCAAGTTACTTCATTTATGGAAATATGGCAGTTTTGGACTAAAAAGTCACAGTTTAAGGGTAGAATCTTGTTTACTAAATTGGACAAGTAAGAATAAATAGACTGTACTTATTTACTGGGTAAAGTGCATTTTAGACTTTTAGTTCCTGAAACACCACAAATTTTAGACTTTATGTTTTACAGCTTTTGATGTAGGTATAATTAAAGTTTATTATTGCATGTTGTTGACTGCACTTAATAAATCTTGTTCGGTTGGGTTGGTTCGGTTACGATGATTCAATTTAAGAAAAATTTAGTAATTAAATTGGCTCAATTGGTAGAGCGCTGGCACGGATATCCAGAGGTTGCGGGTTCGAATCCCGGCATGGGTGAAATTTCTAGCCTCTAAATAAGTTTTTAAATTTGTCCTTAGCACGGGTTAGTGCATTAAAAATAAAAATAGTATAATCATGTGGGTACAGTGATAACGTTCCGATGTAAAACCTAACTGCAAAGTAGGTTGCAGTTAGGTTTTCCACTGTTTTACAGTCTGGGCTGTAAGTAATGCAATTTGCTTAAGCCAGATGTCGCTGCCTGTACGTAATACAGAGAATAGTGTAAAGAGGTTCGAAATTTCACTGATGCCGGTGAGTCGCCCATTGGCTCAATTGGTAGAGCGCTGGCACGGATAGCCAAAGGTTGCGGGTTCGAATCCCGACATGGGTGAAATTTTTAGCCTCTAAATAGGTTTTTAAATTTGTCCTTAGCACGGGTTAGTGCATTAAAAATAAAAATAGTATAAATAAATTATGTTTTGACCCGATGGTTAAAATAGAATTGTTTTCCTGTTTTTTTCTCCACTACGCTAAGATAGTCCATGGACAATCTAAAAACAGAATTGTTTGTAGTTTGTCCAAGAACTATCCTATTTCCGTTAAGTTATTATATATATAAATTATTTCCGTTAAAATATTTTTATATTTTTTCTCCGATTGTTATGAATTCGCACTTTATTTATCAATTTTTAAATTTTGTAAAAACGCCTTTTTAAAGTAATGCTTAGCTACGGAAATTGTCCAACAACACAAACATGTGTAGTGTAATGCTTACAAAAGTGTGACTGTAAAATATTTTTTACCTTGTATGTTTCCAGCCCACCCACTTTTCTGATATCCTGTCGGCCGCTTACCAAGTTCTTTCGCCGAACAACCCCAGCTCTCAAACACTCAACACAAAAGTTTGAATCGATCGTGAAATATGGTAAGGACGCTCCTTTTACACACAACTCTTGCAACACTCCTCGTGCACCATCTTCACCTCTGTTCCTGGGGGAAAAGGTCGGATTTGCTTTGGGACTGTCCTGGTCATAATTTTGCAAGCATAATTTTTCTCTTGAAAAATTTGCTCGCTTTTTTTTCTGAGTTGTGTTGGCAACTCGTTTGTTGCACACATCACGTCTGGTTTGCAGAAAAGAAATAACGCATTGAGTTTAAACACAACGTTTTCTGGAATTGCAGTTATCACCTGTTGTACCCCATTAGTGCCTTTCGGCCCACTCTTCTAAATTAAGTTCAGTTAAAACGGTAGCATTAAAATGTGAACATTACTTTGCTGAATTCCGCCAAAAATCCCACAAGCACCATGCAGATAGTTAATGCACCGCCCTCCCTCCCACTTTTTCAAGCAGAAGCAAGACAACCGACACCAATACTGTAACCTAACCGCATGGTGCTTGTGGGATATTTGGCGGAATTCAGCAAAGTAATTTTCACATTTTCACATTTTAATGCTATTATGGAATTCCGCGAAGTAACGCCTGATTCCATACAATAAATATGGTGTAAAACTTGAGTCAATAAAATTTTAATAATTATTGAATCTTCGTCATCATCAAGCTATACTAGTCCACTCCACGTCCCTTAAGTACATTTTGTATGAAATTGAATTGGAAAGTGGAACAACAGGCGTGCAGGATGGGTGACCATCCCGTGACTACCGCTAGTGGTATTTTTGCCACGCGCTTCCGTGCTACGCAAGGCACGTTAAGCCGTTTATCGTCGTCGTTAAGCCATGTCCGAGGCCTTAGGGGCTACTTGATAACTTCTGACATTAAAGCCCGCCACTGTGTTACAATCCTCCACCAACCCGGACTTGGCCCTCGTTGTGGAGTATGGCCTAACCTTCCTGCGATGCCGGAAGAGACCTGTGATCCAGCAGTGGGGACATACCAAGGGCTGACACCAAAGCCTAAGTAGCCACTCAAACGTCCGGGTCGCGCGGCCATGTAAGCCTCAAACGTCCGCGCGCGCGAATTACATTTTTGTGCGCCGAGCGGCCGGTACCATTGTTAGAAAAACTGTAATAACTATAGAACTGCTGCAGCTACCACAAAATAAAAAATACTTCCGAATAGCTTATGAAATGCACTATTAGATAAAGTAAAAATGACGGCTCCAAGTAACATTTTGAAGTGAAATTCAATAGAATACATGAAATCAATTTTGGAAACATGGCGTGTCGCGGCGGTAATTTAACATGTCGATCTGTCGTTGGTAAAGATACATAGGGAAGGTCTATGTAGTGCAGTAGACGAATGAGGGCTGATTGATTTTATTGAAGGTTGGAGCCATTTTCCTTGGAAGTACCTAGTACCTTTTTACACAATTTCGTAGCACTGGCCGTTAGCTAGCTTTCTGACACATCAACCGTTCTGTCAAGAAGACATTATCATTCAAGAACAACAGAAAATTTTTCAATGTGTAATGTTTTGTATTGAATTTTGTGTTTTGTAAATCTATTTTCGTGTTTCTTGATGAAAATTTACGCGCATTCTCTGGTGAGCACCTGCAGTTCTTTGTAAGCTTTAATGTTCTTTGCTAGAACAGTGGACATCTCATCAACCATAACTTTGTTGAAAATTCGCTCGTAATATTATTATGATAATAAATCACATACCCAGAGTTTAACCTATTGGAGGCCCTGGGCACTTCAGAATAATGAGTCCCTGTGACAAAGACTGAGGACTGTTTTATTTACCAACACAGCTACGTAACCAACCTCTAAAAGTTCGTCGCAGAATTGCCCTTAACCTTCTAAGGCCCATAGGCTCAATGTCCTCAAGTGATCTCCTATGTCCTGACCTTGAAAATAACAATCGAAAACCAGTAGTTATTTTCAAGGTCAAGACTTAAGAGGCAGTACAACGAACATTGAATTTATCTTTTTCGCGTCGTTTCTACGCTCTCGTGCCACGTCGTTCCTGTATGACCCACGCCTACCGATGCTTGCAGCTTACAGTTAGCCAACAGTCGGGTAATCGTGTTGAAGACTATCCCCATTAGAAATAAAACCTTAACAAGGTATATTTAGGTATATAATTACTACAAATCGTACAATCGGAAGCATATTTACCTAAATTTCATTTTTGGCTACAACATTATGGAAGCTGCTTCTTATTAATATTTTTTAAAATATGATTCGCGGGATTCCGGGAAATTAGTGAATGCGAATCTAGTCGATATCATGGTGGGAAAACGACGTGTTTAGCATGTTGCATTTTTTTTAAAGACACGTCTCCGCGATTTTATAACTGTTTATGTGTACCTATTTACTTTACTTACCATGTTAGCACCTTGAAATAATTAAATAAAGCTTCACCTGATTTGATTCTATAATAAAAGAAACTAAATTTGCCGATCCCGGAATCCCGGGATTTTTTCGATACGAAAGTGCTAGCCAACATCTCAACTTTGGGAAAATATGCATCCAATTATCGATCTCCGATAATTAAATAACATAACCTCACGCCTGTATCCAATGAAACGGGTACCTATACCGGTACAATCGCGATGTTTATTAGGTAAATCGTAATTTTTACCTAATAAATAATCCCGTTTAATATATAAAACTAAGTATGGGCATCGCATGGTCGAGATTGTCTCGACCCTTGAAATTACCTTCAGGCCTAACTAAAACTGTTTTTATACGGATTTATGCTCGTTTATTACATTTCTACAATTTTCCAATTTTCAATGACTCGGTCATCCGAGACCACGGCACCTGAAAAAGTGCCGAAACGTCGGAAAATTGTAAAAATGTAATAGACGAGCATAAATCCGTATAAAAACAGTTTTAATAATGTCTAGTGCTCGTGTTAACCTTAGAAAATACTATACCAGAGGCCTGTTTCATAAACTATAATGCGTGGTTTCCATGAGACTGGACTCCAACTGACAACAGCGCAAAGCTCTTCTAGGTCCGATAAAATGTATAACTGTGAAGCTTAATGTTGACTTATAGTCTCAATTTATTTACATAATAGAATACACGTTTTTAGTTTAAACCTCTCGATATTGTCACACCAGATTGGTAAAATTACATTGAAGCTTAATGTACTGTTACGAGCTAGGGTTCTAGATTTGGAGGTAAAACGCCAATGACAACTTAGGATTTATTCACGCAGGGTCTGGTCTGCTGGTCTTCACCACACGAAGATTCCTATCGAAATCCAATTGTATCGCTGAGGTCGTAGGTTATCTTATCTATCACTCGTTTCGCAGGTAGGTTCGCTCGAAGTTTACTCTTCTCAAGTTCAAACTGAGCCGGCAAGGGTTCTCGAACTTTCCCGTACGTACCTACCTTCGGTGCACGTGGCAAGGACTCTAGAACAGTTCCATGTCATAGAGTTTTGAGCCTTACGCTAGTAGACATACGAGTCATTATTGCTTGCAACGTAACTAGAACGAAGCATGCGGCGGGCGACTATGCGATAGGCTCCCAGAAGGCTCCATTCTAGATGGTCCGCGATAGGACCGCGACAGTAGGTATTTTAAACAACCCGTCACATGTAATTTATGACAATAAATATATGATTGATTGAAGACCGAAACTCATTTACACACATAGGTAGGTATACACGTACAACGGTCGTGGCGAAGTATACTTACTGTGCATGGCTTATGTACTATCACAACGCGATTTATATTGCAAAGTCGATTAATCGACAGTCTTCTACACAATCTACTTCGAATTTTCATAATAAACTAAGAATTATAGCTTTATGACACCATGGGCGGCCAATGGACGCCGGATGGGTTTTTTTCCTAATTTTGAAAGGCGTTTTTTTAGTTAGTGTAATTTAGTTACTAATCTGTAAGAATTTAATTATTCTACTTTTGGATTGAAATCGTGCAGACCTTTACCTTGTAACTGCCACGCGTTTAGGAAAAATAGGTGACACCGAACTGGCGTAAATGTAACTGATCACAAACACAATCCCTTCTCCTATCAGCAACGTCTGCAAGGCAACATTGCAAGGGTTATAACGTGTGTCTGCGCTTGCCGCAGAGATATCACATCCTTTTTCATTCTTGATGAAAGAAATAGGTATACTCTTAGCCCGTTCGTACTCTTAGGTTAAAAAATATATGTACCTAAAGAATACAATTGTATCTATCCGTATCGAGCGAATGGGCCAGTAGGGGACGTCCCAGGCGGACTACTTCGACCAAATGGGGAAGGTATTCTTCTTCATCAGGCTATATTATGTAGTTCACTGCTGAACTTAGCCCTCCCCTAATGAGTGCCATAGCGCCCTGTGTTCAGTTTGCCGCATCCAGCATCTGCCAGCAGTTTTTCGCAGATCGTCATCCCACCTGGTTGGAGGGAGTCCTACACTACGTTTGCCGAATGTATTAGCTAAGGGCAAGGTAAAAAGTGGCGCTCGTGCCCTAGTGGAACCGAGCAATCACTCGAGTTAAGCAACAACGGGCGCGGTCAGATACTGGATGGATGAACATCCCGTGACTACTGTTAGTGGCATTTTCCGAGCGCTTCCGTGCTTAGCAAGGCACATTAAGCAGTTTTTGCCGGCTGTCATTTAATGCCAGTCGTTAAGCCATGTCAGAGGCCTTATACGCGGCATGATAACTTCTGACCGTAAGGCCCGCCACCGTTTTACAATCCTCCACGAGTTATCTAATATCATGGCACTCACATTTCCGGGGTAGGTCTGACCCACCCATCTCCCAGCCTATCAGCCTCCCAAATTCAGTCTATTGTCAGTCATAATATCAGAAATACTGGTTATTGTCAGTGATTGCAACGTAGTAAACATCGAATTGGTTCGTTCATTTTATTCCATCGCAAGTCATTTTCACGACTTTTCACATACAACATTACTGAAGATAAAGGACAGCCCTCCTTACCATCAATCCAGGATCTGAATTGTGAATAGAGTATAAACGTTTTTGGTTGCAGAACTAATGAAGAATTTTGAAACCGAGAAAATCTAAAGAGCTTAGAGAAGGTGCGACTGGAACAGACGACCTGAAACCCAACCGCCATGGTCAAAACACAAAAGAGTGAAGACATCCGAACAAGGGAGGTTCCCAGCACTACAGTATTGTACAAAAACCCTAATATTCGTCTAAAAATACTGCAAAGTGAGGTCGCCAAAGATGTGAAGAACGATACCAAGCAGAACAGCAACTTGATAGTAAAAAAAAATATCAAAATAGAGAAAGAGAGAAAAGATCTCGGTATAGAGACAGACCACTGCATCTTAAGACGTATCTACCAAGAAAGGGGGCGAATAAAAATGAAGAGAAAGTCTAAATTGAAACTACCAACCTTAGCTTCGCAAAATAGCTCTAGTATAGAGCTAAAAATAAAACACAAACCTCGAAATGACGACGAAGTACCCAAGATTTGCACTAAAGAAGATGAAGATATCGTTATAGATAATTTGAGAATGCTCATTAACAAATATTTAGATAAACACACGATTGAAGATGATGAAGTAATGACGAAGATAAAATCTTCGTTTCGAGCAGTCCTTAACAGCCTGACTCGTCCGAAAGTTAGCGTCTTGACTCCATCTCTTTGTAAACTAGATAAATCATCCAGATCAAGTACGTCTATGATTTTAAATCGTCTAGACAAGGAAGTGACGGAAGAAAATGCAGATATATCTCCAAATCACTCAGAAATAACAAAATCGAACATGTTTGTTATACTATCAGAAACAACAATGGCTAGTGCAAACATGGAATCCAATGTAGTAACAGTAAACATCTCAAGTGACGTTGATAAAAATAAACCAAAATTTATTACAAAAAAAGTTAAATTGAAAAAGATTGAAAAGGATCAGAATACTTTTTTGCTGTGCATCGACAAATCTGGAAATTCATTTCTATCGACTGCAAGTTTTGAAGTTTTAGCAATTTCACGTAAATCTCCGATGCGCGTGGAGGAAGATTTAAAAAAATGGTCTATTTACATGACTCGTTCCAAAATTAAAAATGATAGACGAGAACCTGATAGGAAAAACGCTTCGGCCGCAAACAGTGGCCATAAAAAAGAATTCGATAAAAATGCTGTTGATATGAAAAGTTTAGATAACAAACTGGTTAAAAATAAGTTTGATAAAAGTATAGCCATTGAAGATTTAGTAGATTATCATAAAGGTCAAGATGAAAAAGAAAAAAAAGTAGAGTTCTCAAATGCCACGATAAAAGATTCTACTATTGAAGAAACTGAAAGGCACGATGGACACCAGGAAGACATTATATGTATAATAAACAACGATCCCTCAGAAAAGACTGTAAAATTTCTTGTCGAACCTATAAAGAATAATTCTTCCTATATGCATGTCTCACAAAGTCTCCTCAAGTTTATATATAGTAAGAGTGCAGACGAAAACTGTCCCATGGCGACTAATGACAATAATAAAAACAGACATGTTGTAGTTGATTCAAAGGACACGGCTAATTACTACAGGATGCTTGCAAAATCATTCCGAAATATACAAAGATCGAAAGTAAAAAAGACCATAGCAATGAGGAAGGCTAAAAAACATAATAAACCAAATAGAAAGAACGAATGTTGCGTTCTCAGAATCGAGTGTCATGAAACAAAATTTACTGGGAAAAGCTTAATAAGACAATTCAAAAAAGTCAATGAATATTTGTCAAACTACAAAGAAGAGGGCAACATAACTCTAGACATCGCCATCAAAAAACATGGAGGAAAGGAAGAAATAGGATCTAAATCAAAAGATAACAAAATAAATTTGATTATTGAGGTTGTTAAGGACAAAATTGAAGGAAATGCTACAATGTCGCCTTTACAAGTTGACTCTGAATACTCAAAAAAAATAGATGTTATAGAAATTGTCCAAAAAGGTTCCACAAAGAAAGCAGATCTTCCAACTGTAGATGGAACGGAAGCAGAGCCCTTGATAAATAAAACAAAAATTGAACCAGATACAGGCAGTCATATTGTTGAAAATCCAATAAAAACTAACATCAAAGCAGTTCAGGAAAAGTTTGTCGTTGCTGTAAATGATATTAGGCATGACCTGCAAAATTCAGCTCAAAATGTAGGTTTATTTGTTGGTATAAATCATGATAAACAGAAACTAAGTTGTAATGATTTGGGCCAAATAACAAGAATGGTGAAAGATGACGAAGACTTTGTTCCAAAAAGAGATGAAAATGAAATCATAGCAGATGTCATAGAATTACTGGACACTTATTTGAGCCACGATAAATACTTACAAGATTCTAATAAATCCAATTACATAACAGAAACTACTTCTCGCAAGAAAGACATTCTAGCGGATGTTGTAAATGAAACAAAAGCTCAAACTATAGCAGATGTTCTGCATTTACTCGAAAAAGCTATTAGTCACGACAAGCATTTACAACATATTCATAAATCAAATCTAGTATTTCAAAAAGGACGTGCTAAACGAATACCAAACAATGTCACATCAATCAACTATCCTTGTCTAGGAATAAATACTTATGGCGGGTCAATTGTATGTATAGAAGACATTGGCTATTTTGTCACAACATATAGTTCTGCAAGTGAACTTATGAGCAGTGACAGTGACGATAGCATATGTATCCACAGAAAAGTATCATCATTATACAAGGAACCATCGAAAAGTGAAATCAGAAAGGTAGGAGATAAGCAATCAGTAGGCACTCAATTTAAAAATCCTTTCCCAAAAGAAAATAAACCATCCGCAAAGATAGCAAAGAAAACTCAATCATACAAAGTAATTCAAAGTGAATCGATCATAAAAGTTACTGATATGACTTCAGGGACAAAATATTTAAGCATTGTCGAAGATGAAAGCCCTAATGCTACAGCTATAACCTGCTCTTTGCCAAGCTCAAGAGCTTTATTTGAACTGGTAGCAATGGACAACGTTAAAGAATCTAAAGTCATTAGTTTCGTTAGCAAAGAGATTGCTCAAAGAAGACAGAGAGAACGAATGGTAGATGAAAATATAGGCAACGAAGCTTACACCCCTCCGTTATCGCGAATGGATAGTGAGGATGATATATCTAAATGTAAACAGGAAAAAACATTCTCATGTGACAATTTTTCATGTTCAAACGGCGCTATAGACATCGTTGGTCATCATAATATTTTACGCACATATGGTGCAAACCATTTATGTTATTTTCTAACTACAAATAATCACAAGAAAGAAATGCCAAGTCCATCGTCTTTCGCGATAGATATAGAATCATCAGGGTGCCCTAACAAACAAAAATTTAAATATCAGACTGTACGTGACACAAAAATGCATACTTTGTATTGTTGTATTTTATTGTTTCTGCTGTTAGCAACTGTTGTTTTTTACTTCTTTTATGTTCACCTTTACAATCCTGGTACAACAACTAAATTTAAGATAATTAAAACTGTTATACGCAGTACCACGCCTATATTTGATTTAAAAGAAATGGGATTTAGATAATCTAACATTGCCTTGTGATATTTTTGAATAAATCTACTTATGTAATTTGAAGCACAGCGTTTTATTTTAGATACAAACATTAAAAATCTAACCCATTAAAACATTCACAGACACTCTGACTTCTGTAACATATTTCTGTTTATTTCGTTTCAGAACCTCAGTTTCAACAAAAGTAAATTAAGATGCCACATGGCAATACAAAAAAACGTTCGAAACGAGCAGAGAAACGAAATAGAAAGTTGAAAAACAAAGTTGAACAAAAATTGCCAACATACGTCGTTGCTTTTGGCATACAAGAGATCTGTGACGACCCGAATCTGAATAACGAAGCAAATACGTCCAATAAACAACATACACCACATCCAGAAATCCCGAAGAATCCCGAAATTTCAAATTTCACTCCATCTGATACATCTGTAGCGACTCAACGGGAAAACTCACAACATGATAAAATCAAAATCTGCTTATCAGACGAACCAGACGAGAAAACGGAGTTCAAAACTAGTGAAACTATTTTTAAAGAACAATGTGACAGTCTTAATAGCGAAAACTTCGAAAAACCAGATAAAATTACTGTATTGGAATTCATAAGAGAATACACGGGACCGGAACCTGAAATAGTCTTCGATGGCTACAAAAGAAAAAAAGCAAAGAAGCTAACGAGAAAGTTTACCAAGAAGTCGAAAGTGTTGGTCGATAAAAAGATAAGGAACGTGAATCTCAAGAACCATAAAAATAGAATAAAACGTCAGATAAGGATGTTCTGCGGGAAGACCACAAACATGAGGATCCAACACGACAAAGCTTCTTTGACCAATATTATTTCGAGACAATCCATCTTGAAGAAAGTCTGTGCTAAAGAGAATTTACTAGACTACGTGATCGGAGATGACAAAAATATTAATTATAACAAGACCTCAAAATCTCATAGACCAATAAAGAACAAATCTTTGCTAAATTTGTCACGTCAAAAACAAGCGGTTTTACAGAGTACAGATACGATACTTCACTTCCAAGACCAAGCAAAAAGACAAAGTTCAATGACAGAAATAGTCGTCGTTCCCAACAGGACAGTAAGTACTAACTTGTTGACTTCTGTTGAGGCTCAGAAAATAATGAGTGTCATAGTCGCTCTCAGCGAAGAGAATACAGATAAAGCTGATGGCAACTACTTAGACAGCAATACTGCAAATACATCATCGAAATTTGCAAGCCCAAAATCCTTACTTCACTTAGCCGATTGGGCCTGTCACGCACATAAATTCTGTGGCCGTACGTCTCCAATAAGAACGAGACAAGAAACCAATGGTCAAGAGACTCCTAGCCTTGAAGCACGAGATGCCCTATCCAAAGGGGATTTCGGTGAAATTGGACAAATTCTCACTGACAACCATAATATCACAAGCAATATAACCGTGCAACTTTTGAAAGAAGAAAGAAATGACGATATTGAGTCTCCAGACAACTCGGAAGCGAGTAATACGACTTTAGTAAAGAAATCAACCTTTAAAAATAATACAGAAGATATTGCTGCTAATAATGAGGTACAAGTTGAGACAGTCATGCCATCGAACGCATCAATTTTTATGAAAAGCGAATCATTTGGAAGCGATGCCACTTTAACTCAGAAAAATCCAAGTCTAGTATCAAATGATTTAATTTGTCGCTCCTCACTTAAATTCGGGTCCGGTAAAAACTCATTTGGATTCAATAGTTATAACTCCGAAAGTTATTTTAAGATCTTGTCAGATAGCTCATCACAACCTCTAAGTGAAGACGACAAGGATAAATCAGGCGAAGATGTTTCTTTATCGGACATGTATGATTACACTACTACTAGCGATACTGCAACAGATGTAGAGAACATACCCCGAAGAAATATGTATCAAGACGCATATCATGCACACACACAAAATGTTTATGATCAAAACATAGCTTTGGTGGAAACTGGTAGTCCCACTCTTACGCTACATCCCAACACATATGAAACCTTGAACTGCCCTGGAACGTTAACAAACTTACTAACTAGTTTCATACCGGAAGAGGTGACTGGTACACCAGCAAATTCTGAAAGGTACATAACCACCATCACTACGAAACTTGACAGTGAATTGACCGAATCTAGAGCATCAGAGGGCAGTTATTTCACTTCAAGCGAAATGTATACGACTGACTCTGAAAATCTGACGTCAGTGCTTACTTCAGAGTTGCATGTGTCGACGGTAAATGAATCAGAACTAATGGCGACTGGAGCGCTCATATACTCGGAACAACTTCATGTAACAGACACAGAGAACTATATGGCTGCAGAGAATTTGACGCACTCTGATACAATATCTCAAAAAACTCTTACACCGTGGGATGTTTCGACCTCCAGGACGCAAACTAATAAGAGACCCGATACACCCAGATATATTGACAGCGTTAACTACTTTAAAGCAATCTCACGAGATGCCATGCCACATGAAAAGTCTCCAAGTCTCCCAGAGCCTCTAGTTCTAACAAAAACAAACCCAAAAGCATACCCCCAACCGCTAGACGGCGGGATGCTCATTCGTAGAGAAATCATAAAAAATGAACAGAAGATTTCAAAAAATAGCTTAGAGAAATCGAAAACGAAACCTTCCAAAATCGCTATAGACAAGGCAGCCAAGGATTTGTTGGAAAAAGTATCGAAGCTACCAAGTGAAGCACTCGCAAAGTTCCTCTCAAGTCTGCAAGCGAACCCATACTCAAGTCAAACGAATCCGTCCACAAACGCAGAATACATGACAGGAAACACGTGGCTGATGAGTTCAGAAACGTTAGTGGCGAACGACTCGAGAACACGAACTGTGAAGTACACTTCAATCGAAACACATAACAGCGTCGCCGAGGAGACATTCATAAATTCCAACACGTACAGTTACAAAACAAAAACAGATTCAGATAAAACGTCAAAACAAACTGCTGAAATTGATACTTCGCGAGATATGAAGATGTCATCCACTGATGATTCCAATGAAATGAAACCAAGTCAAAAGGAGGAATGCAAAGATTTGTCACGTTCTGCCAAGAAAGAGCAAGATTGGCAAATGGTGTTTGACATCGTCGACATTATGATAAGGAAACTAGAGGACAATCTGTTGGTTAGGCTGACAAAAGAACTCAAAGTGCATATGGACGGAGCAGCTCATAAATTAAAAGAATCGCAAATAGAAACTAGTACGCAAGCGCAACAGTCAGAGGTTGTTGACGAATTCTCGGGAGAATCAAAGCAGACATCGCAAGGATTAAAACAAGATGAGCCAAAGAAACCAATGTTTCCCCAATCTATACAATGCCAATGCAATTTGCTGAACAACAACGATATAAACAACCTGATGCGTGAAATCGAAAAGAAATACGAGAAAAAGGCACAAGAGCAGGCAGGTGAGGATGCTACCAAAAATATAGCAGGGAACGAAGCGTTTGTAGAAATAAACTGCGATGCAGACTTCACTAGATGTGAAAGAGTGCAAGATCAAGAAGTTGTAACTAAAACTACATTCGATGACAGATACCTGCACGAAATCCTTGAAAACGAAATTAAAAGGAAGTATGAGAAAGTAGCACCAGAGACAGGAATCGCGAGTGAGTCCACATTCAGGGTGAAATCTCCAGCCGAAATCAACCTCGAAGCGGCATTAAAATGTATACAGAACGAGCCTATACCTGCGTCACCATCTCGACTGGAACGTGAATCCTTGATAGACGTTGAGCAAGATGAAAGGGCAATATTCATGAAGTCTCCAACAGCGGCCAATGTCTGTGTTAGACACAGAAATCCACCGATTATGCTCAAGCCCTTATGGTTCATAAAAGAGAATTGGTTCGTCATAACCTGGGTGCCGTTTTTCTACATCATTTGCATGTTTGTGGTTTATGGCGCGTTTGCTATTTGCGTACATTTTTTTGGGTAAAACATCGTGATTTTGTGACGTTGCGTGTATTCGTCAGGTTGGTGTTGATATTGCGGCGGCTTAGTGCAAATAGGTGTGGTATCGTTGGGTTTAATAAAGTAATATTTATTGTATTATGTATGGCGTTTCTTTAGCCCTTAATCGGGTATGGGTACCTATACTTAGATATTTTATTTATTCTGACAGCTATCATTACTTGACTTTTGTAGGCAAAACATAAAAAAATATCCCAGTCATCACCACTGGCTACGTACGCACTGGGGACATCCCTTTTTCGGTGGAGGGCTTTTTTAGTATTAATAATATCTTCCACACAAGTTCAGACCACATAATCACTTAGTAGCAAACTTCGGAATAAAAAAATCACAGCATAGTATGCATTTTTTTTTGGTTTTGGACTTTATTTCAAGTTGATAAGGTTCAATTTAGTGTGGGTACTAAAATACTATCCTGCTTTACAAAACTAACAACTTCATTAAAGTTATTTTCAACGGAATTTCTACTAAGTTGTGAGATGTGAAAACGGTAAATTAATGGTCATTTTAGTAGTACCAGTTAGGTTAAAATTTAGATTTGAAACGTAGATCTTGACGATAGACTTTAGCCGACTTGACTTTGGCCGAATCGTTAAATGTTGTATAAACTGCGATTTTAATTGAATTTCGTCTAGAGAAATTAATGTAGACAAAATTCAATTGAAATCGAAGAATTTAAATTAAAGGCTACGCTATAATTTATAAAGTGAGAGCGTCGTTTCTCAGTTAAGCCGCTTCGGGGTGCTAACTAGAGACACCAATCGGAAAAAAACATAACTTGTTTTAAAAACCTATTTAGAGTCTAAAAATTCCACCCATGCCATGCAAAGAGTATACTCATGTGGGTACAGCGATATCATTCCGATCACAGAACATAAAATCCGATGTAAAAACCTAACTGCAAATTAGGTACTCGGGGCTGCAAGTGATGCAAATTACTTTAGCCAGATGTCGCTGTACGGTATACAGAGAATATTGTAGATGTTCGAAATTTCACTGATGCCGGTGAGTCGCCCATTAGCTTAGTTGGAAAGAGCGCTGGCACGGATAGCCAGAGGTCGCGGGTTCGTATCCCGGCATGGGTGGAATTTTTAGCCTCTAAATAGGTTTTTAAAATTGTCCTTAGCACGTGTTAGTGCATTAAAAAGAGTATAATTTTAATACATTTTTATCTAAAAGTGCACATGAGAAATCTTAATAACCGTGAAAACTATTTTTAGAACCTACAAACTGGAGCCTAGAATCGGGTGTTTTCTCGTGGTCCTATTATTTTGTCCCGGGTCCACAACAATAAGGAGCACCCCGAAGCCTTAAATACAAATGTAGCTGATAAAAGTGACTGAATTAGAAATTAAAGTCATAGATTCATCGTGTGTTTCCGTTTATTTCTTAATATTTACATACAATTATTGAGATAATTTTCGCGTATAGCAATGTATAATAAAGACAATAATTTAGATTTACAATACAAATTAAATAGTAGGGATATACTGTTTTTTAGAGATACAATACAAGGAAGATATTTGAGTTATTGTTAATTGTATTTAGATCTATCTTTGCTTTCAACAACCTCAAAACTAAATATCAGTAACTATACAGTTCCGTAAAAAAAAGTAGCAACTAACTTTTGGATATACTTTTTTCTACTTTTTATCAACCATTTCCTTTACAACTCCAGGGTAAGATAGGAATATACAATAATAAATTAGCGAGTAAATACAGATCATGAAAACGGCAAAATTTTGTATACAATTTGTGTATAAATTAGACAGTTGTCAGAATCGTTTGCATTTTTTTCATCCTCAATTTTAGCAAAATCTACCCTAACTCTTATCGAGTATTATTAGATTATAAAAATGTAACAATACGAATTCTTACAGACTATTCCGTTCAACAATTTTGAATCCTTCCTAATTATTAGGTTATATTAGTAACGGCCAATTTTTATTGTTTCATTCCATATTACGAAATTTTCTTCAATAATTTTGTTATATTGTTTTCATATCAAATTGACAAAATTTCATTCATAAATAAGTACATAACACGGTAAGAGGGCAATTGTGATTTTATCTACATAGGTACTCATAAAACAAAACCATAATATAACACTACATCTATACCAATTTGTTACAAATACATGCAGTCTGTTAGCTTTTAGAATATACCTCGGACTAAGTAGGCTTCGGTTTTCGCCGAAAGCACACAGTGTAATACTACTTCCTGCTCTGTATAAGTGTCATATTAGTTCCCATTTTGAAATTAAGTGCCGTATTAGTTCCGATATAGAAATTTCACGAATATATCCGATTCTATCCGATAGTAGCCGAGGTATATTCTAAAAGCTAACAGACTGTAAGTAAAAATGAAATACCTATACAATTCAGTTCTTCATGGTGCGTGCTCGATAACCCATCATTATTGTATTAAAAACCTAACTTCACTAGAAAATAAAATACTTTTTTCGTTTATTTAATTAATATAAGCACAAGTCAGTGACAGGTCTTTGGATCTATTTATAAATTACATTTTGTCTAAATTAACATTTGTCCTTAGGTAGAAAGTATCTGTAAAATTAATAAAAAATACACAGTTGTCAGTAAGTTGTTCTTTGTATAACACAGTATACAAAAATCTCATATATCTCAATAAATCGTTAGGCTTACAATGAAAAAGAGAAAATAACTTTTCGTTTTAAAATAATACATTACAGCGATAAAAACAAACAAAAATGAGACTAGAATGTTAAAAATAACTCTACATTTCATACTTTTCCTTAAGATAATAGTTATTATTTCATAATCACAAAATTATAAATCGATATTTACTACACTGAAGCTATTTAAACATCTTTTAGCATACATTTAACATTTAAATAAAATATTTTACCATTTTTATTAAGTATTTTCTTTAATGTGACAGAATATTTGGGTAGTTACTTAGAGAAACTAATTAAAACATCACCTAATTCAATGTGAATATGAAGATACTTGTAATGCAAAATCAATATAACTATAGATACAACAATTACGAATTAAATTTAGTATTGTCAAACAGTACCAAGGGCAGTGTAATATCTGTAAAAGTGTTTTTGGGTCCATATAAAAACATAGGCAGAGCTATGCGTATAGTGGACACTATACGCATAGCTGCCCCGTAGGGTAATAATACTCGTAGCACGGTAATGGCGGGATGGCGTTCCATTAGACCGCCACAGGACAAGACAGATAGGAATGTTTCATACAGACCGATTTTCTATTGGTGACATGGTGCTCTATGATAATTCAGTTCAAATGCCATTGAAATACCTTAAACCAACATTTACACAAACAAAAATCGCTTGACATCTACCGGCGCAGCAACCACCGCCAACGTAAGTATGTCGGAGAAAACTACATTGTACACAGCTATGGATGTATTACAGTAGAGGCCCTGTTTCTCAATATTCACATTGAAATAGAAAGCACCTAACTACACCGGCGTGCAAAAACATCTTAAAATAATAAACTGGATTATGCATGACGTAAATTTAAAATAATCTCACAATTTCAAAGTTCACTCAGGTCTTTTCAGTTGACAATTAGCAAAGTAAAAATATCGTTACTAGGATGACCACTAGAAGGCGCGGAAAATCAGTGAAAAAAAATAGTAATATGCCATAATTAAGAAAAATAGTAAGTAAAAATTATTTATGTCTGGTGGGCCCCAAACTAGGTAAATCCTGTATCGTGGGTTTCTAATTTTAGAAAGTGCCACTGAGTCATACACTGCTGTCAAATAAGATAAAAATCAGTTGTGTGAGTCGTCACTTGTCATAATTCCAGACACTGATCAATACCAAGAATATTTAATCCGTTTTTCCCCAAATAGCCAAGAGTGCCATCTCAGAGATAAATTTTTACCAATTTTTACTAACCAACGATGTAAATTATATTTCTTAATGTCATCTGAAACTTGCCTTTAGGAACATAATATCATTCAGATAACAATGTATTTTCCGTAAAATGAAGGATTCCAAACGAGATTCTTAAGAGTTCCGATATTTTTAGCACGCCGCTTTGCAAATAATAGACAAAAAATTCTTGCTTCTCTTCGACTAATAGAGCTCGTCTCAGCCTCATCGGTAAGTTTATCAGATCCAAAGATAAGATTTCTGGACAAAATTCCAATTTATTTCGCGAAATTTCTGGACAGAAGATTTTATGTCCTAAATAAATCCACACGCATAGACGAGAACGGTCAAAAAATCCGGGCAAAATTTTATTTTTCCCGGCCCCCAATTCTAAATGTGTTCGGGTAGTTTCGGCCATGTGGTAACTTATTTCATCAGTCGCTCCAAGACAGCATAGGCTGGATGAACCCAATCTTCGAGGACACTATCTTTACCACATAAGTCTTCTAAGATTTTCGGGACCAACATATTGGTATCGTTTCTTTTTATCGATTATTTGTTCAAGTGGTTATATTTTACAACATAAATTATAATATTACCGTTTCTAATTGACCTAAAAGTCACATGCGATAATATATTTCATTTTGCCTTCACTAATCTTTGTTTTAACGTCATAGAATACTTGCTTGCGAATTTAATGTTTAGGAACCAAATAAGTTTTGTTGAGCCTCTGAATTTGATTCATGAAAAAAATACTATAAAAATGTCATTTATATTAAAATTTACCATGCTAAAAACGCCAAATTGTGGCAAGATTTTGTTCCATTGTGCTATTGTCTAAAATTTTTAAATTGATCAGATTGATTTTATTTCACGAATCAAACTTACAAACTGCATAATATAGCTGGCTACGATTGGTTTATAAAATCAAAGCTCTCAACTAGCAATAAAGACTATTATTTCAGTCCACAAACGCGGGTCTACGCAACCAAACGTAGCCAGGAAAACTAACCAAGCCTCTGAAAATAAAGCATAGAGTTACGAACGAAATACTGTACATACACCGACCTCTATTATTCACTGTGGAATTCTTCACTCCTAACTGAAGCAACCTACCGGTGGTGGTGATTTCTGAGTAAAAACTCCACAAATTCCCAGCGTCATTTAAATATTAGTATAGTGAGGATTTGTGCAACTTTTATTCACAAATCTTCAGTAGGTAAGTGTCTATTGGTGATTTGCGTATCTTCGTATCAGCCAGGATTGCGATGGATCACCTTAAGTTAGTTTTTCCCTGCAACGCCCAGATGCACCCGAACTCATGCTCGCTCATAAAACAAATGACTTTTGGATCGACAAAACAAAGCCCAGGGGACCAGCTAAGATTGCAAACTTTCGTTTTAATTATTAGTTTTTTCAAAAGTGATGCACGGCAACTCTAGCTGATAGTACAAACATTCCACTGATAGTTTAAAAACCCAAATAGTCGACAACACTTCTTTAGACTGTCACTATGAATTCACTACCTATAAGACTAACCCCCGATTTCTCGCACGCTAACAAACTATCGACTTTAGGATAAGGATGAGCAGCAGTCGACTGTACTACAGTCGTATTTCTATCGCAAACCGTCAGATTCCTCCCCATACTTAAAATATTTTAGACCACGCTCAGTGCCATAGCACATATTTGAGCCCCAGTTTGGGCGCCAAAATAGACCCGATTTGGCGCCCAAACCGGGTCTCCAATGCCGATTGATTTAATGGAACCTCAGCTTGGGCGCCAAAATGGTTGCGGTCAATGATAGAAGTCGGCGGATAGAAACCTCTGTAAACGTCAGCCCTCAGCAGAAGCACGCGTAGAAACGCGAAACGTCCACCGACCACGAGTTCAACTGCGTTCTGTTGGCAGAAAATATATGTTTTAGAAAACATTGTACAATTATACTATTTTTATTTTTAATGCACTAACCCGTGCTAAGGACAAATTTAAAAACCTATTTAGAGGCTAAAATCGGCATGGGTGAAATTTTTAGCCTCTAAATAGGTTTTTAAACATTGTACAATGTTTCTTTCTTGATCAGTGTCATCCCGTTCCTTTCTGATCCTCCCACGAGGAGGAACTTAGTATTGCACGTGTACTGTCTCTCAAACATGTTCATATCTATGCACATTTGTTGTTTTGTTCAGTTCGTAAATTTGTTAATTTTTTTCGCACTTCCGTATGCCTACCACTTATTTTCGTGCATTTCCTGCGGTAGACTGGTAGAAAATGCTTATAACATTAAGTCCGCCGCATTTTCATTGTAAGCTATACTTATGTGCAATAAAAGTATTAATAAAAATAACGTTATATGAACGAAAAAGAAGTTTTTATGAGTTTTCCTGAAATTAAAGGAATTACAAGGAATTACATGAAAGAAATTACAGGTTCGCTGAATCAACTTGTGGTGTTGCTGAACTTTTATTAATAATAAAACTGGAATGACTTCAATTTCGTGCTTTTTTTATACTGTTTTATACATTTTATCTTCTAAAATATAAAAATGAATCGCTGAATGTGTTGGTCTCGAAATCTCGAGATCAGCTGAACCGATTTCGCTAATTCTTTGCATAGAATATTCCTTGAGGTACAAGGACGGTTCTTACGGAGAGAAAAACATAAAGGATCGACTTTTAGGCGGTGCGAAGTTCGCTGGGTCAGCTAGTTTATAATGAAGACAGAAAACTGGATAAAAACGGAATAAGCACGTAACAATAGTCAGGTCCAGTCAAGATGTAAAAGTAGTAATGATGAACATGAGGGAAATCACGAAAATGTGTGACATACTTTTAAATATTTGAAAGTGATAGATAGAAAAACAAATATAAAAATGGTGTAAAGAGGTTTGCACCGTTACAAACTCACCATCAGGGATCCATTGGGTGCGGCGGCGAGGCACCGCAACTGCTGTCTTCCGAGTGCACGCCCTCGTGTAAGTCCGTGCCCACCTGCCGACGGTATACCGGTTAGGTGGTTAGTTAGACCTGAGATTTCCACACTTAGCCTCATAGTTGGGCCATTGTACGTAGCAAGCGCTGAGGTACGCTAACACCTCAGACACTAGGGTTTCCTCACGATGTTTTCCTTCACAGTCGGCAGTCATTGGTACATGCCGGGGTTTGAACCCACGACCTCCCGATTGAGAGGCCGGCGTTCTACACCACTCCGCTACCACCGCCCTTCCGGTTAGGTGGTGTTTACTAACTCTGACAATTAACTAACTTCGGACCTCCTTTTTCGAAAGCTTTCACTTACATTTACTTTGCTATATACAGTTATAATTAATATACTCATGAAATGAAAAGGTTTTATTCAAAGTAGGGCAGAAACTGCGGCTTAATGAACGTTACAATTTAAACTAGGTGTCCATTTCAAAATCTAGATCATTTCGGAGAAAAAATGGACAAATAAACTCCAAGCTTAGTCTTTTCAAAGTCCTTAATTAACAGTGTTTACATAATTTTTACTAGTTTATAAAGAGTTTTAATCAAACTTAACGAATTAATTTGGCATGCTAAGTTCATTCACTGTTTAAATGACTCATTCTGGATGAAAGAATTCATTTGAACTGAAGGACAGAAATCAACGAGAAGTACACCGTCTGATTTCGTCATAAGGGACTGCACGAGCTTCAGAAGCATCAATGAAAAAAAGTGTTTCATCAATGCATCAATGGAAAAAAGTATTTGTAAAGTGAAGTTAAGTAGGGGACCAAGTAAGGGATGTATTAGCAAAGGGCAAGATGAAAATAACCCGTAAACGGGATACGTGCATGCAACGACCCATGAATGTTGATCTTAAGAAGGAGGTCTCTCAGGATCCTTGTCTCTGGCTACACCAGGGATAAAGGCGTGAGTTTATATTGTAATGTACTAATTTAATGTAATGTGGGGTACGTGCATAGCATTTCTACTAAAAATCCCGGCATAGTAATAGATTTATTTACGAAATTTTCGTTTGAAAAATTCACACGACTGACATAGCTTACATGCTTCTTGCCACAACGATTTTTTTTTTATGTTACTCTAGTGAACTATGCGCCCCCTGCAGTACAATTCCACCAAACTGCGATTTCCAACCCGCATGCCCAGCGTGGGAATTATGGGCATTACTCCCCTAATGATGGCACAACCTTGCGCTATGGCTCTCATTAGGGGAGGGCTATGTCCATCAGTGGACTAATATAGTCTGAAGAAGGAGAAGATGGGCCTAAAAACAATTTGATGGAATCTTAAACCAAGGCTTATGACTCGGAATTCTAGATAAAAAGTCGAGCGACAGCCAAAATCTCTTTTCTGAACGCCATGTTAAATTGAATTCGGATGAGAAAATAAATGTCTAATTACTCTGTTGAGTTATCTTATCTTATTTTTATGGGACAAATGTAAGCCATCGAATATTTTGCGTCTACGCTTTCGATTCGCATGGACGAGAATCGGCTCCCTGGAGTTTTTGTTGTCTCCAGCACCTGGGACATGGTAGGCTGATGGGCTACCTCTAGACGACGCCACAGAGGTCGTCTGTGAGCTCTGATTATGGGCTGATTAAATAGATAGAGAAGGAAACCGTCGATATCACATACAATCATTACCTTGAATACGTCATGCAGCGAGCTCATGCTGCCCAGACTGAGCGGCGTGATGGACCGCTCCAGCAGAAGAGAGCCGCTGCCTTGCGACCCGCCACCTATCGACCTGCACGCGAAACTAGGCTTTACGTCTGTGTTCAATTTATTTTATTTTTTAACAAAGCCCACATCACAAAACATTATAAAATAGGTAAAATAATGTAGGGTAAACATAGGCCAATTACGGACTAATATTTATTTTTTAAACTGCTCGCCACTGCCTTAAAATCCTCCACCAAGGCGGACTTGGCCCCCGTGGTGGAGTATGGCCTAACCTTCCTGTCATGCAGGAAGAGACTCGTGCCACAGCAGTGGGGTCATACAAGGGTTGATATCTCATTTACCTGGCCTTAGTTGTTTAAAAACAAGATAATTAAAAGCAAAATTAACATGATTCATGCTAAAATTTCGGCGCCTGTAAATGTACCTACGGTCGCATTTACTTCTTAGTGCTACTTGCACAAACTATCGAGCAGCCGTGATTTAAAACAATTTAAACTGGATTCTCAATACAGAAAAAACTATGAAAATTATATTAAACCTAGATTTAAGGGAACTTGCGCAAGCCGTCCCTATAGTGCCTCTCAATCACTGGAAGTCGGCAGTCAGCTCTTTACAGCGGTCTGCAAATCTGTGCAAATCTGCACAGATTTTGTGTAAATTCTGTGCAAATCTGAACAGCTCCTCCGCGGTTTTAACAACGGTCCACTATTTCATGTTGCACAACCATAACATCTTTCTCCTGCTCATGGCTTAGCAAATAAAATCGCACAACACTTTTGCATTTCGTAAACTATACGAAACTTAAGCGTCTGAAGTGTTCAAATACTACAGTAGCAATTCGCGGTGTCTTTGAGAGAAGGCCTGTGCCCCGCAGTGGAAAGTTTACAGACTACATAAAAAATAAACTGTATGAACAGAGACGGGTTTTTTGATAAGAAGTAATTACTGTTACTCTGTACTGTACAGGAATGACAAGGTAGTATGACAATGATAGGAACTCTGATAATTGGGTTGGCGACAGTCGATGCAGCCAATATGTATTTCTTCGTATTTTAATTATGTATTTTAATTCGTATTTTAAGTAAACATCATCAATCAATCGATCGGTCGGTCGGTCGGTCGTTCGTTCGTTCGTTCGTTCGTTCAGTCAATCAGTCTGTCAATCAATAAGCAACCAATCAGTCAATCAATCAGTCAATAAATAAGTCAATCAATCAGTCAATCGATCAGTCATTAAATCAGTCAATCAATCAGTGAGTCAATCAGTCAGTCAGTACCTGTCCATGGCGCGGTGGTGCGAGAGCGGCGGCGAGGGCGGCGCGTCCGGCGCGGCGGGGGGCTGCTCGCGCGGCCGCGGCGCGCCTCGCCACGACCCTGGGGGGGGGGGAGAGGGGGCAGCCAATCAGCTCTCAGCGTTTCCTTATACTATTAACACACGAAGCGCTCGCGGCCTAGTCGAACCGAGTGATTGGAATCAATCCAGACGAAGCGCTCGTGGCCTAGTCGAACCGAGTGATTGGAATCAATCCAGACGAAGCGCTCGTGGCCTAGTCGAACCGAGTGATTGGAATCAATCCAGACGAAGCGCTCGTGGCCTAGTCAAACCGAGTGATTGGAATCAATCCAGACGAAGCGCTCGTGGCCTAGTCGAACCGAGTGATTGGAATCAATCCAGACGAAGCGCTCGTGGCCTAGACGAACCGAGTGATTGGAATCAATCCAGACGAAGCGCTCGTGGCCTAGTCGAACCGAGTGATTGGAATCAATCCAGACGAAGCGCTCGTGGCCTAGTCGAACCGAGTGATTGGAATCAATCACTTGAGTTAGGCAACAACAGCCGCGGTCAGTTGCAGGGATGGGTGACCGTGCCGTTACTACCGCTAATGGTATTTTTCCGAGCGCTTCGGTGCTTCGCAGGTCACGTTAAGCCGTTGGTGCCGGCTGTCATGTAATGACAGTCGTTTAGTCATGACAGAGTCCTTATGGACGGCTTGATAACTTCTGACGGTGAGGCCCGCCACTGTCTTACTCCACTAGTCCACTCGAACTTGGCGGCCCATTGGTGCCGGCAGAGGCCTTATGGGCAACGTGATAACTTCTAACAGTAAGGCCCGCCACAGTCTTACGATCCTCCACCAACCCGGACTTGGACCCCGTGGTGGAGTATGGCCTTCCTACGATGCAGGAAGAGACAGCTACCCCAACAGTATGGACATACAAGCGTTGCTATCGATTAACAGACGATCGATTCGATACAGGCCGGACAGCGGATCGTACGATCGGAGCGAGTGAACATGAAATAGTACTAATTATGGATTTCCAGACGAACGGATATGGTATGGAGCGTATCGAATCCGCTGGCCGCACCGTACCAAGCTAGATTGTCTGTGAATAGTATTACACTTTCCGTCACATAAGGTGCCTAAAAAGGTACATGCTTTGGGCAACATTTCCTTCATAGTAGACAGTCTTCTTAGCGTTTCGATAGCAAGCCACCATGGTAAAAGGATTTTCCAATCAGCTTAGGAGATAGTAAATATTTGAAGCTCTTAGAGCACCATTTCCCTCCACTTTTCATTATAGTAGATAGTAAAATGTACATGCTTAGGGCTCAATTTCCTCCCACCTTCCGTAATAGAATATAGTAAAAAAAATTACATGCCTGGAGCACCATTTCCTTCCAATTTTCTTCCTAGAATAATAATTAAAAATCACATACTTGGGACACCATTTCTTTCCACTTTGCGTCCTAGGAGATAGTAAAAAATGTACATACTTGAGGCCCTATTTCCTTCCACTTATCGATATAGAAAGAAATATAAAATGTGCATGCTTAGGGCGCCATTTCCTCCCGTCTTCCATCATAGTAGGTAGAAATGATAATGATACTTTTATCCGTGAGCTAGAGAGATATTGAAGTTACAAAGACCTCAACAGTATACAAGTAAAATTAAAGTCAGTTCATCCAACACGAAGTCACTCACCGTTATAGGAGCCTGTTCCGTGCGATATCGTGAGCGGCGACGTCCGCTTACTGCTCTCCCGGCTGCTGTAACTCTGCAAGAACATAACGGATTGTAAATCTTACTAGAAAACTGCTCATAACAAAAAAAACCCTTAATAGCGCCCCCTAAACGGGGTTTGTTTTATAATACGTTTCTTTCAAAAATTATAAACATCATAAATCTTAATATCTGAGATATCTTTATCTATCTATTATTCCGATTTATATATAACATACTAGCTGACCCAGCGAACTTCGTACCGCCTAACAGTAGATTCTTTTTTTTATATATTTCTCTCCGTAAGAACCACCCTCATACTTCAAGGAATGTTATAAAAAAGAATTAGCGAAATCGGTTCAGCTGCTCTCGAGATTTGCGCTTACCAACACATTCAGCGATTAATTTTATATTATAGAAGATTAATAAGATTTAAATTATCGCCTAGAATGGAGTATTAAAGTCCTAGATTATTGCTCCTAGGTTCTAGACTGTAGGTTCTAAAAATAGTTACCACAGATGTTCACTTTTAGATAAAAACGTATCATAAAACAAGTTATGATTTTTATTCCATTGGTGGCGCATGTTAGCACCCCGAACCACCCAAATCCGGGCATGGCATCCAATGGATAAATCGCTGAAAATATAAATGCATATCCGTCCAAACGTGCTAATGTGATGCGCTTAATATAAACAGAGTTTATTTATCGATAGACAAACAACGACTGCTAGTCATTTTACTTAATAGACCGTAAAAATCCATTTTACAAACGGGGTGTCTTCTCATCAATCCGATAATAGTGTAATAAATAAAATGGGTATTTTGCTTGTTTACTTTGAGATTTTGTACAATTTTAATAAATATTTTCTTTCTTGCTTTCCAAGTAAGACTCCTCAACCAGTGTTTGGTGTAGTGAAGTGGTGTTTTTTTTTTATAATTAACGCCGCCTTATAGTACAAGATAAACGTTTTATCCCACTGTCGGATTGCGGCACCTCGCTTTACGCCCTTAATAAAAAAGAAGGCGCCAAGCGATAACCACACTAATCACATCACATACTAATATTATAAATGCGAAGGTTTCTGAGTGTGTATGTTTGTTACTTCTTCACTCCTTTGATTTTATTAAAATTTGGTATGGAATTAGCTGATACCCTGGATTAGCACCGAGGCTACGTTTTACTGCGGGAAAATATCTTATTCCCGTGGCAAAATCGTTAAACCGCGGGTAATCGATAAATCGGAAAATGGCTACCCGTAGCCCAGGGAATGCTAGTTTTGGAGCTAGTAACTATCACGCTGTTTTACAATAAAAAAAATTATTTCATTTCATCGATAAGCTTTTATAGTAACGTAGTGCTCCCCTATCGGGCGAGCTGTGAGCGGATGCCCCGTTTACCTGCACTTGCGGCGCGGCGTCGGCCGTCTCCACCGTGGTTGGTAAGTCGAGCAGGCGCTGCGAGCGGATGCCGTCGCCGGGCCCCATGTGCGACAGGTGGGCGAAGTTGGTGGGCGCCGATATCAGGCGGGAGCGGCGCTCCGACCTGTTGGGCAAGCGGGCCCAGTTCACACTAAGATCCCAAGTTATGTGGAAGTAATTACTTTCATCATGATCGTTAATGATGGTCATAGGCCTTGGATATAATTAAAAGACGAAAAAATCAAAGATTAAGAAATTGTCAATTTCGATGGTCCCACATATTTGAGGCCTCCCTCAAGTGAACGTAACTGCCGCTAGTCGTCATCATTAACCCATTATGTCCCCACCGAGGAGCAAGGGTCTCCTCCCTGAGGAAGGTAGAGGTCACACTTCGCCACGGGCGAGGTCAGAGGCCTTAGGGCGTCTTGAAAACTTCTGTCACTGGGACCAGGCACAACCAGCAATCCGGACTGGGCTACTGTATACATTACATAAGTGTATACAGTAGCCCAGTCCGGATTAGTGGAGATTTGAAAGACTAGTGGCTGGTCTTACTGTCAGAAGTTTTCAAGCCGCCCTAAGGCTTCTAACTTGGCTTCACGACTCCCATCTATCGACGACAGCCGACACCAACTGCTTGACGTGCCTTGCGAAGCACGGAACCGCTCGTAAAAATGCCACTAGCGTTAGTCATAGACGGTCACTCATCGATGCACTCAACGCGCCCTATATTGCTTAACCTTCGTGATCGTTTAACCCTTTACCAGGCAGAGGTGGAAAAGTAACCACTTTAAATGAAACCTTATAGCATTGAAATAACATCCAAAACCAAACTAACATCAACTCTAGCTTCTGCCGTTAAAGGGTCCCTTTACCAGACAGTGGTATAGTTACTACCTCAAATTGAACCTACATATTTAACCTCGACGACCTCTGTGGCGTAGCGGTAGCATGAATCCCGGCTGGGAACAAAAAAAAAGCCCAGGTCTTGGATGTTTACATGTTTGTGATGTTGTTTCTGGTTCCCACGACACTAGTGTATCCTAGTGTGGGGCCAGAAGCAATGTATGTACTTGTATGTAAATGTTATGTTATGTTATTTAGTCTAAAACCAATGAAAAATATGCACTCTAAATATGTATCTCTGCCCGTTAAGATCACTCAGTCAGCCGGAGCTACGTGCGATTCACAATTCCTTAATTTTTTAAAAATTTATATAGTTCACAATCGTATTGAACTCACAGTCTGTTGTGCGCCTCGATAGCTTGGTGGGACTGCTCGCGGATGGTGAAGCGTCGCTTGTTGGTGCCCCACATTGGCTCCACGTTCAGGGGGCCCTCTGTAAAACGTACAAATTATATAAAAACACTCTTAATTACACTTATCAAATATCTTGGTCCAACGTTTGATCAAATATCCGTGTTGCCAACACATTTGATGAAGTTGACCATTTCTTTGATCAAAGAAATGGTCAACTTCATCAAATGTGTTGGCAACACGGATATTTGATCAAATATTAATGACACTTAAAGCTGAAGACAGGGCGCTATGGCGCTCATTAGGGGAGGGCTATGTCCAGCAGTGGACTAGTATAGCCTGACGACAACGACAACTTCTGGCAGTAAGGCCCGCCACTGTCTTCCAATCCTCCACCTACCCGCACTTGGATCCCGTTGTGGAGTATGGCCTAAACTTCGTTCGATGCAGGAAGAGATCCGTGCCTCAGCAGTGATGACTTACACGTGGTTTATATCATCATATCATCCTCAATGCATTAATTAATACTAAATTTTAGATAGCCCTCCCCTAAAGAGCGCCACGTTGTGCTATCATAGGGGGTGACGCCCATAATCCCCACGCTGGGCATGCGGGTTGGGGATCGCAGTTCGGTGGAATTGTACTGCAGGGGGCGCTGCTGCCCACCCCCCGGTTTGTGTCCCTTAGTCGCCTTTTACAATACCCGTGGGAAAAATTGGGTTGGTGCTATTTATTTTTTGAACTAAAACTTTCGTAAGCACAACACATTGCAGACTGTTAGTCCGGATTTACTTACGGGTGTTGTTATATCGGAAAAGTCCGTAAGTAAATCCGGACTAACAGTCTGCAATGTGTTGGTGCTATTCTCTAGGCCGAAGCTATTCTCTGCCACCACACAGCAGAAGTTATCAAGCCGCCTATAAAAATTAAATAAACATTTTGCTGTATTTTAAGGATGGTAACTCACGGGTGAGCAGCGGACGCAGGTAGACGACGTAGGGCCCCGCGTCGGACGCGAAGGGGAAGCCGTTGCCCGAGCCGGCGGACACGCTCGCCAGCCACCCGGCCTCGTCTAACGGACGCGCGTTCGCTGCGGGACGGACGTCACAACATACGTACAGGGGGTGCGTGGGGCTAGGTAGCGCCATGGATGAACAAAATCCTAACTTCTTTATGAAGGAATGCATGAATGAAGGGATGAAGGAATGAATTAGTGAGTAATAGTTATTTGTTATACAAGAGTGCAAAGTTGCTTTTTAACCGCGTGTTCAATTTTGATGACCGAGCAAGCGAAGGAGGAAGGAGCAAGCTAAAATTGAATCACGAGCGCAGCGAGTGATTCAAAATTAGAATCCTGAGCGTTAGCGAGGGAATCAAAAGAACACGAGGTGAAAATTCGTAACTTTTCATTCCACCTCAGCGAGGAAATGACTAAATGCAAAAAAAACGTTTACAATCACAAGATAGGTACACTTTTTTAATTCACAAACTTAGTGCACACGATGTTCTAAATTCAATTTACTTTATCCTCTAGGGAATAAAAACGGCTTTTCCACTCATATATTAAAGATTAAAAATACTCTTTCCGAGATGGTGGGATGAAAAAGTTCTTTATTGCACTATAAACATATTTGTATAATATAAGGCGAGCATATTACTATAGATAATATCACATTAACAGTACTGATGGTAGATGATGAATGGTAGTACATCCGTATATGCTCGTTAGTATTAAGCTCGCCGTAATAAAAATATGCTTATTGTGCAATATAGATTGTTCTAATGTGAATAAGTGTATGTAGAATGTCTTAATCATGTTAATGGTTATTTTTACGACCGATAGCCTAGAATTAGACCTGAGACTAGATAAAACGGCCGCTGGCGTTAATGCTATTTATTCCCCGGTTTTTTTGCTTCGGGAGTTCCAAAAATCTTACATTAAAGACAGTTATTGTAAATTCGTTCTGTGAAAAGTGAAGTTACGATTGTCCTACATTTTTAATGTATAATCAACAGAAAATCAACCTTTACCAATATGCACACAAATCAGCTACGTTGCGAGCGACATTGCAACAGAAACGTTGTCCTGTCGACTGTACAGCCTAATTCGGGAGCGACAAACTGTAGCACTACAGCGAAATTTCTGCTTTTTCATTGATGTAGACAATTTTGGTACTTAATTAAAACTGTTTTTATACGGATTTATGCTCGTTTATTACATTTTTTACAATTTTCCAACGTTTCGGCACTTTTTCAGGTGCCGTGGTCCCGGATGACTGAGGTGACAGGTGTCTTTTAGAAATCATTAACGGTTAGTTTACTACCCTCGGCAAAAATTACAAAAGTTAATTATGAAGTTACGTTCCAAAATAGACAAACCAATTATTTTTTATATAAAGTCAACAATATCAATTATTAGTAATTGAAGTTAAAATTAAATTTATAAACAAATTACTTTATATGAACTTAAAGATACTGATTATTAATTGAAATTAAATTTATTTTTATTATTTATTCTACAGTCGCACTTCTAGCAAGGGGGTCTCATGCACTTAAGCAATGGTTCCCATGCTACCGGTATGTTCAATTTTGGTACTGTTACTGGCGTGAAGTGATACACACGAAACATTCTTAAGGTGGTAGAGACAGAGCCGCGCACGTATGGGCTCGAGTTGGACCTTTTTTCAACTGCCGATGGCGGCGATACGCGGCCCCCCTTCCCCGTACCCCTGTGACATGTGACTCCTAGCCACTACTATTTTATTGGAAAGAAACCAATAAAATATATAACATTTTTTTTTTTTTACATACAAGCACATACATTGCTTCTGGCCCCACACTAGGATACCCTGTGTCGTGGGAACCAGAAACAACGACGTCACAAACATGTAAACATCCAAGACCTGGGCTTTTTTTTTTGTTCCCAGCCGGGATTCGAACCCGGGACCTCTTGCATGGTAGGCAGACGCGCTACCGCTACGCCACAATGGTCGTCAACGGTTGCATCGCTAACAAGTACATTAGCCGCAGAAATTCAGAGGTTTCTCTCTCAAGGTGGTCAAAAACTCACGTATGTTGATGGTTTGCACCCAATCTCCGGACTCGATGTCGTAGATGTCTATGTGCGTCGCGGTAAATATCAGCAAGTGTGTGTCGTTTAGCGCTGTGGAAGATAACAACGCGGTTAGAATGCTTCGTTGGTGTAGCGGTCATTTGCTTGACTATCATACAGGACGTGGGTTAGCGAAGGGGGCTGCCGTATTTGATTTCTAGAATTGGCCTCAATCTGAGACATTTTTTCATTAATCTGTAGAACTTTATAGTTAAGGGGCTGCCGTATTTGATTTCCAGAATTGGCCTCAATCTGGGTTCTTTTTTATTAATAGAATAGATTATACACGTTTATTTGGTACCATTATAAAAAATTTTAATCTGTAGAATTTTATCGGTAACAATAAAAAAAAATTGTTAAATTTTAAGGTCAAAAGTCAATAGGCCCCAAGCCCTGTCAATGGCCTTTCAGTGTAAAGTTTTCTTTTAAGTATTTAATTAATTAACAGTAGGCCACTAACTCAAAGAATCTCCTTCTTGTATTTCCAGTTTTTTTAGGCTTAATTTGTAACCCTGTATGTATATACAGGGTTAAGAGGCAAATAAATAAATGAATAAATAAATAAAATAAATAAAAAAATATAGTTTTACATCAAGACTTCGTTACCCCTAAATCATATATAAATAAACTTTCTTGGTCATTTGATTGATGAATTAAGTAGCTGTCAAAATTTATTTTTAAATAAACACAATACATACTTACATGTTTACATGTTTATTTTAAAATAAATTTTACGTGAATATTTTACTAAGTATGATAGATACTCGTACATAGAATATTTTTCATTAAGTTCTTTTTCTGAAGCCTCCGAAGCTGTTAGAAAATCTGTATGCACACCAAACTGACCGTGGTGCAGAGGCTGGGCCGTATACAGCTATAAACTTGGCGTCTCTAGCGAGCAGATCGCCGCATGTTTTACGAAGAATAGAATATTCTATAGCAAGTTGTTTTTCCGCTGTAACTGACACTAAACCTGTAGGTAAACCCAACTGACCGTGATGCAGAGGCTGCGCGGTGTACATGAGCCCGGTATCCCTCGCGCGCTGACCGCCGCATATTTGGTCATGAACGTTTTACGAAGAATAGAATATTCTATAGCAAGTTCTTTTTAAAGTTGATTGAAGAATGTTAATACGAGTACATAGATCAAGTTGTTTTTCTTCTATACGCCGCTGTAACTGTCACTAAACCTGTAGGTAAACCCAACTGACCGTGATGCAGAGGCTGCGCGGTGTACATGAGCCCGGTATCCCTCGAGCGCCGACCGCCACATATTTGGTCGCGAATGTTTTACTAAGTACGATAGATAGATTATTCTTGAGTAAGTTCTTTTTCCGAAGCCTCCGTAGCTAAGCCTATAGGTAAACCCAACTGACGGTGATGCAGAGGCTGCGCGGTGTATATGACCCCGGTATCCCTCGCGCGCTGACCGCCGCATATTTGGTCATGAATGTTTTACGAAGAATAGAATATTCTATAGCAAGTTCTTTTTGAAGCTGTTTGAAGAATGTTTGAAGTAAGATACATAGATTATTCTTTAGCAAGTTGTTTTTCTTCTATACGCCGCTGTAACTGACACTTAACCGGTAGGAACAGCCAACTGACCGTGATGCAGAGGCTGCGCGGTGTACATGAGCCCGGTATCCCTCGCGCGCTGATCGCCGCATATTTGGTCATGAACGTTTTACGAAGAATAGAATATTCTATAGCAAGTTCTTTTTAAAGTTGATTGAAGAATGTTAATACGAGTACATAGATCAAGTTGTTTTTCTTCTATACGCCGCTGTAACTGACACTAAACCTGTAGGTAAACCCAACTGACCGTGATGCAGAGGCTGCGCGGTGTACATGAGCCCGGTATCCCTCGAGCGCCGACCGCCGCATATTTGGTCGCGAATGTTTTACTAAGTACGATAGATAGATAGATTATTCTTGAGAAAGTTCTTTTTCCGAAGCCTCCGTAGCTAAGCCTATATATAGGTAAACCCAACTGACCGTTATGCAGAGGCTGCGCGGTGTACATGAGCCCGGTATTCCTCGCGCGCTGATCGCCGCATATTTGGTCATGAACGTTTTACGAAGAATAGAATATTCTATAGCAAGTTCTTTTTAACGTTGATTGAAGAATGATAATACGAGTACATAGATTATTCTTTAGCAAGTTGTTTTTCTTGTGTACGCCGCTGTAACTGTCACTAAACCTGTAGGAACAGCCAACTGACCGTGATGCAGAGGCTGCGCGGTGTACATGAGCCCGGTATCCCTCGAGCGCCGACCGCCGCATATTTGGTTGCGAATGTTTTACTAAGTACGATAGATAGATAGATTATTCTTGAGTAAGTTCTTTTTCCGAAGCCTCCGTAGCTAAGCCTATAGGTAAGCCCAACTGGCCGTGATGCAGAGGCTGCGCGGTATACATGAGCCCGCGCGTGTATACCTCGCAACCTCTCGTGTACCTATACCTCGCGCGCTGACCGCCACTTTTTTGATCGTGAATATTTTACGATTTTTCTTCTGTACGCCGCTGTAGCTATCACTACACCTGTAGGTAAACCCAACTGACCGTGATGCAGAGGCTGCGCGGTGTACATGAGCCCGGTATCCCTCGAGCGCCGACCGCCGCATATTTGGTCGCGAATGTTTTACTAAGTACGATAGATAGATAGATTATTCTTGAGAAAGTTCTTTTTCCGAAGCCTCCGTAGCTAAGCCTATAGGTAAACCCAACTGACGGTGATGCAGAGGCTGCGCGGTGTACATGACCCCGGTATCCCTCGCGCGCTGACCGCCGCATATTTGGTCATGAATGTTTTACGAAGAATAGAATATTCTATAGCAAGTTCTTTTTGAAGCTGTTTGAAGAATGTTTGAAGTAAGATACATAGATTATTCTTTAGCAAGTTGTTTTTCTTCTATACGCCGCTGTAACTGACACTTAACCTGTAGGAACAGCCAACTGACCGTGATGCAGAGGCTGCGCGGTGTACATGAGCTCGGTATCCCGTGCGCGCTGCCCGCCGCGGTCCACGTACAGCGCCAGTGAGTTGAACACCAGCAGCGACTCCCCGTGCGGCAGCGGCGCGCACGCCAGCGGCCGCGCGCCGGAGTGGGCCAGGAACACGTTCACCTGGTTCTCGGGGTGGACTAGAGCTGCGGGGGGGAGGGCGCGGTTACGGAGTGGGTTAGACCTAGTTAGTTAGACATATTAGATGTTATATATATGATGTTAGATATTAAACCTAACTGCAAAGTAGGTAGTCGGGGCTGTAAGTAATGCAATTTGCTTAAGTCAGATGTCGCTGCCTGTACGTAATACAGAGAATGTTGTAAAGAGGTTCGAAATTTCACTGATGTCGTGAGTCGCCCATTGGCTCAATTGGTAGAGCGCTGGTACGGATAGCCAGAGGTTGCGGGTTCGAATCCCGCGGCATGGGTGAAATTTTTAGCCTCTAAATAAGTAGTTAGACATAGTTGGACCATTGTACGTAGCGAGCGCCGAGGTACGCTAACACCCCAGACACTAGGGTTTTTAGGCCAATATTACACTATCATAGAAATATGATCATAGATGTAGGACTCTCATATCTGTATGAAAAATCTATGACGGTGTAATGTCAACATAATTGATTCTTATTGTCTATGATCCTAATTGACAGCATGCGGTACAATTATGATCATATTTCTAACTTCAGAGTAACTAGTAGATGATCTTTTGCACTGATTGGACATTTTAAATGAGTTTTTGTTTTGAAATGATTGACAATATAATAGTTAAATACGTCTCCGTCCATACGGAGGTTCATTTTGTAGGACTTTAAGTCTTCCAGTCTAAGTTCTTCTAGTACTATGTTAATGAATCCTATCTCTGATTGCCTGGCAATCCACGGTCTAACCCAAATACGTCGTTTGTTCCTTTTTTTATTCTTTACTTTTTTCTCAACCTCAGGGCAATTACTATAATTGCGCTCATAGCAATGGAAAACGTGGCTAAATTGGTATGCATTTTCATTACCTATGACGTGGATATAACCTTATATGTAATAAGCAATCAAAGAGCAGCATCATAGAAAAAAATGGTCCTAGAATTTGACAGACATGACATCCTATTTCTATGATGAATATATGATAGTCCAATATCGGCCTTAGACCTGAGATTTCCGCACTTAGCCTCATAGTTGGGCCATTGTACGTAGCGAACGCCGGGGTACGCTAACACCTCAGACACTAGGGTTTCCTCACGATGTTTTCCTTCACCGCCAGCGAGTAGTATTGCTACTATAATTTCACAAATGTATATAACTTAGAAAACAAAGTCATTGGTACATGCCGGGGTTCGAACCTACGGACCTCCCGATTGAGAAGTCGGCGTTCTACACCGCTCCGCTACCACCGCTCTGTGGTTACGGATTGAATGCACGATAATATGTGAGATTGAGTGCGTCAATTCATTTGGTTGTCGGGGTAAATCTAGCAAAAAATATGATGATGAGATTTCTTTGAATAGTTAATTCCCGATGAGCCCATATTACACATTGATGAATGAAGCGCTCGTGGCCTAGGCGAACCGAGTGATTGGAATCAATCACTTGCGTTAAGCAACAACAGAAGCAGGATGGGCGACCGTCCCGTGACTACCGCTAGTGGCATTTTTCCGAGCGCTTCCGTGCTTCGCAAGGCACGTTAAGCCGTTAGTGCTGGGTGTCATATAATCATATAATACAGTCGTTAAGCTATGTCTGAGGCCTTATGGGCGGTTTGATAACTTCTGATAGTAAGGCCCGCCACTATTTTACATTCTTCCACCAACCCGGACTTGGCCCCCGTGGTGGTCTTACCTTCCTGCGATGCAGGAAGAGACCCGTGCCCCAGCAGTGGGGACATACAAGGGTTGATATCGAATGACAGGGGGGAGACCTTAATCCAAAGTTTGATGTAGCTCATATCTCGTCAACGCATTCTTAAAGATGCTTCCTTTCGAAGAAGCTTTCTCGGAGACCTAACAATTACATTGGTCAGCAGTTGACACACAGTAGACACAGACTGTTTCTACTTCATCCGTGTTGACCTAAATGCGTCTAGCGGGTTAACTTCAAAAACTTAATAGCTCCTAAGCGTCAAGTCAACACGGTTCATTTGGAAGAAACATCGCTGAAAACCCAGAGAACCCACTGGTCAGGGGTGGGTGACTCACAGACGGCGGACTGGAAATCCTGAGCGATTTCTGTCGTTGAACTGTCAAATTTCATACAAGAATTTGTCAGTTTGCTGTTATTAATCGCTCAGGATTTGGTGAGCATAATATAGAGAATGGTCGCTATGGGATTGGCGGAGATCACAATAATCTACCTCAATATCTGACAAACCGTAAGTCTCCCCAACACGGTTCCTTCACAAGAAACATTCCTGAAACTCCAGTGAACACATCGGTAAGCGGCGGGCGACTCACAGACGGCGAGCTGGTTGGTATCACAAATCTCAACTGAACTTTTAAGCTCTATATCTCCCAAACCGTAAGTCTCTCAAACACTGTTCCTTCACAAGAAACATTTCTGAAAAACTAACAGAGACATTGGCAAGCGGCGGGCGACTCACAGACGGCGGGCTAGTCGCTATTAGGTCAACACGGATTATAGGAACCACAAAACTCAAAGTTTGATGTATTGCACTCTAAACCTCAATATCTCCCAAACTATAAGTCTCCCAAACACGGTTCCTTCACAAGAATCATTCCTGAAACTCCAGTGAACACATCGGTTAGGGGCGGGCGACTCACAGACGGCGGGCTGGTCGTATTAGGTCAACAGATTATAGTAATCAGAGAGCCACATGAAACTTAAAGTTTGGTGTATTGAACCCAAACTTTGAAGCTCCATATGTCCCAGACCGTAAGTCTCCCCAACACGGTTCCTTCACAAGAAACATTCCTGAAAATCTAACAAAGACATCGGCAAGCGGCGGGGATTCACAAGCGGCGGGGACTCACAACCGGCGGGCTGGTCGGTGTCAGGGCGCCGCGGGCTATCAATAAGCATCACGAAACTCAATTGAACTTTGAAGCCCCATATCTCCCAAACCGTAAGTCGCCCCAACACGGTTCCTTCAGAAGAAACACGCCTGAAAATCTAACAGGGACATCGGCAAGCGGCGGGGACTCACAGACGGCGGGCTGGTCTGCGCCGGGGCGGCGCGGGTCGGGCAGGCGGTGCGCCACGAAGCCGCCGCGGTAGCCCAGCAGCAGGCGGCCGCGGCTCAGCTGCAGCGACAGCACGGCCGAGGGCGCGCGCAGCTCCGCGATGCGGCAGCGCCGCGCCGCCGTGCGCGTGATCTCGTACACGTTCACCACGTACGAGTTCTGCGAGCACGGGGGGGATACGTCTTAGTACGAGTTCTGCGAGCACGGGGGGTTACGTCTTAGTACGAGTTCTGCGAGCACGGGAGGTTACGTCTTAGTACGAGTTCTGCGAGAACGGGGGGTTACGTCTTAGTACGAGCTCTGCGAGCACGGGGGGTTACGTCTTAGTACGAGTTCTGCGAGCATGGGGGGGTTACGTCTTAGTACGAGTTCTGCAAGCACGGGGGGTTACGTCTTAGTACGAGTTCTGCGAGCACGGGAGGGTTACGTCTTAGTACGAGTTCTGCGAGCACGGGGGGGGTTACATCTTAGTACGAGTTCTGCGAGCACGGGGGGTTACGTCTTAGTACGAGTTCTGCGATCACGGGAGGTTACGTCTTAGTACGAGTTCTGCGAGAACGGGGGGTTACGTCTTAGTACGAGTTCTGCGAGCACGGGGGGGTTACGTCTTAGTACGAGGTCTGCGAGCGGGAACAGGTCAATGTTAGTGCGAGTTCTGCCGAAGGGTAAGAGTTACGTGTTACTACAAGCTCGGGGAACAGGTCAATGTGAGTACGTGTTCTGCTAAAGAAGAGGAGTCACGTGTTACTACGAGGTCTGCGAGCGGGGAACAGGTCAATATTATTACGAGTTCTACGAGCGGGGAACTGGCCAATGTTAGTACTAGTTTTGCCAAAGGGGAGGTGTTACTTGTTACGTACTACGAGCTCTGCGAGCGGGGAATAGGTGAATGTTAGTAAGAGTTCTGCGAGCAGGGAACAGGTCAATGTTAGTAGGAGTTCTGCCAAAGGGGAGGAGTTACGTGTTACTACGAGCTCTGCGAGCGGGGAACAGGTCAATGTTAGTACGAGTTCTGCTAGAGGGGAGGAGTTACGTGTTGCTGCGAGCGGGGAACAGGTCAATGTGAGTACGTGTTCTGCCAAAGGGGTGGAGTTGCGTGTTACTGTGAGCTCTGCGAGCGGAGAACAGGTCAATGTTAGTACGAGTTCTGCCGAAGGGGAGGAGTTACGTGTTACTACGAGCTCTGCGAGCGGGGAACAGGAAAATGTTAGTACGAGTTCTGCGAGCGGGGAACAGGTGAATGTTAGTACGAGTTCTGCGAGCAGGGAACAGGTCAATGTTAGTACGAGTTCTGCGGCTGGGGAGTAGATGAATGTAAGTACGAGTTCTGCGAGCGGGGAACAGGTTGTGGGAGACCAATAAAACTTGAGGTATGAGATTGATGAGGAATTTATTTACATGTCTTCTTAAGTACAAAAGTTATAATCGCGCAAGGATGTTGTTCGGAGCTCCGTGGAATATTTTCTACGTTTCCGTAATGCGGTCGCTACAAGGTCAATGTTAGTACGAGTTCTGCGGCTGGGGAGTAGATGAATGTAAGTACGAGTTCTGCGAGCGGGGAACAGGTCAATGTTAGTACAAGTTCTGCCACCGGGTAGTACGAGTTCTGCGAGCGGGGAACAGGTCAAAGTTTGTAAGAGTTCTGCCACCGAAGTACAGTTTTATGTTTATTTAGGATACTACATTTAACCTATAGAGACGAGCGGGTGATCGTGCCCTTCCACTATAAAGGAAACTTTCCCACCAGGCAGATCGTAAGCCTGGGGACGGCCGGTCCGGTTTGCAGTGCGCGCGCAGAGTCGACATAATTATGTTCGCCACGAACCCTTTAATCGTTAGAGCTAGTATACATTTTCCCTTGTACTCCGCCAGCTTGACGTCGGCTGCAGCCTGCAGAGCCCCCCCTGGTGGCCGCAGCTGTGCTAGGGGCTAGCGCACCTGCCCCCCCCTAGTGGCCGCAGCAGCTAGGGTTAGCGCACCTACCGCTTGCAGAGCACCGCGAACCCTGGTGGCCGCAGCCTGCTGCAAGGCGCTCACCTGCCGCTTGCAGAGCACCGCGAACCCTGGTGGCCGCAGCCTGCTGCAAGGCGCTCACCTGCCGCTTGCAGAGCACCGCGAACCCTGGTGGCCGCAGCCTGCTGCAAGGCGCTCACCTGCCGCTTGCAGAGCACCGCGAACCCTGGTGGCCGCAGCCTGCTGCAAGGCGCTCACCTGCCGCTTGCAGAGCACCGCGAACCCTGGTGGCCGCAGCCTGCTGCAAGGGCGCTCACCTGCCGCTTGCAGAGCACCGCGAACCCTGGTGGCCGCAGCCTGCTGCAAGGCGCTCACCTGCCGCTTGCAGAGCACCGCGAACCCTGGTGGCCGCAGCCTGCTGCAAGGCGCTCACCTGCCGCTTGCAGAGCACCGCGAACCCTGGTGGCCGCAGCCTGCTGCAAGGCGCTCACCTGCCGCTTGCAGAGCACCGCGAACCCTGGTGGCCGCAGCCTGCTGCAAGGCGCTCACCTGCCGCTTGCAGAGCACCGCGAACCCTGGTGGCCGCAGCCTGCTGCAAGGCGCTCACCTGCCGCTTGCAGAGCACCGCGAACCCTGGTGGCCGCAGCCTGCTGCAAGGCGCTCACCTGCCGCTTGCAGAGCACCGCGAACCCTGGTGGCCGCAGCCTGCTGCAAGGCGCTCACCTGCCGCTTGCAGAGCACCGCGAGCCCTGGTGGCCGCAGCCTGCTGCAAGGCGCTCACCTGCCGCTTGCAGAGCACCGCGAGCCCTGGTGGCCGCAGCCTGCTGCAAGGCGCTCACCTGCCGCTTGCAGAGCACCGCGAGCCCTGGTGGCCGCAGCCTGCTGCAAGGCGCTCACCTGCCGCTTGCAGAGCACCGCGAACCCTGGTGGCCGCAGCCTGCTGCAAGGCGCTCACCTGCCGCTTGCAGAGCACCGCGAACCCTGGTGGCCGCAGCCTGCTGCAAGGCGCTCACCTGCCGCTTGCAGAGCACCGCGAACCCTGGTGGCCGCAGCCTGCTGCAAGGCGCTCACCTGCCGCTTGCAGAGCACCGCGAACCCTGGTGGCCGCAGCCTGCTGCAAGGCGCTCACCTGCCGCTTGCAGAGCACCGCGAACCCTGGTGGCCGCAGCCTGCTGCAAGGCGCTCACCTGCCGCTTGCAGAGCACCGCGAGCCCTGGTGGCCGCAGCCTGCTGCAAGGCGCTCACCTGCCGCTTGCAGAGCACCGCGAGCCCTGGTGGCCGCAGCCTGCTGCAAGGCGCTCACCTGCCGCTTGCAGAGCACCGCGAGCCCTGGTGGCCGCAGCCTGCTGCAAGGCGCTCACCTGCCGCTTGCAGAGCACCGCGAGCCCTGGTGGCCGCAGCCTGCTGCAAGGCGCTCACCTGCCGCTTGCAGAGCACCGCGAGCCCTGGTGGCCGCAGCCTGCTGCAAGGCGCTCACCTGCCGCTTGCAGAGCACCGCGAGCCCTGGTGGCCGCAGCCTGCTGCAAGGCGCTCACCTGCCGCTTGCAGAGCACCGCGAGCCCTGGTGGCCGCAGCCTGCTGCAAGGCGCTCACCTGCCGCTTGCAGAGCACCGCGAGCCCTGGTGGCCGCAGCCTGCTGCAAGGCGCTCACCTGCCGCTTGCAGAGCACCGCGAACCCGTGCGCGCGCGCCGCCAGCTCCCCGCAGGCCACGTCCAGCGCCCCCTTGCACTCGGCCAGCTTCACGCACTCCACGTCGGCGCACTCCAGCGCGCGAAGCGGCACAAGGCGCACGTGCCGCCCGCGCCCCGCTATCACCACTGCGGACGGCCGAAGCTCACAGTTAATGGGACGCTACTTTGTAACGGTGCGAGCCTCTTTACACCGTTTTTATTTCTTTTTCAATTCAATTTACTTCAACGTAAAGAATTTACATTCTTATACTATTTTTATTTTCAATGCACTAACCCGTGCTAAGGACAAATTTAAAAAACCTATTTAGAGGCTAAAAATTTTACTCATGCCGGGATTCGAACCCGCAACCTCTGGCTATCCGTGCCAGCGCTCTTCCAATTGAGCCAATGGGCGACTCACCGGCATCAGTGAAATTTCGAACCTCTTTACACTAAAAACTTAACTGCAAAGTAGGCGGTCGGGGCTGTAAGTGATGCAATTTGCTTAAGCCAGATGTCGCTGCCTGTACGTAATACAGAGAATAGTGCCTGTACGTAATACTAGCCTGTACGTAATACTACTTTTACATCTTGACTAGACCTGACTAGTGTTACGTGCTTATTCCGTTTTTATCCAGTTTTCTGTTTTTACTATAAATAAAATGTATAAAACAGTATGAAAAAAAGCACGAAATTGAAGTCATTCCAGTTTTATTATTAATAAAAGTTCAGCAACACCACAAGTTGATTCAGCGAACCACAAAACGAATCAAGAAGAAGCGCTCGTGGCCTAGGCGAACCGAGTGATTGGAAACAATCACGTGGTTAAGCAACACAGGCGCGGTAAGGTACGGGATGGGTGAGCGTCCCGTGACTACCGCTAGTGGCATTTTTCCGAGCGCTTCCGTGCTTCGCAAGGCACGTTAAGCCGTTGGTGCCGGCTGTCATATAATGGCAGTCGTTAAGCCATGTCAGAGGCCTTATGGGCGGCTTGATAACTTCTGACAGTAAGGCCCGCCACTGTCTTACAATCCTCCACCAACCCGGACTTGGCCCCCGTGGTGGAGTATGGCCTAACCTTCCTGCGATGTAGGAAGAGACCCGTGCCCCAGCAGTGGGGACATATAAGGGTTAATAACGTATAACGTAAATTTCCCTCATTTTCATCACTGCTACTTTACCCTTCGACCAGATCCGACTATTTTACTTGCTTATCCGTTTTTATCCAGTTTTCTGTTTTATTGTAAAATATTACTACATATCTACAAATAAAGCCACAATTGAAATAAAGCCACAATTGAAGTCGTTCCAGTGTTTATTATTATTTGTAAAGGATATACAGCGTTCCAACTTTAATCACAAAACCCCACGACTTGAGGCATGATGATCAGAAGTGACCCCGCTACGCCGACGAGGTAGCGCAAAAAACTGGCATTAGTGACGTCACTGGTAAGTAAGCAAATAAACGTCGATTCAACTGTCGGGCTTTCGGGTCGCTATATTTACTGCAATGTAACATCATCGATTCAACCGATCCTGGCGGTTTTCGATAAAATTGCTACGGATACATACAACATTATAAACTTTATTAATTCTGTTTTTTTGCAGAAATTTTCCCTTTTTTAGTCAAAATGCCTTAGATCTGTTTTAAAACTCATCATCATTAACAACCCATTATGTCCCCACCGAGGGGCATAGGTCTCATCCCTGAGGAAGGTATAGGCCATACTCCATAACGGAGGCTAAGTCCGGATTGGTGGAGGCTTGCAAGACTAGTTTTACTGTCAGCTGATTTTACTGTCAGAAGTTTTCGAGCCGCCCGCGCCCTAAGGCCACTGACTTGGCTCAACGTCTGCCATCAATCGACGGCAGCCGGCACCGACTGGTTAACGTGCCTTACGAAGCGCGAAACAACTCGGTAAAACGCCACTAGCATTAGTCATAGACGGTTTACCCATCAATGCACCGAACGAGCCCATAAACTCATAATTGATGCTAATTTATATAATTAATACTATTTTTCTGCGATGCAGTTAAACCCGTGCCCCAGCAGTGTGGACAAAGATTTGAAATAATTTTTTTTTGCATACTGTCAAACAGCCGCAGAGTAACATTGCGTTGTCGGTACGAGCAAGCGTTCAAAGCGACTCACCCAGAAGCTGCTCCGCGTGCAAGTAGAGTACTTTGGTACGAGCAAGGGATCAAAGCGACTCACCCAGCAGCTGCTTCGCTTGCACGTACAGCGCCTCGGCGACTCACCCAGCAGCTGCTTCGCTTGCACGTAGAGCGCCTCGGTGACTCACCCAGCAGCTGCTCGGCCTGAGTGCTTAGTGCGAGTTTGACAGATCCAATCGAATAACTTTACTACCGCGTTAATCGAGCATTGAGTAGTGAGTATGAGTAAGCTAACCGTTCGAACTGGCAAAACGCTGTCACAGTATGACTTGCAATCGCGTTTTTTCGTGTTTTGGCTGGTAAACGTGTTCACTTCTCAACGTAAACCATTAAAACTCGCACTCAGCAATTTTAATTGTCGCTAGGTGGCGCTTGCTCGATGCCATAGAAATATGAGTTTACGTTAACGCGATCGAGTAGTTAAAAAACTCGCACTAAGCACTCTGCACGTAGAGCGCCTTGGCGACGGGCGCGTGGTGAGGCGACTCACCCAGAAGCTGCACCGCGTGCAAGTAGAGCGCTTCGGTACGAGCGAGGGTTCAAAGCGACTCACCCAGAAGCTGCTCCGCGTGCAAGTAGAGCGCTTCGGTACGAGCGAGGGTTCAAAGCGACTCACCCAGAAGCTGCTCCGCGTGCAAGTAGAGCGCTTCGGTACGAGCGAGGGTTCAAAGCGACTCACCCAGAAGCTGCTCCGCGTGCAAGTAGAGCGCTTCGGTACGAGCGAGGGTTCAAAGCGACTCACCCAGCAGCTGCTCGGCCTGCACGTACAGCGCCTTGGCGACGGGCGCGTGGTGCCGGCGCGGCGTGAGCTCCCTCCGCTCCAGATCCAGCAGCGCCAGCCCCCCCTCCCCGCCCAGCGCCAGGCGCGCCCCCTCCAGCACGCAGGCGCACGCCACCCCCCGCAGCGCCGCCCCCGCCCCCGCCGCGTCCACGATCACGCACGCGCTGTACACCTGCGGGTCATGACGGCCGCTTCCATAAATAAATAGAAATTGTTTATGGAGGGAGGGACACCGACCTGGTGCAAGTGTTTTATTTGTAAATTATAGGTATTTATTTTTATTACTTTATGTTAATTAGATTCTAGTTTAGTTATTATTTTAGTTTTACTTTTGATGTTTTGTTTATTGTATTAAGAACCAAAGTTGTAAAACATAGAATGTACAGTTACCGTACATATCCTTAACATATACGAGTATCTTCAAAACATACATTTATACCATGATAACATTAAATATTTAAGAACGTTTAAGTTGGTACAATGGCACAGATGGAATTTGCAATCAAGCAACTCGTGTAACCTATTTACAACAATTCGCAATAAATAACATCGCCTGCGCGCTTCACGTATGCGATGGAAAAAGCCAGTTGCGATTGCGCACTCAACATGTCCCAAAATTTATAACAGTTTTTCTTAGAATATAACAGTTTTTAGTAAATTAACATTTAACATATTATTTCCCCATTCCCCAACCAAGTATGGCATCCGTGGTTAACGGAAACGCGACGCGAACCACGGGTGTAAAAACATAGGGGCTGCTTGTCCTAGCGCCGCTGGACGATCCCCCTATATAGAAACTAAATAAAATTAAAGTTATGAGCATTACATTAATACCAATTGTTTAATAAAAAAAATCCACAGTACAGTTGTACAGTTACGGTCAATAGGTGACGACGGTATGACATGGCGTCGAATCTGATGTGTCAAGCCTAGGTAAACAAACGTGTCAAATGTGTCTCTACGCGGTGGCAAAGAAAGTAAACAATTGTTTACCTAAGCGTGACGTCACGCGGTGTAATCGGTGTTTCAGTCAAAATGGCTGAATCTCATTTTTTTTCATAAAACTAAATCGGTGTTTTAAATACGTATTTTCCCCTAATATCGTTAAATCTTTGATTATTTGATACAGTCGTCACGCCTCTGATTGTATGTCTATGTGACGTTAAATAAATGGTTTTTTCTTCTTCTTACCGATTTGTCCGGCAAGTTATTCCGCTTGAGTATCCGATGCAACTCGCTAAGGGCGACCACCCACTTTGTCTTTTCGGATTCGGATTCCGCCAGCATGAGCGTGTGAGATCGTTTGTCGCCTTCTAGTTGGGACGTTGATATCTGCAAATTAAGGTATTAATTAAGTTTATGTATCATAACTATACATACATAATGGACCACCATCTTTGTAGACCCTTTACAGTCAATTTATTCTTACTTGTCCAATTTAGTGAACAAGATCCTACCGGTATAGCATGACTTTTTAGTCGAAAACTGCCATTTTTCCATAATTGACTTCAATTCAGTTCCGGGCCACTTGGCCCGGAACACTATTTTGGATATCACGGTGACAAATTTATAAACAAAGTTCACGAAATTGCGAGAAGATAGAGTCGCCATCCTATCGCAAACCATCTAGAATAGAGCTTCTGGAAGCCTATCGGATAGTCGCCGCATGCATCGTGTTGGTACGCTACAAGTAATAATGATTCGTATCTCCACTAGCATAAGGCTCACAACTTTATGACATGGAGCTGTGATAGAGTCGTTGCCACGTGCACCGAGGGAAGGTACCTACGGGAATGAACCCTTGTCCGAACCCAAAGTCCGAGAACCCTTGTCGGCGGGTATAAATAGCGACCACCGCGGCGCGCAGTCAGTTCAGTTTGGACTTGCAGAGAGAGAACTTCGAGCAAACCTTCATGCGAAACGAAAGATAACCAACGTGCTCAGCGATATTATTGGACTTCGACTAGACCTGCGATTTGAAATCTTCGTGTTGCGAAGACCTGCAGACCAGACCCCGCGTGAATAAATCCTAAGAAGGTGTCATTAGCGTTGTACCTCCAAATCTAGAACCCTAGCCCGTAACAATATCGATTTTTGGCATAAAATGTCTATTTTGAGGTTAGAATCTTGTTTACTAAATTGGACAAGTAAGGATAATAGACTGTATAAAGAAGTTGTACAGAGAAAACGCAGATGCGGACAGCCACAGGGAAGACGAGGAGTCACGTGAGCCGCGGGTTTCGTCACGGGTTCGCTCACCCTAAATATGCAGGGTATGTCGCGCTTGCTGGCGTGGATGACGTCCGAGTCTTTGACGGAGGCCACGCTGAACTCAGGGTCACGCATGTCCAGCACCTGGCTCACGCAAACCGACGGTAGCGCGTTCCTGGAATTAATTAACAATCAGGCTTTTCCAGAATGTATTAAACAATATATAAACCTGTGCTATTAAAGAAATCATCTAAAATCAGCCACCAAACATCGTGTCTTCTCGCTCTAATTGAATTACTTATTTGAATAGGAATCATACGGTAATTTCGATCGATGGCTACCCTTGTGTCCCCACTGCTGGGGCACGGGTCGCTTCCTTCATCACAGGTAGGTTAGGCCATACTCCACCACGGGGCCAAGTCAGGTTGGTGGAGGATTGTAAGACAGTGTCGGGCCTTACTGTCAGAAGTTGTGAAACCGCCCATAAGGTCTCTGACATGGCTTAACGACCGCCATTACATGACAGCCAGCACCAACTGCTTAACGTGCCTTGCGAAGCACGGAGCGCTCGGAAAAATGCCCGATGGTCACACATCCTGAACCCGACCGCGGCTGTTGTTGCTTAACTCAAGTGATTGATTCCAATCTCTCGTTCGGCTAGGCCACGAGCGCTTCCTTACGGTCCCTTAAACACACTAAATACAAATGTGTACATACCGGTCTTGCGTTATATCGTAGAGGAAGAGTTTAAAGTCGCATACGACAACGAATTGTCGCATCCATCCCTTCTTCACACCGCCTGGCTTTGGTACCTGGAATGGGAGCAGAGCTGGTGTCACGCACTGTAAGACTGCATGAACATGCAGTACAAATCCAATTTTTGTTTTGTTGAAGAAAAACATCGTGAGAAAACCTTAGTATCTGAGTTGTCAATTACTCTAGAACTTGAAATTACCAATCCGCGGTGGGCACGCACGGTAATTACGCCCATAATCTTTTTTCTACGAAGAGGCCTGTGCCTTGCATGGGACGTACCTATATAAGCTAAAGAAAAGAAAAAAGTATGTAAGTATATTTGTTTATGGTCTTTATTTTTTTATTTGTAACTAACAATTTTTAAATTTGCTTTTCATCGATTTAAACACCCATAGCTTCCTCCAACTTGCTTCCTCGCCAAAGTTTAATTAAATGCAAGTCTAGACATGAGCAATTCTGTGCCGCCATTTTGAAATTTGATTACTATTCAATTATTACATTTTGCTCCGCCATTTTGAAAATACAACGTCCACGCAATTTTTCGACATATTTCTTTTCGTTGTTTAAGCAAATCACCGCGACGTATCCTTAATCTTCTGCCTTGGGTCTATCCACAGTGGGCGGCGCAAGAGCTCTACTCAGCGATTTGGTATCAGCACAACTATCGCAAAATGTCCACTATTGTATGACTGGTCGTGCAATAACAGTCTATATTTACCTTGACGTAGCCATTTAAGGGCGGTTTTCTCCATAGAACCAAATCTAGATTACGGCAAGCTAAATCCGGTTTTGGACTCCTAATCGAGATTACAATAACAAATTGGATTTCTCCAACATCGTAAACCAAAGTTTAAACTGAAGTCTCTGAACGGACAATATTGGACGATTAGCTTCTAAAACCAGATTAACAGTCAGACAAATGTCAGATATCAGCTGCCAAAAGACGTCAAAGGTTTAACTTTACCAAATATTGTTTTCACTATTGGTGAATGTTTGATCCCTTTTTCGTTTTAACATCATCTTTTATGAGAGCCGTTCAAAATTTATTTCGCACAAAACAAACCGCGCCATAAACAAAATTCAAAATTGCTGAAAAAGGTTTGTGAAAAGTGAAAAAAATTACACAGAATAACCGGAAATATCACAGAATTCTCGACATTTTTGATACATGCGTTTCAAAATAAAAAAATAAAAAAGTGTTACCACCCCCAAATCCTAGCGTTTTTTGTCTAATCTGTAACAAAAACTAGATTTCGTGAACCAGATCAAAAAGTTACGGGAGAAATCGGATGGTCATAAATCTATTTTTTTAACTTCGTTCAAGCATGATCCGGATTATGAAATCCAGTTTTGCGCAGCAAATGGAGAAAACGGCCCAAAGTCTCCGCCCCTATTATCCCACCCCGAAGGCTCCACAAACCTTGACGTAATCCTCAAAGTCTGCGCACGTAAGCACGTCCCGCCCGCACGTCTGCTCGACGTAGCAACTTACCTTGACGTATCCCTCGTAGGCGGTGCCCTGCCCGCGCGCGGGGTCAATCCCGAGCGGGCGGCGCGCGCGCTCGTGCGGCGGCGGCGGGCAGCGCGGCGGCACGCGCGGGCAGCAGCGCGTGTGCACGGCCAGCCCGCACGTCTCGCACACCACGCCCTGCCGCGACAGCCCGATCTGCGCGCCGGGAGGGGCAAGAGTTCGCGTAAAACACGATAGCTCGTTAGGTGCGTGATAACCGACTAACCGACTATTTTAAACCTTAATTTAATTTACTTTATTTTAGGCTTTTGCTTTAATTTATTTTCATAAATTTTGTTTCTATTTTACTGTTTTATTATTAATGTCGCCTCAAGTGTAAATGGGTTTAAATTTAAAAGAGAAATGAAAAAAGGAAAAAAATAATAATTATTATTATTTTTATTTTCTTTTTGAATACAGAAAATGAATTGAATACGGAAAAAAACAAAAAAAAAACTACAAACCAAAAAGAATATAGGACAGAGAAAAAAAAACCCATTAGACTAAGACATATTAGATATATTAATTCAAAGTTTTATTTTTAACATTGACACCCGCATTACGAAATGTAATATTGTAAAAACCTATTTAAGTTTTAACCTATCACTATTTTAATTTTACCATTTTCATATAATGTTCATTTTAAACTTTTTATCATAATTTATTGACCTAACATTTTAATCATAATCTATTGACTTCATTTATTTTACATCTTATTCAAATTTATTGACTTAATTTGTTTTCCATTTTATCCAAATCAGACTTAAAGGTTGCCACGTAGTGAATGGTGGCAGTTACCTAGACCAAAAAAAAAAAAACGACTAATCGCACTTAGGTCGTGACATTGTGATATAAGACGCTTAGGGGCGCTGACTAGTTTTAGTTCTGACGAAGCTTTTTGCGAATGAATCTTATTTTAATATGTTGACATTTGTGATTTAATTTTATTTTATACTGTTGTAATTATTTATTTTTTCTTAATTATTTGTAAATGTGATTAAATATTATGCACTCATATTTAAATAATAATATACCTGGAACTCCACTCGGGCTCGAGTGATAAAAATCATAACTTATTTTATTACACGTTTTCGTAGTATTTTATCTAGAATGCATAGTATAAATATCCTAGGACTTTAATCGATTTCCGCTTAAAACAGCAGATTAAAGTCCTAGATTGTTGATCATAGGTTGACTGCAGTTTCTAAAATTAGTTATAAAACAAGTTATAATTTTTATTCCATTTTGCGCCCCTAAGTGGGGTTAGTTAAAAATTACAGCCGAAGCGATATTACTAGCCCGAGCCGTAGGCGTGAGTTACAAGACAGCGGGAGCTAAAATTATCAAAACACACGTATATCATACGACGTTTTATAATATATTTACAATGAAATAATATTTAGTACATCACGAGGCATCTCCCTTTCAGTCTTAAATTAACTAATGATGAAATTTCCACTTTACCTTGGACAATAGAAATTATAGTACTGTGAAATCGGGACCAGCGGTTATCTGCGCTTTTCACCGAAATATTACTTTTTTCATATAGAATTCTATTAGACCAGCGCAGACAAAAACCAGCCAATATTCCAGTAGCGACTGTGGGCTATAGGGGTAAGAATATATTAACAAAAATTGTAAGACAAGTTACTCACCATCAAGGAAGTACAGTGATTGCATTTGGTCGGACTGCTGAAGGTTCTAACTAAGAATTGGTGGACTTTTTGTTTCCCTGGCACCACTGGACCGAGCGACTGCTCCTGAAAAAAACACTACATTTTAAAACAACTAACTTAGTCCTCCTGGCAAGATCCCAGGGTTTCCAGGGACAAGACTCTGCAAATGCATAGTTGTCCAATAGAGTCATATTAGTATGGATTGTTTCGTTGACACCAATGGTAGTTTAATAACCCGTGGGACTTAATTCGGCGCCTCGCACGATTCGACCTTCTGCGCAAGCGACGCCCATTTAATTTGCGCGGGTTATACCATTGGTCTTACATTACACGCTCTGTAGACGACCAAATAGAGTAGATGTGTTAGATTCTTGGGCCAGGAAGACAAAAATTTGGCAGTCCAGATATATCTCTGCCTACACAACTTACAACGTGGTTCGCATTGGTTCTTACAAATTCACGCTAAAATTGGATTTTACTACTTTAACATTGTGGATGATGATGATGGATGGTGGATGTACCGAACATGCTCTGGCAACACTATGAAAACGCGAGTCAATAAAAAATACTTTTCATTGTATTGTAGTTCAAACTAATGTGATGAAGTATCGGAAAGTAAAAGGCTACTAAATCCAGCACGTACCGTGGACATTTCACTAGGCGAACTTTTAGTCGAGGCCGGCGACGAAGCCCTGGGCCCTTCCATCTCGTCTTGGGACTCCGCAGAGCCGCTGAGCGCCGCCGACTGCTGGGACCCGTACATTAACTGTAGGCGTGAAGGGGGCAAGGGTCAGGTTATGCTGGTTCATTTGGTTTTGGTTAAGGCGCTGATAAAGTTAAGCATTCACTTGCAATGAGCACAGCATTCTAGCGAATGTAAAGGTTAAAGTAGATGTTTGAACGATTTGATATAAGGCATTCTAATCCCAAAGACATAATAGGCATGACGAAAGATTTTTAAATCATCACATTTATTATTTTAAAAAAACCTATTTAGATGCTAAATTAATCAATTCCTTAGCACGGGTTAGTGCATTTAAAGAATAATATAATTTATTATTTACAAAAAAAAACCTATACTTCAGTAAAATAAACTTAAGTTTAACAAAGGTTAATGTCATTTTTCTAAAATTCTTTTAATTGTGTGTGAAAACAGCTCGCAGTGTGATTTAAAAAAAAATGTTTATTTCATTAAAAACAATGCACAAAGTTTTCTAGCTCTGGAAGCTTAAAATCTTCTACATAAGTTCTGTAAGTAAGTGCATCCAGAGATTCATGGCGTCGAATCTGACGTCACGCCCAGCTAAACAAAGTAATCACTAGTAGTCCCAACAAAGCACTGAATGGCTGAAAGCAGTAATATATAGTTTTTTTTTCTGACGACCTCTGTGGCGCAGCGGTAGCCATGTATCATGTACCATCGCGGTACCAAGCGAGAGGTTCGATCCCCGGCTAGGGACAAAAAAACCCCAGGTCTTGGATATTTACATGTTTGTAATGTCGCTGTTTCTGGTTCCCACGACACAAGGTGTCTGGCCGACACAGTGTTAGGCCAGAAGCAATGTATGTGCCTGTATGTAAATGTAATATAATCTTTTATTTCATTTCTATTTTTTTTATAAAACCAAATCAGTGTTTTAAGTCTTTTAATATGTATGTCCTTTCCCCTAATATCGTAAAATCTTTGATTATTTGATACCATCGTCACGCCTATTAATGTACTGAAACGTCGCGTCTTTCGACATTCGAAACGTGCGACCACCGTCGTATTTCTACCCAGGCAGGGGCTGCAAATGTTAGATCCCAAACTCTCGTAATCCAATCCAAATAAAATACAGTTAGTTGACAGAGTGCAACAGAGTGCAGTGGTTTTTGAGAGCCGTAAAACATAGCAACTATAAGGAAAACAAGGGTCACCAAGGGTTTTACCATACAATTCAAGTAACTGCACCAAGGTTATCCATATTGCAGTTAATTGAAAGAACGAGTGAATCTTTCCAATGCACAAAGTTCAGGCACCTTTTTAGTTTAGAAAACTTAAATAGTTTACAGTCTGTCAGCTTTTACAATATATATTACCTCGGGCTCTAGAGTAGGCTTCGGTTTTCGGCGAAAGCACACGAGTGTAATCAGCGATAAAGTAGAATATAAAATATAAAGTACCATATAAAATTATAAGACTACTGTACTTGTCATTAGCAGACTCTGTCATCACTTATGGGTTGAGTAGTTATGGGCGTTCCTATAAAAGCTATATTCAGAAGATTTATAAACTTCAATGCACAATTCTAAAAAATATTGTACCAACCCACATAAGGACCAAATATAGAGATGACGAAGCTGGATTATTCAGTTATTGTAAAATAAGTGATATTTTTGATAAATTTAAAATAGCTATAGTATGTGAAGAAAATAATAATATAAAAAACTTAAAAAAGAGAAGTCGTTCTAAGCAACTACGTCATCTACTGTATTTGCCTACTTTTGTAACACCAAAATACCGCAATGTTTATGGTATGCGTACTACAGACTACCTGCTACCTGTTATCTTAAACGAACTGCCTCATAGTGTAGTAAGTGATTTGGAATCAAAACCCGAAAAGAGTAGATTCATATTGAAAAAGTACCTCTTAAGCTAAAACTAACGTTCGAACTTACCTTCTTAAGCACCACATATTATCAGCTTGATTCCGGATTCACTTACTTAAGCGAGTAAGTGAATCCGGGATTAAGTTAATGAACTTAATGTTTATTACCATATTATATAATATGAACTGTTGTGTATTGTATAGAGTGCACTCCGAAAATCACGCATAAACCTCCCAGGTTTTTGTGATTTTGAGTTGTTTAATTTAACTATTTACACTTATGTGCCTTAAATAAATAAATTATAAAAAAAAAAAAAAATACTACTTCCTGCTCTGCATAAAACTTTTGAACTATTTTGAAAAATTATGTAAATTAAGTGTCATATTAGTTCCGATATTTCTTGTATTACATGAATATATCCGATCCTATCCGATAGTAGCCGAGGTATATCCTAAAAGCTAACAGACTCTGCCAGATGTTAGCGTGACATGCTATACCAAAACCTTGTAGTTAAGAGTTGAAGACAAAACAAAATAAGATGGTAGAAATAGTAATTATGTGCCTTCTGATTTTTTTATTGTACCAATATTTCTTGTTCTTGGTCGCTAATCACTCGTTAACTGTGAAGTGAAACCTCGCAAGAGAATCAATCAGCGGAGGCCACACGTGGTAATTCTAGTATTCTCTCTCACAGAGAAGGCCTGTGTCCTAACGTGGGTCGTATACAGGCTACATTAATAATCTCCTCGCCCCCCCCCCCCCCCCATTTTATTAGATGAAGGGGGAGAGCCATCCATTGTATGAAATGGGGGGGGAGCTATTTCATTGCTTACACACCGCCCAGCTTTATTAGCTAGAATTGTTAGTAAGTTGGCACAGTGCAAAATGTTTCAATAGTGCAAATAAACTTTACTATCTATGCAGTGTTATTTGCAAGATTTCTCAAGAACACTCCTTAAATGCACTTTAAATAGTCAGTGGTAAATAAAAATGCTACACGACAGGCAATTGTACAGGCGACCTCTGTGGCGTAGCGGTAGCGCATCTACCTACTATGCAAGAGGTCCCGGGTTCGATTCCCGGCTGGAAACAAAAAAAACCCCAGGTCTTGGATGTTTACATGTTTGTAATGTCGTTGTTTCTGGTTCCCACGACACAGGGTATCCTAGTGTGGGGCCAGAAGCAATGTATGTGCCTGTATGTAAATGTTAATGTTAATTTCAACTGCATTTGAGGGATGCTTTAGAGGAATCATGTCTTTATACAAACACCTGAATATCATAATAAGTAGATTCGATCGCGTCAATACTAATTTCAGCTCCCAATACAATACATACTTGTAAATTTTGACGCAAAGAAAATTCTAAGAAGTCTCATAAGTCATGCGCTTTTCATGTAAAATAAAAAAGTCCCCAAAATGCAAAGAAAACTTCGAAAAAGAGCGAAAAGTCCCACAAAATGCAAAAAAAGTATGATAAAGAGTAAAAAAAGTCCACAAAATGCAAAGAAAAGTACGAAGAAGGGCGAAAAAAGTCCACAAAATGCAAAGAAAAGCATGAAAAAGAGCGAACTAAATACCTTGGCCTCGCAACAATACTGCGGTGAGCGGTACCCGCAACGGAGTTGCGACATCTGCGCGGGGCAGGCAGAAACACAGTGTAAGAAGCGGAAAAGAAAATGTCAGAACAAAACATGTTAACAGAACAAGCGTTGTGTAAATGTATTTTATTCTTTCTGATTTTTAAAAACCTATTCAGAGGCTAAAAATTCCACCTGAGCTACCCGTAAGTAATACAGAGAGTATTGCAAAGAGGTTCTAAATTTCACTGGTGCCGGTGAGTCGCACCCTTGCGAATTTTTAGCCTCTGAATAGGTTTTTAAAATTGTCCTTAGCACGGGTTAGTGCATTAAAAAGAATATAATCTTTCTGATTTCATTCAGCAACTTTCCATCGTAAGGCTGTCTGGAAGAAATTGCTTTTAGCAGTAAGGCCGCCAATTGTACTATGTACATTTGCAATTATTTTGTATTTGTTGTTTTTCCAGTGTACAATAAGGAAAATTTCGTATTTTTATTTGAAAAACCTTCGTGTACAACATAATTGTAATAAGCGGTGGTCGCGGAGCGGTTGAACGCCGGCTTCTCAATCGCGAGGTTGTGGGTTCGAATCCCGGCTTTGTTATCTAAGTTATGTGCCTTTGCGAAGTTGCAGTAGCAATACCACTCGGTAGCTGTGAAGGAAATCATCGTGAGAAAACCCTAGTGTCTAAAGTATTAACATACCTCAGCGCTTGCTACTTACAACGGCTAAACTAAATGTCATGTCTAAATAATTGTAAGTATTGCACATGATACTTAAAAAAATATCAATCTGATAAAAAAAACTCCTAGAATAGATATAAAAAATAAAGCTCCAGCACACATGTGTCAGTAATTGCACATTTTTTAGGTAAACCTACGGTACCTTTTTAGATAGGTATACAGCATGAAATTTGGGTGGTTTGAAACCCATAGGAAATTAATTAACCGTGGATTGACCACAGCTACCGAATACGAGAACTGCTAGGCTTGTTTATTTTAGTTACTTCCATAGTCTTATGTCCTATGGCATACTACTGTGGGGACGGGCAGCAGACATTGAGACCATCTTCGTCTTGCAGAAGAGAGCGATCAGATTCATTTATAGGCTGGGTAGTAGAGATTCGTTAAGAGATTTCTTTAAAGAAACTAACATCCTGACAGTTGCCAGTCAGTATATATATGAAAACATTATGTATGTTAGGAAAAATATATCAGTAACTTTAAAACTTTAGGTAGCCAACACAATGTAAATACTAGAAATAAACATAAACTTTTGTTCCCACTATTTAGGCTGGCAAAGGTTAATACATCCTTCATGGGGCATTGTATACGCTTCTATAATAAAATCCCTAAAGATATATTAAGCTTGCCTGAATCGCGGTTCAAAAAATATGTTAAGCACACTTTGTGCCAAAAGGGCTACTATAACATAAAGGATTATTTAGATGACAATGAGGTCTGGAATGAAAGCCAGTACAATATATGAGTTATATGTTTATAATAATTATGTAAACTATGTTAATTAAGGACTTTTGAAAAGACTAAGTTAGAAGTTTTTTTGTCCATTTTTTCTCCTAAATGATCTAGATTTTGAAATGGACACCTAGTTTGAATTGTAACGTTCATTAAGCCGCAGTTTCTGTGCTACTTTGAATAAAACCTTTTCATTTCATTTCATTACGCTAGTTTGTTTTTTCAAAAAGACACTTTCTAAAGACTTTCCACTGTACACCTTTTAAAATATTCAAGTCCGGCAGGCTGGACTGATTTTCATTAGCTTCGATTCGTTGGATTTGTCTTCGTTAACAACTATTTAATCATAGGAAAAATCACGATTTTTTTTTTACTGATTCTAAGGCGGTACAAAGTTTGCAAGGCCAGCTTAAAGTATTCTAGCAATCGCAACCAAATACATACTCCTAAATTATTGTTTGAAGACGTTATTTTATAGTGTGTTAAAATAAAAGCATTTATAAGCACAAATAATTAGTTACAACCTGTGCTGGTCAAAGCTACAGCGGTTTATATAGATTAGTATCATATATACTATCCACACTATAAAACATTTACTGAAACAAATTTCATTCTTAAAAAATATATGAGCTCCGTGTACTTGGGGTACTTAATGTACCCCACATTAACAGTAACAAATTGGGACCTTTGGGACATAGTTGAATTTGGGTCCCGCCTGCTTAGTAATGCTCAGTAATAGGGTGGTTGGTTATTTTTAATTTATTTTTGATTTTTATTCTGGTCTCGTTTAGTGATTTCTGTTGAATCTATGCCGATTACATTACAGCCTATGATACTCGCGCGAATAAGACGAATCAATTGAGATCTTATTTATCAAAATCTGACCGTTGGTTAAGAAGTTATGTATGAGGGAACATGCATACATACATACATTATCCTCCTTTTGGTCTCCGCTGAAGTCGGGTAAAAATATAACAATGTGCGAAGGAAATGTATTATTATATATAGAGCAGCCTTATTATTCAAGCCAAGCCAATACGCACCTTTTGCTCGTTGTTCATAGAGGCCACATTGTCGTAGTGGCGCTCCGTGGGCGCCTCCTTCAGAAACTGGTCGAGGTAGCTCATCTGCGAAGGTGGCCGGTCCAGGACTGTGGGCATAGTGTTGACAGGAGATATAGTGGACGATAGTGATAGTAGAACTAATGTGGTGGCTTATGAGTCAGCTTCTGTGTATATTTTATAACCAATTTATGGCAATGAGGTCTGGAGAAGATTGCTGGCCGAGAGTGGACGAGTATGGCAGAGGTTGGACGAAGATGGCCGAGCACAGATAGTAGTGGCGTGGCGGGCCTTAGGGACCTATGTCCAGCAGTAGACGAGTACTGCCTGATTGATTGATAGTGGATAAAGGTATTTTTTCACTTCTTGGTTAACTTTTAACTAAAGATCAGTAGACTTGAGAACCAGGCTCAAGGAATGAATACAGCTGCCACACTGAGCACTATTTCCAATACGAAAAGTTAGAAAAGGTCCGGTGTGATTATAAGAAATTTTGAAGAAAAAATCTTTTGACATGTGTTTTTAATAAATATTATAGTGGTAATTAAAATATTATAATAGTATGTATATTAATGGGAAGGTGATGACCCAGCAGTGGAATACAGTACAAGAAACCACATAAAAAAGTTACTAAAGACACACATAGTAAATATAAGAACCAATCCCAACCCAAACCATATTCAATTAAGCTACTTTCTAATATTTATATTAACATTAAATAGCTAAAAACTAGAAGGTGCGCTCAGACCACAAAAGATTGCGCGTACATATACTCATCAACCGCAAAGGACTTGCATGCGCGCAATCGTATTGCGTTTTTCGCTGCCAAAACACAGAGTGATATCCATGACATTATCAAACCTTTAAGAGGACTTTTTAATCATAATTTTGCATTATAAAGACATGACAATTTGTAAAAAGTTATGATATATATAAATACCAAAAAAAACTTCACTTAATCATCAATAATGTTATAATATTTCCACACTTTTATATAAGAATCTAGATTGAAATAAGTAATGACTAAATTTAATAATATTATAAATTGCACTACGTGCTAATCTTGTCTCCAAATTTAGGTTAGCTGGTAAATAATGCTTTTTAATTTTAATAATTATCAATACCATCACAAAAATTAATAAAAATCCGAATGGTTCAAACGATATGGTACTTTCTAGAACTTAAATTGAAATTAACAGTTTCGAATCAATGGTTGAAAATTCAAATGTTTGTAACCCAGTAAAGATGAGATACTTTCCCTACAGATACGCGCACGCGGCGCGCCGCGCAATCTACTGTGGTGTGAACGCACCTAATTAAGTTAACAAAAATTGTAGGTTTTTAATCACAAAATGCTCTTGCTTTGGGACGTGGCACCATGCACATTGAAATGCTACATTCAAGATATAATTATGTTGGTGTCATTTTCACAAAAAAAACTTTTTATGGCCTAACTGGGCCACTCGTATTTGGGTATTCGGCGAACATTAGCCGTCTTACTACAACAAAATGTAGACAAGTTTTGAGTAAGTATTTCTAAATATCTTTACCACAATACGAGCATATCTATAACACAAAAATTAATCGCTGAGTGTGTCGGTAAGCTCAAATCTCGAGAGCAGCTGAACCGATTTCTCTAATTCTTTTTTCTTTATATTTCTTGAAGTACGAGGATGGTTCTTACGGAGGGGAAAATAAAAAAAAATAAAGAATCGACTGTTAGGCGGTACGAAGTTCGCTGGGTCAGCTAGTTTAAGCTATATTTGCTAAACAAAATTTTTTCGAGTGTCTCAATATAGACCATGCCTAAGCTGTGTGTAGGTCTTACCAATCATAAAACACAGTATTGTGGTAAACATATTTTGAAGCACTTGCTCAACGCCTGTCTAAATATTTTTGTAGTAAGACGGTAAACATCCATTGCCGGGTCCTTCGACAAATCTTTAGCGCTGATTCTGTACAACTTTCAATGTAGCATAAATGGCCGGCAAATACGCGAAAAAGAATAGCCAAATATTCGAATCGAGAATGTAGCAGCGTAGGACGTTTCACAAACATAATCATTATCTAAAAAGAAACTCTGTACAAGTGGAAATAGGGTTCACAAAAAAAAAACAACGATTAGTCAAAATATCTATAAAAACCAAGAGGTAGGAATATTAAACTTGATTCTGGTAGATATACAAACAAGTGTTAAAGAAAATCAAAAAGAACAAACGTTGCTCAGCGTGTTACTCAGTGAATCTAAACAGAAGATACGTGTTTGTTGTATTTTTACATACTCGAGAGCAACGAGTAACGATCTCATTGAAAAAATCCTTAATATCTCAGCAATTACCAATGCTCATTTAATAAAACAAAAATAGACCATTAATTGGACCGTGTTACGCTGAATCATTCCAACCTACAAGTCACTTGCGAGAAAAATGCCTTTTTATGCAATAGTTTGTTTTTGTTCAGACGTTTTATGTTTGTCATCACTAGAACATTAAACACGTCTGAACAAACGCACGGAAGAAAAACCTACTAGTACATAAAGAAGCGTTTTTATCGCAAGTGACATATTGTGGGTTGGACTGTTTCTGTGTAATAAGGTCAAGTTATTGCACAAGTTACTTGTGTACTGTTTCTCGTCCGCTAATAATTTGTTAATCTACTGTTTACAGTTGGATAAAGTACATACAAGAAAACCAAGTAACTGCTGTTATATATTAACAAATTACTATTGCGAGAGAAAACGGGGTACAATTCTGCAATAATAAATGACTTCAGTCACTAAAGTCATACTTCAGCACTTCAAATTGCCAATTCGAGGTGAGCACGGTAATTAAGCCCATACTCTTTCTCTTTGCGAGAATAACTGTGCCCTCCAGAAGGACGCAGATAGACATCATAAAAACTGTCTCTGATAAGCATTTTATTTTATTAAACCAGCATTCTTTCTTGCCGAGCATGAACGATTCTATCAGTGACCATTATTCAGTGCTCTCGAGTGAAATATTATTGTCACTGCAATAAAGCTCAAGCAAAGCGAAGCGTTTACAAGAAAAAATTCTATAAAACTGTAAACAAATTAGGCCAAATCGTCAGCTGAGAATCACTGGTATTAGAGGCAGTAAGTTTTTTCAGAACCCACCTACGTGTAAGTAAAGAATGTAATGTTTACGGAACACTGTATACTAAATAAACTTATATTTAACAATTTTTGAAGCCTAAGGCTCACTTGTGTCAGCCCGGGTTAGCTCATTTAACCCGAGTTAACCGTATTTTCTAAGGTTAACACGAGCAGTAGACATAATTAAAACTGTTTTTATACGGATTTATGCTCGTTTATTACATTTTTACAATTTTCCAACGTTTGTAAAAATTGTAAAACCAACAAATTGTAAAAATGTAATAAACGAGCATAAATCCGTATAAAAACAGTTTTAATTACCGAGTTAACCGGTTAAATGGATAATTTCGCATGCGAAATGATCTAAATAAAGTGTAGTGCTTCCGAAAGTTTTAGTTCAAAAAAGTTTGGTGTTGATTATTTTTCTTCTTTAAATAATTTTATTGTCAAAATCGGTACCCTTAGTGGTCCGACTACGAAAAACCTAAAGACCCCAAGACCAGTGATACAAACTTTAAAAAAAAAACATAAAATTTCGATTATTTCTTTACACTTGCTCATATTTACAATCGGTTTAACAAAAAAAAACCTAAAACATAGACTAAGGACATGGCACAAACAGAAATCAAGTTATTTAACACACACCCACAGTTCGGTCGACTCTGCCTTTGGCAAAACAAATTTGACAGACGCTTTAAATATCTTTTTAAATACATATGCGTTGTCACTTTATACTGTAAGTTTGTGAGTTTCCTCACTCACGCCTCACCACGGTGAAATGCAGTCGTGTCTGAATCAATAACAAAGGGTCATAATTTTATAAAAACTATCTTTTCACTAACAAGTTATCAAAACAACAAAACAAGATGTGCGTATCTAACAAGAGAATAAATTTCACTCTGTGTACGGACACAGAGTGAAATTTCAATTAAATAACTGACCGTTGCCTCAGCTGTTACTTTATGCAACCCTGACATTGGCAGAATTATTGGTTGCCATTAAACCATAAAAAAAAACTATTTATTTTGTACCACATAAACATTCTATCTATCTGCGTTATGCTCGTAAACGAGTGCTGTTCGTGTATCTGGCCGCAGCACTTATGTTTTCCCCTATAATTGTGAGACATTTGTCTAATGCTTTGGCATTTAGCGTTGTTAATGGCAATCATGAAATGGCAATCATGTTTTAGATGACTTGAGAAAATATGGTGAGAGTGGAGTTTTTTTTCCGCTGCCTTTTTCTCCACTACAATACGGCCCGAGGCAGCGGCTTACATGTTACATTGTACATTGACATTCAGAAAACAGAATGTAAGTTCTTTGCGTTGAAATAAATTGATTTGAATTTGAATCTGTCTTTTACCGTAAATGATTCCGGAATTAAGTATCATCCACATTTAATATTGTAGTTTTATTATGTACTATAAAGTGTTCTCTATCTATCTATCTCATTCAAGGTCATTTTAAATTGCATTTCTTGTTTTCCCCTGTTTTTTTTTTTCTTTGCACGCCTACCAATTTTACATCCACCTCCTGAGGCTAACTGACAGAAAATGCTTACGGCATTAAGTCCGCCGTATTGTCCACTATTTTAAGTGCAGCAAAAGTCACGTATTTTCTCACACAAGTATCGGTGTCGGTGGTGGTGTGTTCGTGTCTTGCTTCTGCTTGAAAAAGTGGGGGAGAGGGCGGTGCATTGACTAACCGAATGGTGCTCGTGGGATTTTTGGCGGAATTTAGCAAAGTAATTTTCAGATTGTAATGCTATTACGGAGTTCCGCAAAGTAACGCCTGATTCCATACAATATCGGATAGTAGAAGCGCAAAAATCGTTCCCTATACACTGTAAATATCAATGAAACCTCAAAGGTAAATCAACCAAAGAACTTTCCAGACCCCTCTTGTACAATCGACCGAAAAGAACTAACTTCAGGGCAATGTCAAGGCTGTATCAGAATTGGATATCTTTACGGTAATACGTTGACGGTCTAGTCAGAAACCTTTTGCCCTTTCATCAGCTTCGAGGCCTGATCTTGAGCGGGCTAGAGGGGATTTCCCTTTGACAAGGGACAAGTAACGCCTGATTGCATACGAAAAGCTAAGTAATTTACTGTATTTAACTGTGTGTTGATGTGTGGTGTCCGCCTAGAGAATAGCACCAACCCAAATTCTTCCCACGGTTAAAAGGCGACTAAGGGACACACACCGGGGGGTGGGCAGCAGCGCCCCCTGCAGTACAATTCCACCAAACTGTGATCCCCAACCCGCATGCCCAGCGTGGGGATTATGGGCATTACCCCCCCCCCCCCATTATGGCACCGTCTTGCGCTATGGCGCTCATTAGTGGAGGGCTGTGTCCAGCAGTGGACTAATATAGCCTGAAGAAGAAGAGTGTGTTGTTAATTCTGTGTTTCCCCCTTTATAAAATAAAATTAAAAAAAGTCTCAGTCAAAATTCCACCCTTCGAACACAAAAAGCAATAGAGCTGTCAGATTATATTTCACCAAAGGCAGAATCCTCACACTAAAAGGACGTGTACAATATTAGGGAACACTTTACACAGTAAAATTAATCAACGAACCAGTCTCTTCCGCTTTCCCACTCCAGTAGGACGACGATTTGGTCGAACCTTGCCTCGCTGCTTGCGCAAAACTCACCACTTTATTATTAAGGAAATAAGGTCGAAATTTCTATGACACACTTCGCTTAACGCCTACTTGAAAATATAAAAAAAATACCACGTGATATAGTGACTGAACAGTTTTTCTTTGCATTGTTCAAAAGTTAACATACCGACATCATTTTAAACTTAAAAGCATGTTTGTTTGTTACTTATGTGCTAAATCCTAACTATTGATAATAAAAACTTTTTCTTGTTTTTAACTTCAACTTCATATTTCCTTTACTAACTGTTCAGAATCACGAATAGTAACATCATTTAAATGCCCTATTAGAAAGCGTTCTGAATGGTAAACGTCTACAGTTATGTAAAATGCTTATCCAAACTACAAAATTTTGAGCGCCCACTCCAAATTACAATATTCATCTATGATCAATTTACCAGCGAATCGACAAGATAAACTAGTAACCGGTGACGTCATACTGACAACAAAGACATGAACTATACAAGGCTTTTAGGAGTGGACGCAAAAAGTAGCGTTTGTGGTTTGGACAGCTGCACATCAACTATTACTTCTAATGAGTCAAGGAAGACTGCAAGAAAATGTAAAGGTTGACCAGCTGTCGACTGGTAAACAAGGAGCGAGACAGATCGCATGAGAAACAATTTGACCCCTTTCGGCGCATGTTTTTATCTCGCTTATTGTTCACAGGGATTCTTAGTAGTGTAACCCACCAATGAGCATTGTCTTAAATATTGTAATAGTAAAAATATAATGCTACAATTATAAATCAATAATATTCAGTAATTACTTGTATTTGTTTTTGTGAAGAAGTGTGTAACTATTTGGACTTGCATTAGTTTCGCACTTATATGAAAATACTTATAATATTATTGAATACAAATTTATGACGTACTTCCGAGCATCACGTCTTTGGTTCTTTTTTTTTACTTTAAAACATAATTAAGAATATATAAGCAGAACTTTTTTTAAGACAATGCCCATTGCAGCATTGATAAAAAGAAGATGGTCCCAGAAAATAAATTAACAAAAGTATCACAACGGGACTTTTAATGAGAAAGTTATTTACATGACTTGAAGATCTGTACAAAGATACAAAATGTGAACATGTATAACCCATACTAAAGAGGGAGAAAATACCACATACACAATTATTGCTAAGATCACACTAGACACGGAAAACCTCGCATGTGACGTCACATATCAATTTCACAAAAAACTTCAGTAACATCTTAAAGTGTTAAAGAACGCATACTATGACGTCAGCGCGCGGGAAAGCGCGTCTTGTGTAACCCTTGCCTGAAAATTAAATTCACAATATGTGATTTAATTAACTTCTAAGTGCGTCTTGCTCGTATAAAAAACATACATTAAATGCAGTACAAATAACTGTGCCATCTTTTGAATAATTATAACATAAAATAAATAACGAAACAATAGAAGAGATTCTACACTATTCGATTTAAAGTAGAACTTAAAAATAAATAAAATTGTTATAAAAAAAATCCTGTATTATATAAATTTTATGTCAATTACGTTGCGTTGACTAGCACGAATGGTTGAGAACAAAATATTCTTTGGCGTCGATTTCAGAAGACCTTTCATTTTGGACTAGACGAAATAATTGAAGACTAGAGATATCTTTTACGACCTTTGGTGTATATTTTCTCAGATCATAAATCACTAATTTGTCCCTAACGTGTTTGAGCACTAAATTCACTACTATTCGTGTAAAAAGTGTGTATAAACATTATACATCAGTCGTATATCTGATGATATACCAATATGGCGACACCCCATAAACACGACGTTACTCCAATAAATAACGGTAAATACGGTCTCAACCACGTCCGAACTATAAAATGAAACCAAAAACAATATATAATACAGGATTTTCACAAATATAAACAAGAAAACATGGATAAAAAGTTACGTAAGTAGACAACAACGTTTATATAAATATCCAAAATGGCCGCGTTTGACGCGTGCCGTTACAACAATAGTAAAAACAAAATTAGTAAATGCCACAAGTAATACACAACACGTTTCCAAAGTACCGGCATGAGATGCCATGTAAAAGTTTTCAAAAAACAAAAGGCAACCGTTGAGCAAAAAGTTTCGAATTTCAAAGACACCAATAAGTATTTATGAAAAAAAAAAGAAGAATGACGACGGAATTTCAAATCACAGTTCCAATAACAACGGCCGGTTTTAGAGTCCACAAAATCCGCCACTCCGCGCACGTTCAGAAACGTCCCCATCGACGTCCGTTATTTCCGTTTTTTACGTCGCGGACGGCGTGTGACTTTGGAATGGGAGATCCAAAGGCATTCGACATAAAGGGCGGTTCACACGGGGCGGCGCCGGTGCGTACAACATTTAACGTTCGTGTATGATTTTTTTGGATGGGATTGTGCGGGCACACATGTAACGAAAACAAAAAGAAAAGGTGCACTAAATATACATATTATATACTTAAATATACAGAGAAATAAATATAAAATACAAAGAAGTAACACGGCTAGGGATAAACACACGTTGCGATGATTTGATCGCTGAAAATTATACTTATGAAACACTGAAATATTTGAAAAAAATAACTATGTAAATATAACAGATAAATTCAAGAAAAATGTAATACCTGATTAAATAATTTCAGATTCGCCTGAATATGATACACCAACGGAATTATTTATAAAAACACGATTATTCAAAGCACTCAAAGAACGCTTATTAAAATAGTCTGTGGTGATATTTTACAGAAAAACGGCAGTCACAGGTTTATGTCCATTAAGTATCTGTGGGAAATGCTGAGCTATTGGCAAAATTCACAATTGTGGCACTATTATTTTGTATCTTTTAAGTTTGTCATTTCTGTTTTTCCTCCTTGAATATTTACAGTTAAAAAAAATGAATAAAATGGCTGCTCAACGCTTGGAGCATTGCAAAACCGTATAGTTAGTTAGACCGAAGATTTCCGCACTTAGCCTCATAGTTGGGCCATTGTACGTAGCAAGCGCTGAGGTACGCTAACACCTCAGGCACTAGGGTTTCCTTACGATGTTTTCCTTCACAGTCAGCGAGTAGTATTGCTACTATAATTTCACAAATGTACATAACTTAAAAAACATAGTCATTGGTACATGCCGGGGTTCGAACCCACGACCTCCCGATTGAGAAGCCGGCGTTCTACACCGCTCTTGAGATATCATCATATTGTGAGACTTACGGAGCCAGTACGAAGCAGACGCTACAGTAAAACTCTACACCTTCTCTACACCGCTCCGCTACCACCGCTCTTTGCAAAACCGCATGTTGACCTATCTCACCGCGCTGTTTTATCATGATTGGGCATAAGATATGCTGAATCAAGCTAAGACATACGAAATGTTTAAAAATTGATAACAAAAATACTACCTAAATATGGTATAGTCCTGTTCGTACGGAAGTTTCGAATAAATGTAAAGCAAGGTAGCAATGTACCAACAGACTGCATTGACGATTTGGAGCTATTAATAGTGTAAATTCTTTTATCATGATCATCATTCAGCCACAAGATGTCCACTGGTGGACATAGGTATCCTCCGTGGATTTCAAACATTCTTTTATAAGTGTAAATAAATCATCATCAACAACCCATGATGTCCCCACCGAGGGGCACGGGCCTCTTACCTCTTACCCTCTTATCTTTATACGCCATACACCACCACGGAGACCAACTCCGGGTTGGTGGAGGCTTGTAAGACTAGTGGCACTAACTGCTTAATTGGATATAAATAAACTTTAAAAAAAATTACATAACTAGGGAGGTGAGCAGAGCTAAGGGGGAGGCTTTTGCCCAGCAGTGGGACACTAAATAGCCTCATAAAAAATACTCTAAAGATTGCTTTAGAAAAAACGTGTTTTTGTAAATAAGACCGTTATAATTTGGTAAATAAATGAAATCTGTGAATCTCTCTATACGGAAAATTGAAGTGAAGAAGACGGGTCTAAAACGCTATTCAGGTTAAAAAATCATTATAAATCCCACAAAACTGGGGCTAGTGAGCTTTTAAAATTACAAAGCTAAAAAGCTCCGCAATCAAATATCTTATCACCAAAACTTATAACTCAAGATTGTATGAAAAGAAAAAACAAGCAACTGATATAATCACAAAGATAAAAAGACTTGTGCAGAAAATTCTACTAAAGGAAGGCCAATGAGAAGAGGTAAAGAATGTAAACAAAGGGACTGTTACTGAGTTACATTGCGATAGTGAGCGATTATTATCTCTGTCCTTGTCAAACGTATGCAGTAATGGCGTCATTTGATCGATGACAGCTGCCGTTGCGTATTTCGTGGTACAGGAAAACTTTCAGTGCGGCAGTTGTCAACATTTGGTGTCATCCGCCATTTTGTGAACTATAATAGTTCATTCCTGTTTAGATTGCATTCGAAGTGATACGAGGACAATTTTTATAGCCACATTGACAACATGATCGACAATACTATGGATAGTTTTGTCATAAATACGGCTGATTCGTACTTTTCCGGTGAATCATGTTTGACTAATACAGACGACAGCGATTAGAATATGGAATCCGAAATTTGTATAACCATAATTTATTCAAATAAAAATGTTTTGAACCACTAAAACTTTGGATACATTCTTTATCTCGTCTCATCGGCCTTCCTTTAGTCACGCGAGCTATCTTATATCTCGAATTTCAACACGGACTTTTGTTGTGTAAAAAAAGTATTAAAGGCTAGTAAACAAAGAGCCATGCCTTCTAATACTATTTCTTCTACAGAGGGTACTTTGAGTATTAGATGAAAAACTAATATTTCTTAATGATTCGCGATACTCATACATAGTTATATATTAAACGGGTCAAATCGGCAGCGTTGGAATATAAGGTAATTACGTTTTACCTAATAAATAATCACGATTTTAACCGTTTAATATATAACTATAGATGAGACAGAGCCTTCAAATCTGAACCCTATTACTGTCCAAAACCCCACTAGTTCAGATGCCGTTCCCTAACAATCTCACTAACGCTGCACGCGTGAAAACGACCGAAGGTTTTCCGCGAAACGGACATTACATGACGGAGCGGTGACCTACCGAATAAGAATATAGGCCACGGCGCTTCCACACTACTCGCAACGCGTTCGCGGGGCGCGGACCGTCGCGCCGCGTGCGTAATGCGGACGGGGCCGGGTATAACACTGGGGGTATACTCACACGAGTTGCCTGGCTGGTGCGGCGCGTCGAGCCGAGTCTGCATGTCGCGGATGTGCTGCTCTTTCCGCTTCATGTCGTGCGCAAGAGTCTCCAGGCGGGTCCGCGTCTCGTGCAGTTCCCTGGGGGGCGAATAAGTAAGTGAAGGGTTTATTGAAACCGTGGCACGGATATCGGACACGTTAGCTTAAACCTACCTAAACTACCCAGTAGTTTGGTATAAATTATTGTTTATTATACAATGAATTCTATCAATCTACTAGGTACTTTGATGGCTTTGGTTTAACTACATTATTGTATTGACAATTTCTAAATTTTTAGTGGTAGAGGGTAGTTGCGTTCTTATCAATTTTAGAAGACCGAAGGTCGAATCATAGTTTTGTTGGCTTGAACGAGGTAAAGAACGGACTGCTAACCCAAGTATCAACTGTCTGTCTATCAATCTCTCGTCCCATTACGAGGCCGAAATCGAAGCCCCGACTAAAATACTTACAGTGTATCCGTTCTTAAATGGCAAAACGAGTAAACAAACATGGCTGACCAATAAATTGTGACATTTCATAGTGTTGCTGAAATTACTGAATGAATGACGGATTTCATTATTGAATGAATGAAGTTTAAGTCATAAAATAATCTGAATAATTATGTAATATTAGTATCGCAATCCATCTGCTACACTGAACTCGACCCATATACCTACAAACTGGGACAAAAAAAAATAAAGAAAATTCCGCTAATAAATGTTGGCGGTAATGCTATCTCCTCAATAAAGAGTTCTTAAGATCATTATGGGGAAAAGTAGAATCGAAAAAGTGTAAATCATTAAAGATGTTTGACCATTTAAAATAGGGGTTTGTGCTGCAAAAGATATTATTTTTAGTTTTTTTTTACACTATTCTCTGTATTACGCACAGGCAGCGACATGTGGCTGAAGTAGATTGCATGACTTACAGCCCCCACTACCTACTTTGTAGTTAGGTTCTTTTTTTACATCGGAATGATATCGCTGTACCCACATGATTATACTATTTTTATTTTTAATGCACTAACCCGTGCTAAGGACAATTTTAAAAAACCTATTTAGAGGCTAAAAATTCCACCCATGCCGGGATTCGAACCCGCGACCTCTGGCTATCCGTGCCAGCGCTCTTTCCAACTGAGCTAATGGGCGACTCACCGGCATCAGTGAAATTTTGAACCTCTTTACACTATTCTCTGTAATACGTACAGGCAGCGACATCTGGCTGTAGTAAAGTCTGGATGGATTTTTTAGTCTCTAAGTAGGTTTTTTTAAAATTGTCCTTAGCACGGGTTAGTGCATTAAAAAAATTAAAATAGTATAATGACTTGGAGATATTTAGAAAATCTCATCTGGCAACCGTGGCTACAGCAACGTGAAAAAAACTTCTTGCTCGCTGGCTCGGCTGATCCACTGGCAGTTTTGTATACCGCTTTAAAACTGACAGAATTTCAAGCATGCTCGAAGAATCAACGGTATAACCCACAGAGTAAAATTTGAAAAAAAAAAATCGCCGTATTTTGGGGTGATGTAGTTGCGGTCTATACCGTTGGCTCGCAGAAAATAAAAACTGCGGTAAAGAAAACTGGTGGCTCGCTAATGAAACACCCACTAAACATGCAAGGTTTTAGTACAAAAAATCAATCAAACTTTAATTCTTTATTCAATACCCACCGCAATACCTACTCTATTTTGTTATTTTTATTATTCCGGTGCTATGTGCACTTCTTAAATAACATAACAGCGCAATTTCGTTCATTCGTTCTTTCATTCACCTCATACAACCGCATCCCAACACTAAAAAAAATGACAAAATAATCTGTGTAGTTTTGCTAACCTGTGATCAGAAAATCAGTGTATTTAGAATTTCGGCTTAAAATCATAGTTTTAATCACAAATTCAGCCAGTTTTCGGTAAAATATGATGCCCCTGTGTCTTAACTAGTGTCTACAACTAAATGTGGTAACCTACATCGAGTGATGCTTCCGGAATTCGTGTTTTGTGGTCGAGTGAGGTTTGTTTACTCGTTTTGCCATTTAAGAACGGATACACTATACATTCTTATATCCTTCGGCTTACGGAGATCGGCCTTCGGCCTACGGAGCTCGGCCTTCGGCTTGCGGAGCTCAGCCTTCGGCCTCATGAACTCGGCTTACGGCCGCGCGTATTTTACAGTCATAATAATATAATGTCATAATAATATAATAATATTATGACAGTAAAGTACGCGCGGCCGTAAGCCGAGTTCATTAGGCCGAAGGCTAGTAATATAATAATATTATGTCATAATAGTATAATAATATTATAACAGTAAAGAACGCGCGGCCGTAAGCCGAGTTCATTAGGCCGAAGGCTGAGCTCCGCAAGCCGAAGGCCGAGCTCCGTAGGTCGAAGGCCGAGCTCCGTAAGCCGAAGGCCGAGCGCAGTTGGCCAGTAGGTCATCTCGAAGCGCGTGCGACTCAGCTCCTCGGCCTGTATGTCACCCAGACTGACCTCTGGCTGGCCAGCAGCTCGGAGCGCGTCCGACACAGCTCCTCTGCGACCTGCTGCTTGGCCTGTATGTCACCCAGACTGACCTCTGGCTGGCCAGCAGCTCGGAGCGCGTCCGACACAGCTCCTCTGCGACCTGCTGCTTGGCCTGTATGTCACCCAGACTGACCTCTGGCTGGCCAGCAGCTCGGAGCGCGTCCGACACAGCTCCTCTGCGGCCTGCTGCTTGGCCTGTATGTCACCCAGACTGACCTCTGGCTGGCCAGCAGCTCGGAGCGCGTCCGACACAGCTCCTCTGCGACCTGCTGCTTGGCCTGTATCTCGCTGTGCAGCGACGACTGCAGCGTGAGGATCTCCATCTTGTCCAGCTTCTGCGAGCGACGGTTGCGCCAGCCCGCGCTGCCGGGGGGGGCGCCCCCGGCACCCCCGCCCCCGCCCGCGCCCGCCCCCGGCGGGGACGAGGGGGCGAGGGACGTGCGAGAGGCGCTCGCTGAAAGGGAGGGTTGGGGTTAAGCTGAGATTCCTTACAAAGACAGATTCCCTGTTGAAGTTATTGATGGCAATCACGGAATCGTATAAGTAACAACTGATGCTTTAGATTAAAGATGATTTGAAAAAAGATGGTCAGAGTAGAGTTTTTCTTCCCCGCTGTGGTTTTCAAATAATAATCAATCAAAGTATTTCATTCAAAATTACACAGAATCTGTGACTTATTGAACGTGACAAGTTAAACTAGGTGTCCATCCCCACTACACTACAGCCCAAAAACAGCGGCTTACGTTTTACATAGACATTCAGCGGACAAAAAATAAATGCCTTTTTTTATGTAGCCTATTAATGACCCACTGCAGGGCATATGCCTTCTCTCAGAGAGAGAGGTTTAATCACCACGCGTGCCCACCGCGGCTTGGCAATTTTTTACGTTGTGATACAAATTTTGATTTGATCGATTGACAAAAATTCAAAGTACAATGAATGATACACAATACATAACGGCAGTTCCTTCAGACAGCCGAAGGAGTCGACTTTAAGATCTTGACAAAATGCCACTAAGCCTTCAAGACATGACTTTTTAGCATGAAAATTTACATAAAACTCTTCTTAATCAGTGATACTGGATGACGTCAGCTATCTGACTCGCACACAGAAGAAGAGAGTAAAACGTACCGTGTTTGAGATATTCCAACTCCTCTGGCATCATAGTGGTGTATCTAAGGCTTAAAGATATCCCCGCGCCTTCTTCTCATCAGAGAACCAGTAGTTGATATCAGCTATCTGACTCTCCCACAGAAAAAGACAGTAAAACATACCGTGCTTGAGATAGTCCAATTCCTCAGTCATCTTAGTGGCTAAGGCTTGAAGATATCCCCGCGCCTCCTTCTCATCCGAGACCCAGCGGATGATGTCAGCTATCTGGCTCTCCCAGTGCTGCACGGCCTCGCGCTTGGCCCGCAGGTCTTCCAGCTCCATCTCCATCTGCCGCCGCTCCGCCTGCCATCGGCGGCCATTTTCGGCCATCTGGTGAAAAACATGGCCGCCAGTGTTGGTATGAGTTATAATTCGCATTACTCGGGATGACGTAAGCTTTCTAACACCATAGCACAGTTTTAAATCGTTGAAATGTTATCGTGGAATATAGAAACGGGTAAACATATCAATCTGTTAGGTCATACTCCACCACGGGGGCCAGGTCCGGGTTGGTGGAGGATTGTAAGACAGTGGCGAGCCTTACCGTCAGAAGTTCTCAAGCAGCCCATAAGGCCTCTGACATGGCTTAACGACTGCCATTACATGACAGCCAGCACCAGCGGCTTAACGTGCCTTGCGAAGCACGGAACATATACAATAAGAACTATAAATACATTTACACACAGTTTCTATTTGGGCAATCCGGTGAAGGGCTTCTTCTTCAGGCTATATTAGTCCACTGCTGGACATAGCCCTCCCCTAATGAGCGCAAGGTTGCGCCACCATTGGGGGGTAGTGCCCATAATCGCCACGCTGGGCATGCGGGTTGGGGATCTCAGTTTGGGAATTGTATTGCTGCTGCTACCGGTGAAGAGCTTAGCAACCTTTTTTTATGTAGCCTATAAACGTCCCACTGCAGGGTACAGACCTTCTCTCAGACAGCTTGATTGAAGCCCGCGCCCTGCTGGCTTCATCACCATCCGTGCCCACCGTGAACTAACTTTATGCAACATATCATTAAAATAACTTTATGCCACACTTGGCCAGAAAGCGGCTATGCCCATAATCCCCCAATGATGGCACGACGTTGCGCTATGGCGCTCATTAGGGGAGGGCTATGTCCAGCAGTGGACTAATATAGCCTTAAGAAGAAGAAGAAGTTAAATACATCGTTATAAATCGTGGTCGTCGTCATGCTGTACTAGTCCACTGCTGGACATAGCCCTCCCATAAATTTTCCGCACGCTGCGCGTACGGAAAAAGCCGCTTTCTGGCCAAGTGTAGACATAAAAAGATGTACACAACACGCGAGGTAATAAAGAAAGCTCTCGATCGCATATTTACGTCCCTCGCTTGCAGCTCGGGCCGCAAACTTCTGCGATCTCGGCCTTTCTTTGTATGACCACTCTAGTTGTGTAGTTAGTACTATTTTAATGACTAAAGAATTTTTCACAAAGTATAATTTAACCACATACAATAAATTTAAAAACCTATTTAGAGGCTAAAAATTTCACACATGCCGGGATTCGAACCCGCAACCTCTGGCTATCCGTACCAGCGCTCTACCAATTGATTGATTGAAATTTTTAGCCTCTAAATAGGTTTTTAAATTTGTTCCTTAGCACGGGTTAGTGCATTAAAAATAAAAATAGTATAATCACATACAATAAGCAAAGTTAATACCGTGTATGTACTGACCTGTGTGTATGTCTTAAACTGTGTTTAGCTAACTTAAATTATGTGATGTTGATGGTAAATAAAGACTCTTTTTAACCGGATAAAATAAGCGAAGCCTAGAAATTGTCAATAATAAAAAAAATCACCATGTAAACGACCACTACAGCCGAATAAAATGAAATAGTTTTATTCAAAGTAGCGCAGAAACTGCGGCTTAATGAACGTTACAATTCAAAGTGTCCATTTCAAAATCTAGATAATTTTGGAAAAAAAAATGAACAAAAAAAACTCCAAACTTAATCTTTTCAAAGTCCTTAACATAGTTTACATAATTATTATAAAACAGAGTACTCATAGTACTGACTTTAATTCCAGGCCTCATTGTCATCTACATATATTGGACTCAACGTCACCTACCGACCACAGCCGGGTATATTCGATTCAGCATCACCGGCACGAAGTTTACGGATTAGGTTCGTTCTCTGTTCATCAAAAAAAATGCTTCTAGTTTTCACGAAAAAAGTATGGTCTGCAGGCTTACCGCTTCAAGATCTTTGGCTAGTTTCCTATTGTCGTTAATCAGTAGCTGTTTGTCTTCGCTATCGCCCAACTGCTCCAGTCGCCGGTTCTCCAGCTTGTCTTTGGCCGATTGCAGCTGAAATGCAAAAGTTTTGGTTAGGTTTAAAGCCGTTTTGTTTTAAAAAATATTGAGTGGGTTTGATTTGTTTCAAAAGGTCGAATTAGGCTGTATTAAGGGTGTAAGGTGTATGCCCAGCGTGGGGATTATGGGCATTACCCCCCAATGATGGCACGACGTTGCGCTATGGCGCTCATTAGGGGAGGGCTATGTCCAGCAGTGGACTAATATAGCCTTAAGAAGAAGAAGAAGAAGTTAAATACATCGTTATAAATCGTGGTCGTCGTCATGCTCTACTAGTCCACTGCTGGACATAGCCCTCCCCTAATGAGTGCCATAGCGCCCTGTCTTCAGCTTGCCACATCCAGCATCTGCCTGCAGTTTTTCGCAGATCGTCAATCCCACCTAGTCGGAGAGCGTCCTACACTACGTTTTCTCCACTCAAGAACACGCTTACTCCAACGGTTGTCGGTTCTTCGCGAGATATGGCCAGCACCACTGCCACTTCAGCTTGCTGATTCTCTGAGCTATGTCGATAACTTTGGTTCTCTGTCGGATGCATTCGTAACGAATCCAATCCTTCAGAGAAACTCCGAGCACAGCTCTCTCCATAGCTCGCTGAGCGACTTTGAACTGGTGGACCTACCTTTTTGTGATTGTCCATGTCTCGGCTCCGTAGGTTATCACAGGTAGGACGCACTGATTGAAAACTTTCGTATTAAAGCATTGCGGTATGGATGACGAGAAGACTCGGCGTAATTTCCCAAACGCTGCCCAGCCCAGCTGGATCCTCCGGCACCCTCTTCCTCTGCTGTACCATCTCCAGCCGCTGTACCATCTCACACTACTGTACCGCTTCCTTCCGCTGCACCGTCGTCGTCGTCCCCCGCTGACCTCGCTCACCGCGCCCGCGCCGCGTCCGCCTGCTGCAGCTGCCCCCCCCCCCCCCCCCCCTCACCTCCCGCGCCAGCAGCGCCCGCGCCGCGTCCGCCTGCTGCAGCTGCTCCCTGTTGGCCGCCAGCTGCTGCTGCAGCGCCTCGCTGTACTGCCTCTCCGCCTCCCCCCCCGCCGCGCCGCCCTCGCGCTGCGAGCGCAGCGTCTCCTCGCGAAGCTTGCGCTCCTGTTGAAAATTGGAAGACAAAGATGTCTGGCATAAAAATTATGTTAACGGGGACGATTATGTCTAGTGAAAGACGGAGTTTACACCTTCAGTCTGGCGTCAGTTCAGTCCATGACCTTGAACAAGTTCGGATTGATGCCAGACTGATGAAGCATCAAAATTTTCGAATATTCGTCAGTATGGTCCATCAGTCCACTGAATAGACAATCAGTCTGCCGTCAGGCTAACTAGACTGATGGAATTGACTGACGCCAGACTGAACGTGTAAACTCCGTCTAATGTAACTTTAAGTTGAAAATTCTCTTAAGTTAAAATCTGTTTTGAAAAGAATAGATGTGGAGTTTCTTTGTTAGTTTCTTCTCCACATAATCTATCAAATGTGAAACAAACAGCCTTGACGTTCATTAATAAACATTTGTGTTTATAGACTTTAACTTTGAATAACGATAGCGTAGAAAATCGCAACGGCACTGTTTTGGGAGCGCGTGATGTCTGAGGAGGAGTCGACACAAAAGAAGAAGGAGAGTGGGGAACATACAGGGTCTAAGCTAAGGCTGTGAGAGCCGAAATATATATATATATATATATATATATATATATATATATATATATATATATATATATATATATATATATATACGAACGCTTTGTGTGTACGCACACACGTGCATACACAAAGTATAAAATAAACAATCTATCTATCTATCTACTTATATAATCAGCCCACATCAACCCACTGCTGGGCATAGGCCTCCTTTTTATTGCGCCATTCCTCACGGTCCTGTGCTAACCTGATCCATCTCTGACGATGATGTTGTCTGATATCTTATCTCCGCAACGATGTCGTCTGACCATCGTCAGACGACATCGTTTATTTATTGTTTATTGAAATAAACAATAAATAAAATTAATAGACTGTGTCTGAACGTATCAATTAAACGGCACTAAACTAGTCAACTATGTCCAGCAGTGGACTAATATAGTCTGAAGAAGAAACTAGTCGACAAATACAAATACAAAATTACACTATTTTTATTTTTAATGCACTAACCCGTGCTAAGGAACAAATTTAAAAACCTATTTAGAGGCTAAAAATTTCACCCATGCCGGGATTCGAACCCGCAACCTCTGGTACGGATAGCCAGAGGTTGCGGGTTCGAATCCCGGCATGGGTGAAATTTTTAGCCTCTAAATAGGTTTTTAAACAAATACAAAATGTTTATTTTAACCACAAATTGGTGCTGTGATTATTTTTACGTTACATTGAGAATACAAGCAGCAGGTACGTTACAAAGGTGTTACAGCTTTTATGGCAGAGTTTACTACGAATGCTATTTACTGTAGTCTCCATACTAGGTTATACCTGTATCCTGTGGAGATCAATCGAAGACTCCAGGGGAAAAGACGAACTTGTCACTTTTATTCGAAACTAATCTGTGAATGCAGTTTTGTAGGGAACTTCCATTACTCTAAGATAGTAAACCGAACAGGGTAAAAAACAAATTATTATACTCTTTTTAATGCACTAACCCATGCTAAGGACAATTTTAAAAACCTATTTAGAGGCTAAAAATTATACGATGTAAAAACTTAATTACTGGCATACTACTGTGGGGATGGGCAGCAGATATTGAGACCATCTTCGTCTTGCAGAAGAGAGCGATCAGATTCATTTAAAGGCTGGTTAGTAGAGATTCGTTAAGAGATTTTTTTAAAGAAACTAACATCCTGACAGTTGCCAGTCAGTATATATATGAAAACATTATGTACGTTAGGAAAAATATCAGTAACTTCAAAACTTTCGGTAGCCAACACAATGTAAATAATAGAAATAAACATAAACTTTTGTTCCCACTATTTAGGCTGGCAAAGGTTAATACATCCTTCATGGGGCATTGTATACGCTTCTATAATTAAATCCCTGAAGATATATTAAGCTTGCCTGAATTGCGGTTCAAAAAATATGTTAAGCACACTTTGTGCCAAAGGGGCAGGATTATTTAGATAACAATGAGGTCTGGAATTAAAGTCAGTACAATGTATGAGTTCTATGTTTTATAATAATTATGTAAACTATGTTAATTAAGGACTTTGAAAAGACTAAGTTTATTTTTTTGTCCATTTTTTCTCCAAAATGAAATGGACACCTAGCTTGAATTGTAACCTTTTTCATTTTATTTCATTTCAACCGCAAAGTGGGTACTCGGGGCTGCAAGTGATGCAAATTACTTCAGCCAGATGTCGCTGCTTGTTCGTAATACAGAGAATATTGTAGAGGTCCGAAATTTTACTAAAGCCGGTGAGTCGCCCATTAGCTCGGGTGGAATTTTTAGCCTCTATATAGGTTTTTAAAATAGTTTGTCCTTTTTCCTGGGGTAAATAGCTTTACCAATCGTTTCATCAACTCGTAGGTGCATCAGATTGCCAGCCCTGTATAGATTGACAACTCCTAAAGTATGCAAGAAATGGCCTCACCATATTAGCCTCATTGATGACAGTGTCCAGTCGAGCCTCGATTTCTCGCCGGCCCTTGTCCGCCTTTCTTATGTCGCCCCGGAGAGCGTCGATCTTCTGCATCGCTATCTCCAATTCCTCCTCCTTGTCTCGAACCTGCGGATAAACGAAAAGACAGGTTTCAGCACACACAATAACGTCGAGTTTCCCAAAACTGTATAATGTAGCAAATGTGCCTCGCAGCACTTTTGCAGACATATTTTAGTATGCCCAAGCTAGTGTGCTAGAAGCGCTCGCGGCCTAGGCGAAACGAGTGATTGAAATCAATTACTTGGTTAAGCAACAACAGGCGCGGTCAGGTACAGGATGGGTGAGCGTCCCATGACAACCGCTAGTGGCATTTTTCCGAGCGCTTCCGTTCTTGGCAAGGCACGTTAAGCCGTTGGTGCCGGCTGTCATATAATGGCAATCGTTAAGCCATGTCAGAGGCCTTATGGGCGGCTTGATAACTTCTGACAGTAAGGCCCGCCACTGTCTTACAATCCTCCACCAACCAGGACTTAGCCCCCGTGGTGGAGTATGGCCTAACCTTCCTGCGATGCAGGAAGAGACCCGTGCCCCAGCAGTGGACATACAGGGGTTGATAACGTTATTAATACTTACAAAACATACGCCACAGCGCGCTAGCTCAGTCAAGGCAAGATAAACTCAGCTAGTTCAGCCCCAGGACTAACTATCGACGACGCTAAAGTGTTGAGTCGAATCACATTGTACTATTTTCTATGACTAGAACCAAACTATGAACATCCAACGCGACCCCATGCGCACGGTAATTGGCATTGTCACATCCTATTTTTTATTCTATAAATCTAAAATATAGACTAATATAAGAAACTAATTTGAATATTTTCTTAATTTTTGATGTAATTATTTTTTTATTAATTATTTAAAGTTTTGTAAGTATGACGTCACCACTGGCATTATGAACTACGTTCATTGAATTTATTCATGATAAAAAAAAGTTGACGTTTGACAAATGGGGTAGGTAAAAATAAAAAAAGTGTTGGTTTTTATATATTATTTAGAAAATATAGGCCATTTCAGAAATACCATTTCAGTAATATGTTTTTCCTTGCTTTTGTTAATATTATATTAATTTTTTAGTATTTACCGGAAGTGACGTCACCATCCCAGGTTGAATAGTAGTATATCCATTCCCACCAGAATAAAAAAAAACTGTCAGTTTTGTAAATGTCAAATCTGTCAACAACTTCAACTTCGGGGAAAACCCCCAAGTTGGCACCACTGTGACAAATTGACAATCTGTGACAGCACCGGTGTGGTGTGGCCATCACAAATGTTCTAATTATAAATATAATTTTTGTTTGTCATGGGATTCGTCATTAGAACTTATCTCAGGGGCACCGATGAAGTTGCCGCAATTTTTTAAAATTTTGTATATATTTTTTTTATTGGTTATTCTAGTTTTAATAACTAGATTGAACTAATGATTTATAAGTCATTATTGCATTTCTACGAAATAAAATAGGATTTTTAACAAATCTGGCAACACACGTTCGCCATCTTGACATATTCAAAACACAGAATTGCAAAAATACAAGTAAGCTACTTTAAGGTCAAGTTATAAAATAACTATAATACGTAACTTTGCCAAAGCACTCCCTAAAGTTATAGTAGATCATTGGCTTGACAAAAAACATTTATTTCACGCATTTTATTGCGTTAATTTCACTGTACAAAATTTTACTATACATGGTTTTAGCATGGAACTGACGATTACCGTGACGTCATGAAGATCAAACAAGGTTATAGGGTTTTTTTCGAATAAGTAACAAAATAGGACTCTTAAAAATACATATTTTTTTAAATTCTGCTAACAAACCTTTTTCCTCGAAATGGTTTTTGAATTAGAGACATCCGATATTTTTTTGGATAACCGAATTACAGTGCGTTCACGTTAACTTGACGCGTGAGAGAATTGGTAACAAGGACATAACACGTGAATTAGCTTTTGGACCTAATCGGAAGATGGTAAAACAAGCCCTCAATCCTTTTATTTTCCCCAAATAATGGGAATGATTTCTTATTTAACATGGTAACAGTAAATATCTCAGTGCTACCAATTCTCTCACGCGTCAAGTTAATGTGAACGCACTGTATGTTGTTGTTGACGAATTTTTTTTTAATATTTGTAGGCAATGGAACTACCGCTTTAGAGCCAATGATGACGTCATTGAAAGAAAAATGAAGTGGACATTATTTTGCTATAAATATTAATAATTCGTTTGTATTTTACCTATTTAAACCCCTAATAGTAATCAGTATCCCTATTCCTCGAAATGGTTTTCACTTTACGACAATCGATGCCTCCCTGATCAATGCCCATTGCACGGTGTACATCGGGTGTCGACACAGCGCGTCGGGTCACGTTTTAATAATGTGTTTCCCTCTTAACTCCCTGCCAGCGATTTTTCGGTTTTTCCACTCCAATACAAAAACATAAGTTTAAGGAAAGATTATGCAACTAACCTGCCGGGAGAGCTTTTGCTTCTGCTGCCTGAGCTCCGAGAGACGCTCCGTGACCTCATTGTACTCAGCCATAGCGAGCTTGCGCTGTGACACTGCGTCCCTTAGCTCTTTCTCCTGGAAAGCACATGCTGTGTTAGCACTGTTAGAGCCGGTGAGCGGGCGGCCAATCAGAGACGAGCGCGAATAACATGGCGGTTCAGGTGGCCAATCAGCGCTCTCCTTAAATTTGATTTGCGTTGCGACGTATTACATGATGATGAATTTGGTTAGGATTTAGTTTATGCACTTGTCGAAACATTTGGCTTGCGTGCTATGAATGAAAATGCGAATGATAGGCCAAAGCACACTCTGAACATACAATTTACAAAGTGTTATCGAAATAACGCAAAACCGGAATATCGTTTAGGTGAACCACTTCCAACGAGCAGTTTTCAAAACTCAATTTATTTTAAAAACCTATTTAGAGGCTAAAAATTTCACCCATGCCGGGATTCAAACCCGCAACCTCTGGCTATCCGTACCAGCGCTCTACCAATTGAGCCAATGGGCGACTCACCGGCATCAGTGAAATTTCGAACCTCTTTACACTATTCTCTGTATTACGTACAGGCATAATAGGTTTTTAAATTTGTCCTTAGCACGGGTTAGTGCATTAAAAATAAAAATAGTATAATCAATTTATTTTGTTATTCTTCATACATCAGGGCAGGATTTAAGATTGAATTAAAAGTTTAAATTGGGAACTTTTAATTATATTTTACTTAATTAATTTCACATCTTGTAAAACAATTTTCACTGTTATACCAAGCTGGGCTATTTATACTATATACTCGTAATATATTTATTACGAGTATACTGGAAAATTGCTCTCTTAATTTAGGTTTAAAAACTTACGCTCACTTAATCCATACTTCAATATGAATAGGACTATACAGGAATATACCATATGTGTTTCAATGGGGAGAAAAACTGCTTTTTTATCCCGGCAGAGGGCGAATGATCGACTAGGCCTAAATAAACTGTCAAAGCTGTCAAACGCCATACATTTTTTTGTTTACTTATTTGTTTTCTCGTATAGTTAACAAAATGACGAACTGTGCTGTACGTGGTTGTAAAAATAAAGGGATTCATATGTTTCCCAAGGATTCTAAAAGAAGAAAGTTGTGGGAAAAGGCCATGACAAGAAAAAATTGGACAGCTTCTCAAAACAGCTTTTTTACCAACAACAGAAGCTTTCCGTCTTCTTAACTCTTCCTTTAGCTGCGGCACGGTCATCATGGAGTACATTTTGTTAGTAAATATTAAAAAAGAAAACTCAACACGAAAATCAACAACAAGCTATTGGCGGCGCATTGGGCCTACTCGCCGGTGGCGACATCTGGAATCAGCTTTGCGTTTTCGTCCCCATTATCCTATAACGCTCGCGGAGCACCCGGCACTGACTGAAAATCAGCGCTGAAGGCTTGCCCATCAGCATAGGCTGAGTCAGTTGCCGTTTATAGCGGCAGTGACACGCCGTGACCTTTAGTGTTCTTTTCTTTTTTTCTTTTTTTAATTATACTATATTTATTTTTAATGCACTAACCCGTGCTAAGGACAGATTTAAAAACCTATTTAGAGGCTAAAAATTTCACCCATGCCGGGATTCGAACCCGCAACCTCTGGCACGGATAGCCAGAGGTTGCGGGTTCGAATCCCGGCATGGGTGAAATTTTTAGCCTCTAAATAGGTTTCTATTTTTTTTATGTTATTTATTAATGTGTTTTAAGTTTGCTTTGTTATTGTGGCGTGTGTACTGTGGCTATAATATATGTTTTTTCTTCTTCTTTTCTCAGTAAGAAGCAACGGTATTCAGATTTTGTATTATTTGAGTAACATTGTAGAACAAGCATTCTTATTCAACACATAACATTACCAACCTGCAACTTCAACTTCTCCACAGAGTCGGCTCTGTCCTTGGCCAGATCTTCCTTCTCAGCCTTCAAGGCCTGCAGCGCTATCTCCAGCTCCCTCACTCGCGAGACCATCTCTTGTGGCGATGCTGTCAGGTCCTAATAGGTGGAAGAGTTGAATTCATTAATTAGTAACTTTCGGTAGGGTGGTATAGGTGTTTTTTTTTTATGTAGCCCCGTGGTGGAGTATAGCCTAACCTTCCTGCGAGGCAGGAAGAGACCCGTGCCCCAGCAGTGGGGACATACAAGAGTTGATAACGTAGCCTCGATTGTGTCCCACTGCTGGGCAAAGGCCTCCCCTTTTGTCTTCCACTCCTCCCTGTTCATGGCCACCTCCAGCCCGGCAGAAAGGTCGTGAGGTCATCCCGCTATCTCCGCTTGGGTAGTCACTGCTGGAGACGCCGGGAACTAGGGGCCTTACGGCCTTAGGGGGTTTTCGCCATGGCCTCGTCTGTTGTTTAGCAGGTTGCACCATGTGAGGTGAGGTTGGCTTGGGCTCCTCAAGATGATGCTTCAGAACCCCTTAAAATCCGGTGTAGGTGTTAAATTATTTTAATTTGTTTTTATGTATCCTATAAACGTCGCAATGCAGGGCACAGGCCTTCTCTCAGACAGAGAGAGTATAGGTTTAATCCATGCGTGCCCATCGCGGATTGGCAAATACAAGCGCGGAGTTCTTTTAATACATCAGTACTAGAAAGAAACATAAACTTTCAAGATTATATTATTTAATGCACTAACCCGTGATAAGGACAATTAAAAAACCTATTTAGAGACTACAAGTTCCACCCATGCCGGGATTAGAACCCGTGACCACTGGCTATCCGTGCCAGCGCTCTTTCCAACTGAGCTTATGGGCGACTCACCGGCATCGGAATTTCGAACCTCAACAATATTCTCCACTAAATAGGTTTTTATAAACTTTCTAGACCGCGCTCTTGTTGTGATTGATTCCAATCACTCAGTTCGGTTGCTGTGTGGTGTCGGCCTAGAGAATAGCACAAACCCAATTCTTCCCGCGGGTGTCGTAAAAGGCGACTAAGGGACACAAACCGGGGGGTGGGCAGCAGCGCCCCTGCAGTACAATTCCACCAAACTGCGATCCCCAACCCGCATGCCCAGCGTGGGGATTATGGGCATTACCCCCTGGGATCACACAACGTGGCGCTCTTTAGTGGAGGGCTATGTCCAGCAGTGGACTAGTATAGCCTGACGACGACGACTCGGTTCGACTAGGCCACGAGGGCGTCTGTATCGAAAAGAAGTAATACCTGCGCTGTGACCCCGCCACTTAGTTGCTCGTAGCATCGCATCTGCGCCTCCAGCTCTGCATTCCGCTTCGCTAACGCCGCCAGCTCTTCCTTCAGCTGAATTTGCTCCTCTGAAAGTAGACATTCCGTTTTAGATTACTTTCCTCAAGGCGTAAATAACACATATATTTAGAATATACCTCGGGCTCTAGAGTAGGCTTCGGTTTTCGCCGTGAGCACACGAGTGTAACTTCTTCCTGCTCTGTATAAAAATTTTCTTCACTATTTTAAAAGTTGTATAAAGTTAAGTGACATATTAGTTGTGTCAAGGGAGAGAAAAGTCTCCCATGGCACAACCAGTAGTGCTAAACAGTAGTGCCTAAGTAAACAAACGGATATTTCTATTACACGAATATATCCGATTCCATCCGATAGTAGCCGAGGTATATTCCAAAAGCTAACAGACTGTACATTTAAAGCAAAATGAATAGTTATATAACATTTTGTGTAACATTAATGTTTAGTACGGTTAACCATCTCACCTGAGCCGACGTCCAGCATAGCTCCGCCCGCCCTCAGCTCGGCGATGGTCTGAGCCAGAAGCGCGTTCTCTCGTTCTAAGGCCTTCACGGCGGCACGGTCGCCCGCGTTGGATGGAGCCTGCGACAAGTTCAAACATTATTAGAGTTTTGTGGATGGAAGTGGGACGATCCGGCAGTGAGAGCAGTACAAAAGACTTGCTATTTTCAACCGTGTTGGACGGGTTTCAGGTCAGGTCAGATCAAACGACATCATAATGACTTTTGACCTGAATCAATCAGGTTTTGATTGATTCAGGTCAAAAGTCATTATTCGGTGAGACACTTCCAGGTCCTCTAGCTGTGACGGACCTTGCTGAGCGTACCAGTTACCTACGCACCTGTTGCTAACCTCTTGAAGCTTCTCAGAATGGCTCAAATGAGATGTAAAGAGTTATAATCCCAGGTCTTATTAGTCACTGACGTGGCTGGGTGAGTTCATGGTATTATCAACTCTTTTCTACTGGCTGTAGCTATCTCACCACCCTGCTAAGTATAATAAATGACCCAAATATGGGGCTAAGTGCAGCAATCCCAGGTTAAAATATGATAGACCTGACATGATTATGGCAATAAAGGAATCTGAATCTGGACGCATTCTTGGCCGTCGATAGCAGACTGTATCGAAGAGCCAGAGTGTAGAACACAATCACTGGGAAACTGGAACCTTTTACAGAGGCCAGTAGCGACATTAGAGCACAGCTGCTTCCTGAAGCTACACATAATGGCTCCAAGCGCAGAAATCCCAGGTGTAATTAGGCACTAACCTTGCTGGACGCATTTTTGCCGGCGAGAACCTGTATCGGAGGGTCAGAGCGTGGAAAACCATCACTGGAAAGCTGGAATTCCTCCAAGAGGCCAGCAGCGACACCAGAGCACTGCTAGCCTCTTGAAGCTACTCAGAATGGCCCGAACGAGATTCCAAGAGCTGAAATCCCATGTCTTATTTTATTAGTCACTGATCTGGCTGAGTGCGTTCATGGTGGGCTTATCAACCCATTACTGCTGGCTGTAGCGATCTCACCACCCTGCTACGTATAATGGAAGACCCAAATACGAGACTAAATGCAGAAATCCAGCAGAGACATTAGAGCACAGCTTGCCTCCTGAATCTTTCTAGAATGGCTCAAAGTCCAGGAATCCCAGGTGTAATTAGGCACTGACCCAGCTGCCAGCTGCTGGACGCAATCCGACAGTGAGAGATTTTCAACCGTGTTGGACGGGTTTCAGATCAGATCAGGTCAGGTCAGATCAAAAGTCATTATCCGTTGGGACACTTCCAGGTCCTCTAGCTGTGACCAGCAAGGTCCGTCACAGCTAGAGGACCTGGAAGCCAGTCGCCTACGCACCTGTTGCTAACCTCTTGAAGCTTCTGAGAATGGCTCGAATGAGATGCAAAGAGCTATAATCCCAGGTCTTATTAGTCACTGACCTGGCTGGGTGCGTTCATGGTGGGCTTATCAACTCTTTTCTACTGGCTGTAGCGATCTCACCAACCTGCTACGTATAATGGAAGACCCAAATATGAGGGTAAATGCAGAAATCCAGCAGAGACATTAGAGCACAGCTTGCCTCCTGAATCTTTCTAGAATGGCTCAAAGTGCAGAAATCCCAGGTGTAATTAAGCACTGACCTGGCTGAGGCATTCTTGGCCGGCGAGAGGAGGCTAGATCGGAGAGCCGGAGCGTGGAAAACGATCACTGGGAATGTGGAATTCCTTCAATAGGATAGCAGTGACATCAGAGCCCTGCTAGCCTCCTTAAGCTTCTCAGAATGGCTCCAAGCGCAGAAATCTCAGGTGTAATTAGGCACTAACCTGGCTGGACGCATTCTTGCCGGCGAGAACCTGTATCGGAGAGTCAGAGCGTGGAAAACCATCACTGGGAAGCTGGAATTCCTCCAAGAGGCCAGCAGCGACACCAGAGTACTGCTAGCCTCCTGAAGCTTCTCAGAGTGGCTGGCATGAGATGCTAATAACAGAAATCCCAGGTTTAAATAAAACTAACCTGGCTGGGCGCATTTTTGGCCGGCGAGAACCTGTATCGGAGAGTCAGAGCGTGGAAAACCATCACTGGGAAGATGGGATTCCTCCAAGAGGCCAGCAGCGACACCAGACCACTGCTAGCCTCCTGAAGCTTCCCATAATGGCTCGAAGGATATGCTAAGAACAGAAATCCTAGGTTTAAATAAGACTGACCTGGCTGGGTGCATTCTTGGCGGGCGAGAGCGGTCGCCGCGGCGCCCCCAGGTCGCAGAGCCGCGAGCCGGCCGTGAAGGTGAAGCCAACGAACGGCAGGTGCAGGCCGGAGAAGGCCGCCGAGGCCACCGGCGGGGGGACGGCCTCCGACAACCTGCGGGTTAAGGAGCGGTCGTAGCGGGGCGGTAGAGCGCCGGCTTCTCGAGCGGGAGGTTGCCTGTTCAAATCCCGGAATGTGCGCAATGAGTGGAGTCTTTTCACCCGCTGCCTTTTTCTACACTTCACTGGGGCCCGAAGGCAGCGGCTTGCATTTTAGGTGGAAATTCAGTAAGCAGAATATAAAATCTTCACATTGTATTAATATGATTTAATTTCATTTCTTTGCATTCTAAGTTACGTACATTTGTGAAGTTCCAGTAGCAATACCACTCGCTGACGGTGAAACACTGTGAGGAAACCCGAGTGCTTAGTGCGAGTTGGACGGATCCAATCGAATAACTTTACTACCGCGTTAATCGAGCATTAAGTAGTGAGTATGAGTAAGTTAACCGTGCGAATTGGCAAAACCCTGTCACAGTACAACTCGCACTCGCGTTTATTCGTGTTTTAGCTGGTAAACCTGTTCACTTCTCAACGTAAACCATTACAACTCGCACTCAGCAATTTTAATTTCCATACTTGTCGCTAGGTGGCGGTTCCTCGATGCCATAGAAATATGAGTTTACGTTAACGCGATCGAGTAGTTAAAAAACTCGCACTAAGCACTCCGAACGTCTGACGTGTTCAAATAGCGCTGGAAATATCCAATCCGCGGTAGGCACGCGTGGAAGCCCGTACATTCTCTCTGAGAGAAGGTCTATGTACTGTAGTGCTACATAAAAAAGAACTTCTCACTTTCGCAGAGTTTAAGGACGGGGAAAGTAAGGCGAAGGGTATTTGCCGTAACTATATGAGAGGAGGCCTGTACCCTGCAGTGGGACGTTTACAGGCTACATAAAAGAAAAACGAAGCGAAGCGCTCGTGGCCTAGTCCCACCGAGTGATTGGATTCAATCACTTGAATTAAGCAACAGGCGCGGGCAGGTGCACGTGATGGTTGACCGTCCCGTGACTACCGCTAGTAGCATATTTTCCAAGCGCTTCCGTGCTTTGCAAGGCTCGAAGCCGTCGGTGCCGGCCGTCATGTAATGGCAGTCGTTAAGCCATGTTACGGGCTCGATAACTTGGCTCGAAAACATTAAGGCTCGCCACTGCCTCACAATCCTCCACCAGCCCGGACTTGGCCCCCGTGGTGGAGTACGGCATAACCTTCCTGCGTTGCAGGAGAGACCCTTGCCCCAGCAGTGGGGACGTACAAGGGTTGATAGGGAGAAGTGAAATACCGTATGTCGGTGTCATCGACGTCGAAGTTGGAGGTGTCGGTGGGGCTGGAGACGTCGGGGACGTAAGGGGCTTGCAGCTCACGCAGCTTGTCCCAGTCCAGGCCGGCGAACCAGCCGTGGTTCTGTTGGGGGACAAACGAATCAATAAATATAAATAAATATTTGCTGTGTGGTGTCGGCCTAGAGAATAGCACCAACCCAAATTCTTCCCGCGGGTGTCGAAACTGCGATTCCTAACCCGCATGCCCAGCGTTGGGATTATGGGCATTACCCCCCCCACAACCTTGCGCTATGGCGCTCATTAGGGGAGGGCTATGTCCAGCAGTGGACTAATATAGCCTAAAGAAGATACAAATATATACAATAATGAATCCTAATAATGTATCCAATTCAATTGTACTTTGTATGATTACATGTTTTATAATATGTGCTATGGTGTACAATAAAGAATATTCTTATCTTATCTTATCCTGAGTAGACCCACTTTCTATGTTTTGTTTACATACAAGTGTAACATATGAACCCGTAGAAAGAGCGGGCCTCTCGTAACAAAGGTTTTTTTAAACTAAAATGGAGAGACCCGACCATTATTTTTACTTGATTGGTTATGTAAATAAATAATTTTGAATTTTTTTTTTAATAAAGGAAAAAGTAAAATAAATTGTAGTCCGTCAGAAACGAGCAACCGACGACGCGAGCAACGTCTCTACTCACCATGATTAAACTCCGCGAATCAGGGCGAATCCTGGGAGCCGATTCTCACCCATTCGAATTGAAAGCGAAGACGCAAAATCTTCGAAGGATTAGACAGTTGTCGCATAAAAATCAGTTTCACGCAGTCGCACAGAGTCGTATGCGCAAGTTTGCTAATAAATTTCACTCGCTTTGAGATATCATGTCGCATGGTAATCACCATTCGACTGTCCTTGTAGAATTCAAGTCAGACGCCTTAGTCGTATACGAATTATTTCCTAATGAAGTGAGAATTGGCTCCCCGGTCGGACGCTTCCGAAAAAAAGTCGAGCGCTAGTGGATGGGACGCAGTCTTTTTCCTTTAGTATCCGAGCAATCGTTTTCCTAGAAACACCAGTGCATTCCGTCGAACGATTCATGAGTTTCTAAATTTTTTCTTTGCTAAAAACTTTATTCTTTGCCTCTTGCGCTTCTTTTTTCATAAAATCATACACGTCACTTATTATTTCTCTCGCTTGCCTTTTCAAAGGTTGTCTTCTTTCAATGATATCATCTTTATGACATCAAAAACTAGAAAACACTGTATTTACAGGAAAAAAGGGAAATGGTGTAGCACTAGCAACACTGAGTGAAACAAAGACGTGTGACATCAACCAAGTCTAGCAGTTGCCTGAAACCAACAGTCACCTGCATCGATGACGTTGAATCAACCAATAGCAACAAAGGCGCGCGGCCTGCCATAAAATGAACCTATCTGATTGGTCGATCAACTTGCCGCACATCCAAAGGAGAATGATCAATTTACTATAGGAGTTAGTCTATTTTTGCGCCTTCTTGCGCATTGATGAAACCAACGGTAAACTATAAAAAATTTACTCTGGATTATGAAAGAAAAATATTATGTAAATATTAGATGGGAGTTTCAAGAAAACTTAATTTTGAGCCCATGTTTTGAGGTTATGACCACAAATTAAAAAAACTCAGTTATGACAATTTTGGTGGTTTGGTGTTTATGCCACAGATTATTTGCCTTTGCCTTTAGCAAAGGACGTGTTAGGCATTTACATACTGCGACTTTTTGCAGATAGCGCATGTGAATATAGAAGGTTCCATCCGTCTTTTTTGACATCCGTGTTTAATACTCTTTGATTTTTGCAATAATTTAATCTAATCTGTGTTTGTAATGTAATCTGTACTGAAGTTTTTAAGCTATACACACGGATGTCAACGTGGTTATACAATCAATACAGATATTTTTTAATTATTACTTTTAAACCCCTGCTTCTTTTATTTTATTAAATAAAACTATGAAATAATTTTTCAAAAGAAACATTTTGAGGGATAAATGCTTAAAGCGCAACATAGACTGTTTTTAGTCATTCTCCTTTGGTCATCTGCGCAGGTACATCCGCGAGACTTATTTCTTGTGTAGCACTGTAACACCTTATTAAACCAACTACATAACACTCGTCTACAAATTTAAAAGTACTAAATACTTACCAGTTTTATAATATGCAATATTCGATGAAAAATATTTACCTTGAAGTCTTGCAGTCCGTTTTTCCCCAGCCGCGTATCCGCCGAACAGATGAGTCCCTTGATCAGATCTTTAGCCTCTTCGGAAACAGGGACGCCGTGAGCGTCGGGCGGCGGGCACGAGAACGAGCGTGCGTGTGACATGATCTTGCCGTACGTCTCGACGAGGGATTCCGCGTAGAATGGTGTTTCTCCGTAGAGCATTTCGTACATGCACACCCCTGTGAAATTTTAATGCAATCAGGTATGTTATGGTCCTTATGTGTGACTTAGTTAGTTAGTTAGACCTGAGATTTCCGCACTTAGCCTCATAGTTGGGCCATTGTACCTAGCATGCGGTGAGGTACGCTAACACCTCAGACACTAGGGATTCCTTAAGATGTTTTCCTTCACCGTCAGCGAGTAGTATTGCTACTATAATTTCACAAATGTACATAACTTACAAAACAAAGTCATTGGTACATGCCGGGGTTCGAACCCACGACCTCCCGATTGAGAAGCCGGCGTTCTACACCGCTCCGCTACCACCGCTCTTGGGTGACTTAACAAACTAAAATTATTATATTCTTTTTGTTGCACTAACCCATGCTAAGGACAGTTTTAAAAACCTATTTATAGGCTAAAAATTTCACCCATGCCGGGATTCGAACCCGCAACCTCTGGCACGGATAGCCAGAGGTTGCGGGTTCGAATCTCGGCATGGGTGAAATTTTTAGCCTCTAAATAGGTTTTTTATGGGTGACTTAACGTTATCAACCCTTGTATGTCCCCACTGCTGGGGCACGGGTCTCTTCCTACATCGCAGGAAGGTTAGGCCATACTCCACCACGGGGGCCAAGTCCGGGTTGGTGGAGGATTGTAAGACAGTGGCGGGCCTTACTGTCAGAAGTTATCAAGCCGCCCATAAGGCCTCTGACATGGCTTAACGACTGCCATTATATGACAGCCGGCACCAACGGCTTAACGTGCCTTGCGAAGCACGGAAGCGCTCGGAAAAATGCCACTAGCGGTAGTCACGGGACGCTCACCCATCCCGTACCTGACCGCGCCTGTTGTTGCTTAACCACGTAATTGATTCCAATCACTCGGTTCGCCTAGGCCACGAGCGCTTAACAAAAAAATTATATTATACTAATTGTGCCCCGCGGTTCACCGATTTTCCCATGAGAATAAGATATTTTACCGGAGTAAAACGTAGCTTATATGTGAATCCAGGGTGTCAGCTAACTCCATACCAAATTTTATTAAAAACTCTCCAGCCTTTTAAGCGTGAAGCAAACAAACTTCCGCCTTTATAACATTAGAGTGATGAAGTGACACACATCTGTTGTTTGGTTTAGTTGAGTGTATTATTAGTAAGATAAGAATATTCTTTAATGTACACTGGACAAAAAAACAACAAATACAAAATAACTACAAAGGTACATAGTACAATTTTCGTAATTTTTTTGCACTCTGTATGTTATTTTCGTGTACCTCCTTCGGTTGACTGCCACATTAACACATCATAACATTTACATACATGCACATACATTGCTTCTGGCCCCACACTAGGATACCCTGTGTCGTGGGAACCAGAAACAGCGACATCACAAAGATGTAAACATCCAAGATCTGGGGGTTTTTTTTTCCAGCCGGGATTCCAACCCAGGACCTCTTGCAAGGTACGTTAGGCACTACCGCTACGCCACAGAGGTTTCACATTGTTGTTGCAATAAACTTTTTTTAAGTTTTTTACTTCTATGATAGATTTTGCTATTATGTCTAATATTTAAAATTGACGCTATGTTAATCCCAAACCGGAAAAAGATGGATTAAAGATTTCTAAAGGATGCTTTCGCGTTTCCTTAAATTTTTACGTGCATACATTTCAGCCGTTGTCAGCTATTCCTATGTGCAATAAACGTACTAATAATACAACAAAATGGAAATGGAACGGAAAACACATATAGCATACATTCAAACCTTGGAAGAAAAGGTTGAAAGCCTGGAGAGAGCCCAAAAGTCTTCTAGCTTGGAGTTACGTAACGTTTCCGTTAAACCCAACGAATCAAAAGAGGAATTATCTAAATTGGTAATCTGTGCAGGAAAAGCCCTAAAACTAGACGTTCAACCCTCAAACATAAGAGATATTTTCCGCATCAAAACAAAATCCGAAGCAAACAACCCAATAGTTGTGGATTTTTCCGGCGTCATACTAAAAGAACATTTCCTGGCTTCTGTAAAAAAGTACAATAATACTCATCGCGAAAATCGCTTTAGCACAGCTACTCTCGAACTGGACGGGCCTGTAAAAACGGTCTATGTTTCAGAAAATCTGACTAACAAAATGAAGCGTCTATTTTTTCTTGCGAGAGACTTCTCGAAGACACACGGCTACGATTTCTGCTGGACAGCGCATGGAAGAGTCTACCTGCGTAAGAAGGAAGGAAACCCTGCTCTACGCATTAACGATGAAAATGATCTCAAGAAGCTCGGCTCCCAGTGACTAGTTCTAGTGCTGGCTGTAAAATTAATGTACCGCATGCTCAAATCTTTATTTTATATTTTTTATTCTTGTATTGAACACTTTCTGTCTACATTAGAACCGATAACAATATGCAAACAACAAATTACACACACATCAACACACACTTTCAAGTTCACACATGATTTTTACGAACACACTGAACGAGTACAATCACATAAAGTTAGAACACCTAAATCAATAAGAAATCAAAGCGAATCCTGCTCTTACTTGGATTCACTAAAGCTTAAAAATGCATTACACGAGCGTTGCTTGAGATCACCATATTGGTTCCAGAGTCACTATAAAATATATTATGACGGATCTTAATACAATATCTGACGCCATTGAATCTTTTGAGGTCTCTACATCAATTATGTGTTCTCCAGAGGACTGCTCGCGGTATGGCTTGACACATAAAGGTCTTAATATTTTCCATGTCAATATACGAAGTATAGCGTGTAACTTCGACAAGCTCATAATTCTTCTACACCGCATTAATGTGCAGTGCGACATCATCATCCTGTCAGAGTGCTGGTTGAGTAAGACAAGTGCCCTACCACATTTGGAGGGATACAAGTCCCACAAATCTAACTTTACTAACCGGAATGATGGTGTTTCCGTATACACGAGACAGGATCTTAATTGTACGATAGAGGAACCGCCAATCACCGATGCGAACTGTCTCGTCATAAAATGCGGCACGCATTTAGCAGTTATTGCCCTATATCGGTCACCATCTACTAAAGTAATTGAGCCTTTTATTTTCAGCCTAAATGACTTGCTTAAATCACTGGCATCCTTTAGCACAATTTCACTGATTGGAGATATAAATATAAATATAATGAAAAATAATATTAACTCCAATGCTGATTTATACTTAAACATTAATGCTTTCCATGGGCTACTCCCAGCACACACCTTTGCTACTCGTGAAAATAACTGCCTTGACCATGTCATGCTAAAAACTAAAAAGAACTCTACCACCTTAGTATTAAACTCTTTCATAACAGACCATGCTCCAGTAATTTTTTGCACTGACTCTACGGGCAATACTAAAAAACCCAAGAACAATACCATCAAAATGAATTTTCCGGATATTATTCAAGACCTAAAAAATACAGATTTCTCAGATACTCTAAATTCCACTGATCCTGAGTCAACTGCAAATTTTCTCATTAGCACTATATCTAGCACAATTGACAAGAATTCAAAAACAATAAATATCCCTCACAGGAAAAGGATAATCAAGCCATGGATTACTCCCGGCCTTCTTAAATGCATCAGAAACCGGGATAGACTCCATAAAAATACTAAAAGGGCTCCCGAAAATTTTATATTAAAATTAACATACACGCGATACAGAAATTTTTGCAATAACTTACTAAAAAAAATAAAGCGTATCTATGAACAAAACGAGCTGGAGATGTCAAAAAATAACCCCAAAGATACCTGGAATATTATAAAAAAAATTGCAAATATTCAGAAAAAATCTTCGGATAATAGAGATCTTCTTAATATTACTCCTAATCCTCAAAGTTCCGTCAATAAAGTTAATAAATACTTTGCTAATATTGGAAAGGAGCTAGCCACCAAAATAAAAGAGAAAAATCCCGAACAACAATCTACTTACCAGACCGACACTCATGAAACCAGTAAACAAATTCATACGATGTACCTATCTGAAGTCGACCATGCTGAAATTGATAATATAATACTGGGTCTGCGAGACGACTGTGCAGTGGGTTTTGACGGAATTCCCTCTAAAATATTAAAACAGTCACGAAAATACCTAATTCCAGCCATTACTCATCTATGCAACCTCTGCATCACAAAGGGCATTTTCCCCAAAGCCTTTAAAAAGGCCCTGGTACATCCCATCCACAAGAGCGGGAACAGAGACAGTGTTACGAATTACAGACCAATTTCAGTCCTTACAACCCTTTCTAAAATACTAGAAAAAGTTCTGAATAAGAGGCTGACAAATTTTTTAGATAAATTCAAAATTATTGCACCAAATCAATATGGATTCAGAAAGGGCACTTCTGCTGAAGATGCTGTCTTAGAACTTACGGACCAAGTAGTAGGAAACCTTGACAAGAAACAAAAAGTAATTGGTCTATTTTTGGACCTCTCGAAAGCTTTTGACACTGTCTCTGTCCCGCTTCTATTGAAAAAGATGGAAACCATTGGAATTAGAGGTCTAGCACTGGATATATTTAGAGACTATCTCACAGATCGGAGTCAACGTGTCAAAGTGGATACATATATCAGTGAAGAAGAAGTATTGGGTTTCGGTGTGCCTCAAGCAGTGTTTTGGGACCGACCCTTTTCTTAATATATGTTAATGACTTATGCCGGCTTTCTCTTCCAAACTGTAATGTCATAACTTATGCAGATGATACAGCTCTGCTCATTAATGGCAAAACATGGGACGCAACACGACTCTCTGCTCAATTTGCCCTCTCAATTGTGATGAACTGGCTATCAAAGAACCTGCTAACGTTAAATGTTCAAAAAACTAAATTTCTTACTTTCTCACCTTGTATATCCTCTCAGCCTAATTATGACACCTTTAATAACTGCTAACACCTGCAATTATCGTAAATCGGCTAGCTGTACTTGTCTAACCATTCAACGTAGCAATCATATAAAATACCTAGGAGTTTATATTGACAGCACTTTTGGTTGGCAAAAACATATAAATGAAGTTAATTCTAGAACAAGAAAACTGATATTCACTTTTAAACGTTTAAGATGTTCTGTTGACCTAGACACTCTAAAAACAGTTTATCTTGCTCTAGCACAGTCTGTCTTATCGTACTGTATATCGGCCTGGGGTGGTACTTGCAAGACTTCTTTACTTCGTCTTGAGAGAGCTCAAAGAGCTGTGTTGAAAACTATTCGCAAGAAACCATATCGATACCCTACTATCCTACTTTATAAAGAGAGCCAAGTGCTTACCGTACGACAACTATTTATTCTTCAAGCCGTTCTTCGTAGGCACCGGAATCTACGATATGACCCACTCTTAATTACTAGGAAAAGAAGAGCCGACTTGGTCTGTAGGGTTCCACCACACAGGACAGCCTTGGCCGCTCGACACTATCGAATAATTGGCTCGTACTTGTATAATAAAACTAACAGACTAAATAACATATACCCATTAACTGGTTCGAAATGTAAAACTGTAGTAGCAAAGTGGCTTCAAGACTTATCATATGATGAAACAGAATCTCTATTATCTAAACGTAAATAAACAAATTCATACAAAACAAAACAAATAATAAGATATACAAATAAAATAAAAACATATAATTATATAAAATAACTAATACATTCCATCAACTGTAGTACTCGTTTCCTATAACACACACACATACACCCTCATACATACAGACACACCCTCACACACATACATACACCCTCATACACACCCTTACACACATACACACACATACACACACACACACACACCGTATCACTCAAACAATGTAATTTGTTTTAAGCGTGTAACTAGCATCTATAAGTAAATACTCAAACAGCAATGTAATAAAATAAGTTAAATTTTCCAGAAAGAAGGCGTTGTCGTCTGTCATACAGTTTTTTAACTAGTACAGACAACATCGTTATAATCTTATCATCAGTTAAATATAATTACATTTACATCAAGAATGCTAAAATAGGATAAGAGAATTGTTATACTTCTTTTGAAATAAATAAATAAAAAAAAAAAAAACAATGTAAAGGACGATCTGATGTCGACTGTCCAAGGAATCATCTCCAAAAACAGGGGTAAGGTTACAAGTGTAATCAAAGGTCAGTAGCTTACCTAAAGACCACCAATCGCATTCGGGACCGTAGCGACCTTGACCGTCTTCCATCGCCTGAAATGCAAACAGAAACGTATCAGACGATTGCCTAGATTAAACGCAAATCAGCATATTATCATAGCCATTTGTTCCTGATCAGGATATAATCAATTCCATCAGTCTGGTTAGACTGACGGCAGACTGATTGTCTATTCAGTGGACTGATGGACCAGACTGACGGATATTCTAATATTTTGATGCTCCATCAGTCTGGCATCAATCCGAGCCCGATCAAGGTCACGGACTGAACTGACGCCAGTCTGAAGGTGTAAACTGCGTCTTAGATAAATACTCTTCTTCTTCAGGCTATATTAGTCCACTGCTGGACATAGCCCTCCCCTAATGAGCGCCATAGCGCAACGTCGTGCCATCATTGGGGGGTAATGCCCATAACCCCACGCTGGGCATGCGGGTTGGGGATCGCAGTTCGGTGGAATTGTACTGCAGGGGGCGCTGCTGCCCACCCTCTGGTTTGTGTCCCTTATTCGCCTAAAAATACTCACCCTTAAAATTTCCGGCGATATGTAGTCCGGCGTTCCGACCGCCACATTGCTCTGCACCTTTCCGTCGTCTCCCAGCCGGAGACACGAGCCGAAGTCAGCCAGCCGTATGTGTCCACTTGCATCCAGCAGTACATTGTCTGGTTTTATGTCCCTGAGACGATGAAAAAACAACATATGCAATTATTTATATATTAAAATACTATTCCTCTTATAGGTACACAGGTCACGTTACGCAATGTCAGCGATTCAAGCTTGGCAGCGGTGAATAGTCAGTCGTTCCCCGCTCGGTGACCTTACCGCCCGGTAGCCCGCTAAATGTTAATTGATAACATTCAAATATTAGAATCATAGATCCGTGTACGTAAGAATATTCAGTTCCTGTCATAACTAAATTGTGTCTAAGTGAAATTGAAGTTTATCTTCCGTGTCTTCTTTTGTGAACGTTTACGATTATACATTTATATAACTTTCTCAGTGACTATCATATAAAACACTACTCAATGTGGTTTAAATAGTCTGTGGTAAAGTCGAACCCATTCGATTCTATGTCGATCCCATAATGACTACAACCACTTGATTCACCTCGATCCCATATAATAGAAGGTTTTCTATTTCACTAATAAAAAAACTGTAGATGGCGCTGATCTTACAAGTAACTAGGCGTGCGTTCTGATTTGCGATTTTGTTCCTTTCCTTGTTTTCATTTAATTTCTACATGAACTTGAGTGAATTTGAGATTTGATGAATTTCAAGTAAGTAACAAAATAACAACTTCATGAAATAATTAAAAAAAGTTTTATTCGCAGCAGTACAACTTAATGTGGCGTCGCGTTTCCAGCACTAACTTACCAAAACCTGTCCAGTGAAGGATTTAAACTTTATTGGCTACACAAAAAATAATTAATCAATTAATACATTATTAGTTAATCAGTAAATGTATCATCATTGACCTATTATGTCCCCACCGTGGGGCGCGGGTCTCTTCCCTGAGGAAGGTATAGGCCATACTCCACCACGGGGGCCAAGTCCGGATTGGTGGAGGCTTGCAAGACTAGTGGCTGGTCTTAGTAAATGTACGTTGTTATCTATTGGGTGATGTGGGCTGATTATAAATAGATATAATTATCTATTATTATTAATATTTACTTTATTGCACACGATATAAGAAATAACATATACAAAGGTGAGCTTATCTCTGTAAGAGGTTTTTTCCAGCAAAACCTTGCAGAGTCGGAGCGCAGTAAAACGCGGGTCTATATACGTGTAGTGTAACGATACTTCTTTATAATAGCTGCCGGCGCAGCCGTCCACAGTCAAGTTTGAGTAATTTTAAAGGAAATCGTTACGTTCTGTTTAGGTGTCAGTCGAGTTGAAACCTGCAGCTAGGCTAGGGTTTCGATATAAAAAAAAAGATAATAGTTTTGCTTTAATTCAGTGTTTGTTTAGAATAGAAGTTGATTTTTGAACGCACCCATGACGGGCGGAACTACTTGTCAGTGGTCAGATGACCTAAAAATGCCCTAAAAATGGTCGGGCGACGGATCGCCCAAAATAGTAGACACCTCTTTTGTTAAGAACGTGGTGCCGTGAATGTGCATTGTAGGTGGCTTTCTGGGGAAAGAGCTCTTGGGATAGACTAAGGATCCCCAGCCTTTCCAGTGCACCCATCCCGAACGGCGCCGGCTGCCAAGTCGAGAGGCGTCGACAAAGACAGACTTTGTAAGTGCCTTGTATTCTCATTAGTTTTTAAGTATTAGTGTTTAGGTGGGTCCTATGCCCAACAGTGTTTTAATAAATTCTTCATTGCACCAACATATTGTATCCGTACAAGGGCGTACTTAAGGCTGAGTAGCATTAAATACGCCTTACATCTGTCTATCTAAGTAAAAATGCACGCACCTGTGCACGTATCGCAGTTCGTGCACGCTGTGCACGGCAAGCACCATCTCGGCGATGTAGAACTTGGCCATGTCTTCGGGCAGCCGGTCCTCGAACTTCGACAGCAGGGTAAGCAAGTCACCGCCGCAGTAGTAGTCCATCACCAGGTACTGGGGACAACGCGGCTCGGTTAATAATAATAATATTAGCCCGGATAGTCCGGCGTTTTCTCCCGCTGTCGCCCTGACCACCGGCCGCTTGGACTCTTCAGCCGGAGGGCGTCCGTCTGGCCACTTTGGTCAGACGAGACCTTTACCTTTTTTTTATTATTATTAATATTAATACGTTTATTGCACATAAGTAAAAAAAATACAATGGCAATGTGGCGGACTTAATGCTATAAGCATTTTCTACCAGTCAACCACAGATGGTGCAAGAGATTAAATGGTAGGCATTCGAAACAAAACGGAAGAGAAACTTAGTTAAAATTAGATAAGCTGACAAGTACTCAATAAGTACATATAATATATAAGTAAATAAATATACACTGTATACTTTCCACATAATAATAAATAATAATGGACATATTACACAGATCACGCTAGCCCTATACTAATTATAACTAAATGCCTTGCGTTATAAGTGCTAAGTCGACGATAGATTAAGCACCTGTTTCACAATGTTCAAATGTTCCAGATGAGCTATCCGCAACCAGGGCTGCCGTTTGTTCTAAATTTAAATAAATTTTCCTGTATTGCGTGTGTTCGTTTATGGCTTCAAATTTAGAACAAACGGCAGCCCTGGTTGCGGATAGCTTATCCGGAACTTTATTTGCAGATTGTGAAACAGACCCTAAATACAATAAATACATAGATAACATCCAAGACCCGAGATGAACCGGAAAAGTTCGTTTCCTAGTTTGACCCGGCCGGGGATCGAACCCGAGGCATTCGGTTTTACAGTCAGCGTGCCAAACCGCTGCGCCACCGAGGCCGTCAAGCTTCGGTTAACCCGACTCGTGACACGCAATCTCAACTTATATCTTTTCATTTATTTTGTTGTACTAACTAGCACGAGTTAGTGCAACAAAAAGAATATTGTAATCATGTGGGGCGACTCACCGGTACGAGTCCCGGCATGGGTGGAATTTTGAGCCTCTAAAAAGGTTTTTTTTTAAATTGTCCTTAGCACGGGTTAGTGCATTAAAAAGATTAAAATGAAGTTTATATCACGTTTTGTTTGGACCTGTTATGTTATATTCTAAGCAAAAGTTTGATTTACGTGGCGGTTAAATCTTCTTCTTCTTCTTCAGGCTATATTATGTAGTCCACTGCTGGACATAGCCTGGACATGGCGGTTAAATAAAGATTTTTTAATACAGTTGCTCAAAAAGTAGCGTATTGCAGGGACGTATAACGTGCGGGATGTGGGCTATTACACACTGGTGCTTTTTTTTTTACCTTTCCCGCACTCGTGCGTTCTCTTTCCCAACAGACAAAATAATGTCTCTTAAAAAGAAAAACCAACCATGAAGTTTTTACTAAAAAAAAAAAATAGAAGTTTTTATGATTCAAGCAAATACGTATATTTCTAAAAAAAGCTATTAATTTGTTTCAATATCAGATTTAATGATTTGATTGAATGAGTTAGGTTAGGTTTCATTTCATCTCATTAAATTTCATTTTCATTTAATATCAATAAAAAAATCCTACAGAAGACGCATAGTTCCCTTTGCCTACCAGAATGGGTGAAGAAAAAAAAATCTCTGCTTTTATTTTTTTACGGTTGGCGCCATTTTCCAAATATTCTTTCTTTATTAAATTGCTTATTTTTTCCGCAACTGTATTAAAAATAGTCGTTCAGTACACGTGCGGAACCGTCATTGCAACTTGTTCCGACTGTCAACCCTCGCCTTCGGCTACGCCTCGCGGGTAGACATTTATCGGAACTCTTTGCAATGACAGCCTTTCCGCACTTGTAATGAAATAGTACATTACACAACTAGGGTGGTAATACAAAGAAGGCCGAGATCGCAGAAGTTTGCTGCCCGAGCTGCAAGCGAGGGACGTAAATATGCGATCGAGAGCTTTCTTTATTACCTCCCGTGTTGTGTACATCTTTGTATGTCTACACTTGGCCAGAAAGCGGCTTTTTCCGTACGCACAGCGTGCGGAAAAAGCCGCTTTCTGGCCAAGTGTGGCATAATATACTATTTTCATTTCTTTATTTCAAGTCCTCATATATAACGGTACACCTATTAATGGTAAGGTCACTTACCAGATTGTTTTCGTCCTGGAAGGCGTAATGGAGATTCGTGATCCACCGCCGATCGCCAAACACTAACACGTCACGCTCCTCTTGGAAGCACGCCGTCTCAGCTCGCTGGGGACGTAATATTATAACAAGTTTATTGATTATTAGAATATTTTCGGGGCTTGCGTAGTAATTTATTGCTATTTTACCCTAATGGAACTTTGTGATGGCTGATTGAGGGTAGTCTGAAACCCTATCAGCCGAAGATGCGAACGGACAGATCAGTCTTCTCGTGACCACGATGACTGTAACGTCGTCGAAACGTCGAGGTAAAATAGCAATAAATTACTACGCGATTAAGCCCCGATAATATTCTAGTAGGTATATTCTTTATTGCAAAAAGTAATTCGAAATATCGTTCGTTATCAACCCTTGTATGTCCCCACTGCTGGGGCACGGGTCTCTTCCTGCATCGCAGGAAGGTTAGGCCATACTCCACCACGGGGGCCAAGTCCGGGTTGGTGGAGGATTGTAAGACAGTGGCGGGCCTTACTGTCAGACGTTATCAAGCCGACCATAAGGCCTCTGACATGGCTTGACGACTGCCATTATATGACAGCCGGCACCAACGGCTTAGCGTGCCTTGCGAAGCACGGAAGCGCTCGGAAAAATGCCACTAGCGGTAGTCACGGGATGCTCACCCATCCTGTACCTGACCGCGCCTGTTGTTGCTTAACCAATTGATTGATTCCAATCACTCGGTTCGCCTAGGCCACGAGCGCTTCGAGTACCGCGAGAATCTTCCGTTTCCACATACCTTGAGCATCTCCCACTTGTTCAGTATCTTCATGGCGTAAACCCGGTCCCCGGTGGAGGCTGAGATGGTACCGCCCGAGCCCGCAGCCACGTTTGCACCGGCGTCGCCACCCTGAGGGTTGAATTAGTGAGGTACAGTCTGTTTGCTTTTAGAATATACATAATTGTTATAGAATAAGTCCAGGTTGGTGGAGGATTGTAAGACAGTGGCGAGCCATACTGTGAGAAGTTATCAAGCAGCCCATAAGGCCTCTGACATTAATCATCATCGTCGTCATGCTCTACTAGTCCACTGCTGGACATAGCCCTCCCCTAATGAGCGCCATAGCGCCCTGTCTTCAGCTTGCCGCATCCAGCATCTCTGCCGGCAGTTTTTCGCAGATCGTCATCCCACCTGGTCGGAGGGCGTCCTACACTACGTTTACCCAGTCGTCGTCTTCACTCAAGAACACCTTTACTCCAACGGTTGCCGGTTCTTCGCGAGATATGGCCAGCCCGGCCAGTAATAGAGTCTAAGTGCTAACTTTCCTCATTTTTTTGTGTCCATAACCCCCAGAACATGGTGAACTCCTGCCAAGCCAGGATGTGTGAATGTAAGGTGATGCTTTGCCCAGCAGTGGGAAACAATCGACGCTACCTAAAAATACTACGTCCCTGTTTTTCAAAAAAACTCTGACATTAATACATACATTTAAATATATATACAGTCAGTTAGCTTTTAGAATATTCCACGGCTACTATCAGATATAATCGGACTTAGAAAAAGCTACGTTCAAAGTTGCTAGCGCCACTATTTAAACATTTTATTCAGAAGATTTTCGGCAATAGCCGATTTATAAATTAAATAAATGTAAATAATCTTGTTTTAGTCTTTTTATTGAAATGGGAATAAGATATTTTCTCGCAGTAAAACGTAGCCAGTGTGTTAATACAGGGTGTCAGCTAACTCAACACCAAATTTTATTAAAAGCGCTCCATCCATATAGACGTGAAGAAGTAGCAAACATACACACTCACAACTATCACCTTTATAAATAATAGTACATTACACAACTAGGGTGGTAATACAAAGAAAGGCCGAGATCGCAGAAGTTTGCGGCCCGAGCTGCAAGCGAGAGGGACGTAAATATGCGATCGAGAGCTTTCTTTATTACCTCCCGTGTTGTGTACATCTTTTCATGTCTACACTTGGCCAGAAAGCGGCTTTTTCCGTACGCGCAGCGTGCGGAAAAAGCCACTTTATTGCCAGGTGTGGCATAATAGTTATTTGTTATACAAGAGTGCAAAGTTGCTTTTTAACCGCGTGTTCAATTTTGATGACCGAGCAAGCGAAGGATTCCAAGATTCCAGAATCCTGAGCGTTAGCGAGGGAATCAAAAGAGCACGAGGTGAAAAATCTTTGCACTCGAGTGCAACACGTAACTTTTCATTCCACCTCAGCGAGGAAGTGACTAAATGCAAAAAAAAAACGTTTACAATCGCAAGATAGGCACACTTTTATTTCTGTTTAGGTATTAATTACTACATTATGACAGGTAAGTATTACAGAATAATCTTTAAATTATAACAAAATAATACTAAGGTATTAAGAAAATTTTAAAGTAACGTTGCTACAGTTATTTAAATTGAGTGTAATTTTTTTTTTCACACCTCCTGCTCGACAATGCCTTATTACGTACCGTCAAATATCATCGTAAAGCATAGCCTTGTCTCTCGAGGGCAATAATAATGAAGAATTTCCCTAGGGAATAAAGTGATTTGAATTTAGAATGTCAAAATTCGCATGAAAACTATGAAGAAGCCCCGCATTGCAATTCGAAATTCGAATTGTTGTTCGAAACTCACCCCTTTTTTCTTTTTTTTCTGAACTACTGTGTCGTGTGACCGCGCGAAACACCAATAAAAAAAAGAAAAAAAGGCGCGAATTGCAACTTTTTATTGTCTCCCAGATGGTGTGAAAAGTAGAGTATTCACCTCTGGAATAAAACATGTCTTAGTCTCGGGCGGTATGAACCCCTGGCTTCACTCAGGACTCTACATAACTCCCTCGCTTCGCTCAGGAGTTAAAATTTAACTCCCTCGCTGCGCTCGGGAGTTACCTCGGAGTCCTTCGCTCCGCTCAGGGTTCAATATACCGCCCATGACGTAATACATGGTTTTATTCCCTTAATGCATAATCTACTATAATTCACAAACTTAGTGCACACGATGTTCTAAATTCAATTTACTTTATCCTCTAGAGAATAAAAACGGCTTTTCCACTCAGATATTGAAGATTAAAAATACTCTTTTCACACCTCCTGCTCGACAATGCCTTATTACGTACCGTCAAATATCATCGGAAAGCATAGCCTTGTCTCTCGAGGGCAATAATAATGAAGAATTTCCCTAGGGAATAAAGTGATTTGAATTTAGAATGTCAAAATTCGCATGAAAACTTTGAAGAAGCCCCGCATTGCAATTCGAAATTCGAATTGTTGTTCGAAACTCACCCCTTTTTTCTTTTTTTTCTGAACTACTGTGTCGTGTGACCGCGCGAAACACCAATAAAAAAAAAACTTTATTGTCTCCCAGATGGTGTGAAAAGTAGAGTATTCACCTCTGGAATAAAACATGTCTTAGTCTCGGGCGGTATGAACCCCTGGCTTCACTCAGGACTCTACATAACTCCCTCGCGTCGCTCAGGAGTTAAAATTTAACTCCCTCGCTGCGCTCGGGAGTTAACTCGGAGTCCTTCGCTCCGCTCAGGGTTCAATATACCGCCCATGATGTAATACATGGTTTTATTCCCTTAATGCATAATCTACTATTCCGAGATGGTGGGATGAAAAATAATTACATTTTACTTTTTCTTCTTCTTCTTCAGGGTATATTATGTAGTCCACTGTTGGACATAGTCCTCCCCTAATGAGCGCCAATTTCATGAAATTTTAATTTTGCTTCAATTTCATGAAATTACTTTAAATTTCAGATTGTATTGGTAAAGTACAAAGATTTTGATTTAAAAAGTGTGTATTACGATAAAAAGACGCATCAAGATTGTTAAGGACTATATTTCGCTGAACATTCAGACAATTTGAGCTAAAAAAAAGAAAGGAATTTTTGAGCAAACATTTTCTTCCAAATTTGGGCGACACTGGCCGGCCAGCACCTGGCAACACTGTTTGCCATCGAGTCGTTACTAAGTACCTGTATAAAGGAGGCGCGGACCACACAGACTTCCCCGAAGGCGCCGCGACCGATCACCTTCACCAGCTCGAAGTCATCGCGGGAGAGTCGCAGCCGCTTCAGCGCCACGGCCACCGGCTTTACTGTAACAGAGAGAGGATAGTCAGAACAATAATTATTATAGACAACATTTTATGCTGTCGGCATAGAGAATAGCACCAACCCAAATTCTTCCCGCGGGTGTCGTAAAAGGCGACTAAGGGACACAAACCGGGGGGTGGGCAGCAGCGCCCCCTGCAGTACAATTCCACCCAACTGCGATCCCCGACCCGCATGCCCAGCATGGGGATTATGGGCATTACCCAACAACGATGGCACAACCTTGCGCTATGGCGCTCATAAGGGGAGGGCTATGTCCAGCAGTGGACTAATATAGCCTGAAGAAGAAGATAAAACATGTTATAACAATAGGTACCTATTATGTTTCCTCTATCGCTCTGGATAGAGGAAACATAACACCTATTGCTCTATTGAGCTTCCATTAAATTGACTGCTTCTTTTGTCTAACGGTTAATTTAATTCAATTTATTTCAACGTGAATTTATGTCAATTCTGTTTGCTGAATATCAAAGTACAACGTAACATGAAGGCGAAAGCCGCTGCCTTTGGGCCGTAGTGTCTCCACTCTGACCATCTTTTCTCAAGTTATCTTAAATACATCAGGTGCAACCTATACGTATGATAAGATTCCTCGAATGCGATTAATAACTTTAAATGCAAAGGATTGCATATTAATTGATTGCAAGTTAATTGTATAATACATAATACTCTTGTGCTGCGGCCAGACACACGAATAATACTCGTTCACAAGCATAATGCAGAGGTTAGCCGTCATCAGTCTCAACCACTTTGGGGGGAAATAGATGACCAAGACACCACGCCACCATTGGAATGACCTTTAGCAAACCTGCAGATTAAGTTCTTGTCAGTTAACACGCTTGCCATTAGAGGCTGCCGTTCTTAAATTGTATAAATGGCCACAGTCTGGTGTAATTCTACTTATTTATTTTATTAATTTATCAAAGTCCACAGCACAAAACATTATAAATTACCTTAATTCCCGACGTTTCGGCAGCGTTTGCAGTCGCCGTGGTCACGGGTAGACTGAAGTGGCGAGAAATTGCGAAGATTCTTACCATGCGTGCATGCAACGTTGAACTTATGAACGTTGATGAAGCGTATTTTAAACTTCCGCGACTTGTACACATAGAATATTATCGGGGCTTAATCGCGTAGTAATTTATTGCTGTTTTACCTCGACGTTTCGACGACGTTACAGTCATCGTGGTCACCAGAAGTCCGATGCGAACGGGTGCCAGCCATCAGTCTTCTCGTCGTCGAAACGTAAAATAGCAATAAATTACTACGCGATTAAGCCCCAAAAATATTCTATGTTGATGAAGCGAATTTGATCTGTCAGGATCGTGGCAAGGGGCAGTCCCTGGTCTCAGCCTACCCCTCTGGGATACAGGCTGGTTATATATGTATGTATGTATGTATGTATGTATGTATGTATGTATGTATGTATGTATGTATGTATGTATGTATGTATGTATGTATGTATGTATGTATGTATGTATGTATGTATGTATGTATGTATGTATGTATGTATGTATGTATGTATGTATGTATGTATGTATGTATGTATGTATGTATGTATGTATGTATGTATGTATGTATCCTTACCATAGTCGATAAAGTCGGAGACGGCCTTCTCGCGGCGCAGGCTGCTGACGCAGCACTCGTCGTATACCAGCAGAAGCAAGTCGAGGAGTGTCTCCACGCTGAGGCTCTGGCCGCGCGGCGTCTGAGCGCGACGCTCGATGAACATACTCTCCAGCTGCTTGAGACGCTTGGTGCCGATCACTGAAAGCAAAGGCGGGCTCTTATGTGGCCTCCACACTGCTCGCTAAGCAGGGTTCGAAATTATCAAGATAATCCACCACAAATTAACATTATTATATTCTTTTTTAATGCACTAACCCGTGCTAAGGCCAATTTAAAAAAAAATAGCCTCTAAATAGGTTTTTAAAATTAACTTTCATTAAAGTAAAAAGTCTCCATCAGATTCGACATTCTAAATATATATTATCAATTGATAATTCTCGAGCTATTTTTATCAAGATAATTATCAACTTAATAATTATAATTATTATTTCGAACCCTGTCGCTAAGTTGACCGAGGTTAGACAAATACTTTAGTGTGGAGAGGCACTTCCTCTTCCATACGGTTAGATAATATATTAAGCTTGCCTGAATCGCGGTTCAAACAATATGTTAAGCACACTTTGCGCCAAAAGGGCTACTATAACTTAAAGGATTATTTAGATGACAATAAGGTCTGGCATTAAAGCCAATATATGACTTCTATGTTTTATAATAATTATGTAAATTATGTTAATTAAGGACTTTGAACAGACTAACTTTGGAGTTTTCTTGTCCATTTTTTCTCCAAAATGATCGAGATTTTGAAATGGACACTTAGTTTGAATTGTAAAATTCACTAAGCCGCACTTTCTGCGCTACTTTGAATAAAACCTTTTCATTTCATTTCTTACTTCGTCCAACCTCGGCTCGTCTCGGGCGACTTCAATTTGTTGTCGGTTTATCCGCCTGAGTCAAAGGTATCGTGCCGCGCGAATGAGTTCCTCGCGAAGTTAAACGAGTGTGTAGCGACGTACTTCGGACCTCGGTCAACTTCCCCGAGTACATAGTCGAGGAACTTCGCGAGTAGTCTGGAGGCGGAATTAGACCAGAGCACAGCGGTGTGTGCTGCGGCGCACGGGCGTGCCGTTGTCTTTAGTTGGTGTGCCTCGGAAAAATATCAAGATTTTGCCAATAATTTACGTTTTAGCGGAAATGCAATCTCTTTATTGCCCTATATTCTTGAGGCTAGAATTTAGACTGAAGCTCCTAAAACTATATTTAGGTAGACACATTACTAAAATACTTCGTAAATTCCTGTGCATGTTTCCATTTTCGTTACAGTCTCGGTGTATTTTCAGGTTTGTGATATTCTTGCTGCGTATAACATTAACGAGATTTCCGAAAAATAAATATATACATACGTAGCTCAGCTCACAGATAAACCTGTACAGGTTCCAGTGAAGGTTTTTTTTGTGTTTAATTAGTATGTATTCTGTAAATGTCTTGAATAAATGATAATAATAAAAATACTACGTTTAATAAACGGAATCTCATTCAAAGAATACACGGACAATACGTCAAGTTCAGAAGGCAAAACATTTATGCCCTAAATTCCAGCAGAAACCACGATTATTCAGTTTAAAACGAAAAGGGTTATTTGTTGACCAAGGAACTAGGACAAAGGATTAATTTAGAACATTATACTATAATAAACCGAATCCCACGCAAAAGAACACGAGGCTATGAATCCGTCGCTTTTATAAAACAACACTTATTGCCCTTAAATTCGTCCAGAGCCAACTATTAATTTGAAGAAGTCATCGCATTTCAAAACAAATGTTATAACTGCTTCCAAGAAACAGATTTTAAGTACTGTTTTATTAATATTTTGAGGTACTGCGGCGTCAGTGTATATGCGTTTAAAGTTTAAATCATCTCATTACGTAGTTGCAAAAAGCCAATATAAGTATCATATCAACCCGTTGTAGTCCCTACTGCTGGGGCACAGGTCCCTTCCTGCATCGCAGGAAGGTTAGGCCATACTCCATCATGGGGGCCAAGTCCGGGTTGGTGGAGAATTGCAAGACAGTGGCTTAATGACTGGCATTACACAACAGCCGGCACCAACGGCTTAACGTGCCTTGCGAAGCACGGAAGCGCTCGGAAAAATGCCACTAGCTGTAGAGTCACAGGATGTTCAGACATCCAGCACCTGACCGCGGCTGTTGTTGCTTAACTCAAGTGGTTGATTCCAATCACTCAGTCCCAAGTAAGTATTCGTAAGTTTACGCAGCCTTTATATGTCTCTCTGCAGGGCACAGGCCTTCTCCCAGAAAGAGAGAGAGTTTAGTATTTATCACAATACATACACACTTCGGATTGACGATTTCATGCGTAACACCTCAGATAGTTAGAATTCCTTCCAATGTTCCCTTTGTTGTCAGCGAGTGGCATTGTTACTTCTATATCAACCCTTGTATCTCCCCACTGCTGGGGCACGGGTCTCTTCCTGCATCGTAAGAAGGTTAGGCCATACTCCACCACCAGGACCAAGTCCGGGTTGGTGAAGCATTGTAAGACAGTGGCGGGCGGTACTGTCAGAATTCATCAAGCCGCCTCGGACATGGCTAACGACTGCCATTACATGACAGCCGGTATAGACGGCCGGCCGGTATTATTACTTAAAATTGACAAAGGTATCACAGAGTACACATCGTAATCAAACCCAGGATCTCCCGAATAGGAAGCGAGCGTTTTAGCTATGAGCCACCGCCCCGGCCGGCCTTACAGCACTGGTAATGGGTGTTAATTATCTCCTGCCTAGAGGCGAATTGGTGGGAAATTTCGTTAAATTGCTAATTGTAATGTGTTACAATGGGTGCGAGAAATACATTTCTGCACTCACTGTAAATACAGTTATTTTCATCATTGTTAGAGAAATGATATTTTTTTCTAATTGTAACACGTAGATCATTTTATCAATTAGATCAGCAACACTACAAAATGGTGATGCGGTCTAGTTTACTTTTCAAGTTTTTAGGGATCCGTGGACAACAGGGAACCCATGTGTCGCCATCTCCGTCCCATTCTGTCCACGGCTCAGAAAGCCTTAGAACTGTAAATGTTACATTTAATACAGATAATACTAACCACTGTCAGCGTGGATAATATGCCACGATAAAATAAAATCTTAAAAAAAAATTCATTTGCCATCAAATTAAGGATCAACCCTGTAGTATCGTTGAATGAGTGTTTTAAAAATATTGTGGGTGTAGGATATTATTTTTAATAGAAGTGGTTTTACCACTTAAAATGTAAAATAATATCTAGCATTTTATTTCATACTAGCTGACCCAGCGAACTTCGTACCGCCTAACAGTCGATTCTTTACTTTTTTTTAATTTTTTCTCTCCGTAAGAACCATCCTCGTACTTCAAGGAATATTCTAAAAAAAGAATTAGTGAAATCGGTTCAGCTACTCTCGAGATTTGCGCTTACCAACACATTCGGGGATTCATTTTTATCTATCTATCTATCCATCCATCCATCCATCCATCCATCCATCCATCCATCCATCCATCCATCCATCCATCCATCCATCCATCCATCCATCCATCCATCCATCCATCCATCCATCCATCCATCCATCCATCCATCCATCCATCCATCCATCCATCCATCCATCCATCCATCCATCCATCCATCCATCCATCCATCCATCCATCCATCCATCCATCCATCCATCCATCCATCCATCTATCTATCTATCTATCTATCTATCTATCTATCTATCTATCTATCTATCTATCTATCTATCTATCTATCTATCTATCTATCTATTTATTTATCTATTTATTTATTTATTTATTTATTTATTAAATTTCTTACATCTATCATTATATTATACTAGCTGACCCAGCGAACTTCGTACCGCCTTACAGTCGATTCTTTAATATTTTTTTTTCTCTCCGTAAGAACCATCCTCGTACTTGAAGGAATATTCTAAAAAAAGAATTAGCGAAATCGGTTCAGCTGCTCTCGAGATTTGCGCTTACCAACACATTCAGCGATTCATTTTTATATTATAGAAGAAGAGAAGACAGATAGAAGATGTACAATAAAGTGTTCTCTATCTTTCTTTCTTTCTTTCTTTCTCACTTTCTTATGAAATATCCTAATTCTACGGAATAAAAATCGGAGTTTAGTGCGGCAGTACACTTGACCAACAGGCATCGTAGGTTCAATTCCTGCAACCGGCCCTTGTTCTGCCAATGCTGTTAGTCTGGGTATTTTTCCATGTCTGGGGTGTCCTTGTATCTAGTTACCAGAGCAGAATGTCAACTCAGAACTAGGTCAAGTGATTGTGTTGTGTGGAAGTTATTATTATTTACTCTCTACTTAGATATTGAAGCGGTAGTAGCTCAGTAGGTAGAACCATGGACTGGCAAGTGAGAGCCCCAGGTTCGATCCCGAGAGCGGGCATGTACCAATGACTATGTTTAATTTCAAAGTTATGTACATTTGCGAATTTGTAGTCGCAATACCACACGCTAACGGTGAAGGAAAACATCGTGAGAAAACCCGCGGCTTGGTTGGCTCCGCACGTATTGACTAGTCTTTCCTGTGGGCTCGGCCGACTAAGCTGTCAGGATGGTATAGGTGCTGGGCAAGCCTACACCATTTATAAAACCATGACCCAAGCACTACAGCGTCGGAGTGGTCCCTGCACCCATCTAGTGTGAGTGAAAATACCACTGGACGCTGTTTAAATCATCTCATTAAGTAGATGCATAAAGGCCATTATTATTATTAGATATTGCAATATTAAATGTAGCGTATTTATTTCGTAAGTTCGTCAAGCGGAAATCTTTAGCTTCATTATGTTTAAGGAAAATAGAATAGAAAATATTTATTTGTCTTCAAGCGAAATGAGGCACAACAATCACTTATACTAAAGGTAAAATGACAATTTAAAGAGACATTTAACAGCACACACATTTTAAAAACCTTTATTATTATTTTTGTATTTACGTAATACAGAGAGTATTGAAAAGAGGTTCGAAATTTCACTCCCGGCATGGGTGGAATTTTAGCCTCTAAATAGATTTTAAAATTGTCCTTAGCACGGGTTAGTGCATTAAAAAGAATATAAGCACATCAATTACAAATGAAGATAAAAAGGTCTGTGCCTCGGCTTGTAACTAATCTATAGTCTAATAGCTTTTAGAATATACCTCGGGCTCTAAATTAGGCTTCGGTTTTCGCCGAAAGCATACGTGTGTAATACTACTTCCTACTCTGTATAAAACTTTTCTTCACTATTTTGAAACGTTAGTTGAAATTAAGTGTTATATTAGTTCCGATATTTCTATAACACGAATATATCCGATAGGAGCCGAGGTAAATTCTAAAAGCTAACAGACTATACACCAATGTGCAACTAGTTGCCGATTTTCAGGCAAGGCCTTTTCTTAAACTAAAGCATACCTATCTGGGTATAATATAGTTTAAGAAAAGCTAGACTCTTCCTCACAGCGTGTTGACATCGAAAGTCTTGCTGTTGCAGCATCTTCCGTATACTCCTGTGACAGTACTACTGATTATACTATTTTTATTTTAATGCACTAACCCGTGCTAAGGAACAAATTTAAAAACCTATATAGAGGCTAAAAATTTCACCCATGCCGGGATACGAACCCGCAACCTCTGGCTATCCGTGCCAGCACTCTACCAATTGAGCCAATGGGCGACTCACGGCATCAGTGAAATTTCGAACCTCTTTCGAACCTCCATCCCGTGTATCCAAATGTATTCACGACTGTATTCATATCACAGACAATTCAAATACAAATAATTATGTTTATTTTCCGCTCGTGGCCTAACCGAACCGAGTGATTGGAATCAATCACTTGAGTGAAGCAACAACAGGCGCGGTCAGGTGCAGTATGGGTGACCGTCCCGTGACTACCGGTGGCATTTTTTTCGAGCGTTTCCGTGCTTCGCAAGTCACGTTAAGCCTTGCGAAGCACGGAAACGCTGCTGAAATGTAATGGCAGTCGTTAACTTGATAACTTCTGACAGTAAGGCCCGCCACTGTCTTACAATCCTCCACCAACCCAGACATGGCCCCCGTGGTGGAGTATGGCCTAACCTTCCGGCGATGCAGGAAGAGAACCGTGCCCCAGCAGCGGGGACATACAAGGGTTGATATCGATCGATGTTCAATCCCTATATCAAGTGCAGGATGTAGTTACAAATTGTAAATGCGTTAGTACAATTCGTGGAAAGACTGGAGCCTAGAGATCAGTGATCTGTATTTAGATACATAGAAGGTTGAAACAAGAGTGGTGGCAGGATTGCGGTTGAACCACAGATCATCTGTGGGTTGAACGCCGGCATCGTATTCGGGGGGTTCGAATTTCGGCATGTAGCAATCACTGTGTTTTCTAAGTTAGGTACATTTTTAAAAACCTACTCAGAGGCTAAAAATTCCACCCGGGACTCGAACCCGCGACCTCTGGTTAACCGTGCGTCATCAGTGAAATTTCGAACCCCTCTGTATTACGTACATTTAGGTACATTTGTAAAGTCGTAGTAGCAACACCACTCGCTAAGCTCGAAGAAAACCATCGTGAGGAAGCCCTATCTAGTATCTGTGGCATTTACATAACACAGCACTGGCAACAAGGCCACCTTAGAAGTTGTCTCTATCTTCATTTATTTAGTTTAAACAATAATTTAAAGTACAATAAAATGAATGAATGAAAAAATTCTTTATTGCACTAAAACAAATTTGTACAAAGGCGAGTTTAATACTAGATAGTATTTTCTTCCAGCTAAAATATGTCTGAAGATAAGATTAATGCCGAATAAACTGGCGAAAACGATTGTCTTGTTGGCCCAGTGATAACACTATGGATTACCACGCCGGAGGTGACGGGTTTCATTCCCACAGGGGCCTATATGGTGATTTGTACAATCCTCTGAGTAATTTTTTTATGTTTGTGATGGACTTTCAGTTACCATATCACAGTGTTTCCTCGTAGTTTGGGACCAGGACTGTATCTGTCAATTGTCTGAATGTAATGTATGTTATAAAGAGCAGTTTCCTCATAATCTTTAAATTATTGGAACATAGAGAGAAGGAGAATTGCCGCTTGGCAATTACATAACAAAAACCTGTTAGAATATAATAATTTAATATGCTAATGGTGAAGTAACTGAGCACATCTGGGTCAAGTTATCAAATAGACTTGTTTTGTGCATAAATATTGAAATGAATAATTTAGCACCTACATTCTGTACCAGAAATGAGTTCGCATTCATGTAAACATTTATCGCATTCATGTTAGTCGACCATTAGCTCAGCTGGGAGAGCGCTGGCACAGTTAGCCAGAGGTCGCGGGTTCGGGTCCCAGCATGGGTGAAATTTTTAACCTCTAAAAAATTTTCCTTAGCACGGGTTAGTGCATTAAAAAGAATTAATCATGTGGGTACAGCAAAGCCTTGGGCTTAGATAGGCTTATAGGCGTGCACATATAAGAACAGGGACACGTCTGTAAAATTTTACTTCGTCGTCGTCAGGCTATACTAGTCTACTGCTGGACATAGCCCTCCCCTAAACAGCGCCACGTTGTGCTATCATAGGGGGTGATGCCCAAAATCCCCACGCTGGGCATGCGGGTTGGGGATCGCAGTTCGGTGGAATTGTACTGCACGGGGCGCTGCTGCCCACTCCCCGGTTTGTGTCCCTTAGTCGCGTTTTACGACACCCGCAGAAAGAATCGGGTTGGTGCTACGTTGGTGTCTCTAAGCCGACATAGCAGAAATTTTGCTTAGCACAGGATAATTTTGACAGCCGCATTTCGGTTCTTCTATAGCCACCGCACCTGTAAGTGCCATCTATGAATTTCTTTGTGAATTTGTTCTGAAAATGCCCCATTATTTCTTCTTTTCATAAAATTATGAATTAATGAGTAGAAAATGTCATATACTCATAGTGCATTTTAATAGTAATATGAGTGGCTGTGTGGTGTCGGCCTAGAGAATAGCACCAACCCAAATTCTTCCCGCGGGTGTCGTAAAAGGCGACTAAGGGACAAAAACCGGGGGATGGGCAGCAGCGCCCCCTGCAGTACAATTCCATCAAACTGCGATCCCCAACCCGCATGCCCAGCGTGGGGATTGTGGGCATTACCCCCCAATGATGGCGCAACCTTGCGCTCATTAAGGGAGGGCTATGTCCAGCAGTGGACTAATATAGCCTGAAGAAGAAGAAGAGTGAATGACACGAACTCATGATTGCATTTTGTCAAATCATTTTATTACCTCATAATCAACTATTTCTGAATTAAAGGTAAAATGGAGGTAGACATAATGTACTACATAACACTGACTGTATTGCACTGACTATACATCTCTAATTACTGTGCTGTCTCCATCTATGATTGCCTGGAAGAAATCGTTTTTAGTAATAAGGCTACCCATAGTACATAGCTATTTGTGCACAATTTCTGTTACTGTATACACTAAAGATTATTCTATTTATCTACACCTATATTGTACCTTTCTTCAACTACCTGAAATTCTTTTAGATCAGAAATAGTTACATTCTTTCAAGAGGAAAACTACTTAGTTTATAATTTTCAACTCTGATCCCATTTCAATACTTTGTTTACATCTGTGGAACCACAACCTGGTACAAAGTAGGTATATTATAGCATCTATGTTTGTATTTTGATGCTGAAACAATAATGCTTAAATTTTTCTGTTGTAAATATTGTGAGAATGTTTGGAGATTGACATTTGCTGATTATGAACAGGCATGATTAATGGTATTAATAGCAATACTTCCTTGTAAATGACCTTTTGAATTTTTGACCCATTTTTTTTATTTCAACGCCACCTTCAAATTAGCAGAGCTCTATATTTGAATGAAGTTAGCAACATTCATAAAAGTGCATAACAGAGCAGTGGTAGCATGGCTGTTAGAACACTTGCCCCACAGCCAGGAGGTTGAGGGTTTGAAGCTCAGCATTGTGAGCATTGTAACAATTTGTTATATAATAGTGAAGGAAAACTTAGTGAGGTAACCTTAGAGTTACCGGAGTGTCTAAGATATTCATACAACTCTTGAACCTAGATATTTTATAGCAATCTTATTGATGATGCTTGAAATTATCAAACATGCAAGAGGTGCTTGTAGACTTTAATCCCACCATATATCAAAGACTTCGTTTTCTAAGTTGTATTAGCAATACCACTCATTAAAGGTGAAGGGTAGACACTGTGGGGAAATCTGAGTGCTCGAGGTCTTCGCATAAGTAACATAACATAACATTTTATTGCAGGCACATACATTGCTTCTGGCCCCACACTAGGATACCCTGTGTTGTGGGAACCAGAAACAATGACATCACAAACATGTAAACATCCAAGATCTGGGGTTTTTTTTTTCTCCGGTCGGGATTCGAGCCTGGGTCTTCTTGTCAGTGCTTAAGCCCATGTTCATTCAGAAAGATAGCCTGTGCCCTTCAGTGGCACCTAAATAGCCTGCATTATTTTTTTTATCTGAATTAAATTCACCAAATGTAATTACAAAATAAAAAGGTATCACTCACCAGGGATATTGTTCATAGGCACCAATGCTCGCTCAGGGGATGAGTCCTCCTCGTCAGACATTGTGGCAGAGATTCCTATACCAGCTGGTTCACACATTAACTATATCATAACTAAAAGTCCATTTTAACAAACACTATCTACACTTAAAGACCTATGGGAGATTCTACAGTTAGAAAATCTACTATAGTTGTTTGTTTTAGCGATAAAATTAAGGCAGGCAACAATTTATTGTGACCGTTCGGTGTTGTTGATCCATTCTTCAGAGGGTGGCTAAAACAAAGATTTCATAAATTAGCGTGGATCAATCAAGCCATTTTTTCCTGAAACACATTGGCTGCATGTCTCAGGGGAAATGTAGTACAGAGAAGTTCAACTTGATTGTAAAAGGGCTTCGTACTTTGAATGGAATGTTATGCTAAATTATGTTGGCATCGGATACAATCGCCCATTATAGTACGAGTGCACAGGAAGTAACGAAATTTCACCTTTGTGCTCAACATTTTAGGCTGAAATAGCTTTCGATCCTTCCTTCACAAGGTTGCGGGCGACACTCGATAGTGGAGCACTTTCGCAACAGACACACGATCCGAACTAAATCTAAATAACTGCTTCATTTTACAATACAACAAAAAAAACTAGGGGCCAAGCACCGATGACATATTGATACGTTTCCGCATCGGGCCTATAAATAAACAATAACACGTACTTGCGTGTGACCGAAATATCTTCGCGATGAAATTGTATATTTCCAGTTATTTTGTATGTATTGTTCCCATCGGAATATCAAAGATCTTAACCTAAATTTATTTTATCGATTGTTATGCAAAAGCACCGAGTTGGGTCCTTGTGGCTGCACTGAACAAACACTTCACATTGTATGCTACTGTAATTACCTGGTAATTTCAGTAAGTTAGCAACGATCGAGCATTATTTTAGAGACTTCAAAGCAGACATTTTACTCGGGGAGAGCCAAGGGCTCGGTCGAATCCATTTTGATTAACGCTCCGTTTTCTCTACGAGAAAATATCTCGCACTGGCTTTTCGTACGGGAACAAAACAAAATAAACTACTAGCTTTGCGTAAATAGAAACGTACATGAACTATAGACAATAATAGATGCGAAAACGCTCCATTCCACGCTAATGTGGTATACTAAAAATTCTGGCTTAGTAAAACGGTAAAACAATATAAAAATTAACTTCTCCCTAAAACGATAAAAAGTGTAAAAGCAACATATACAAAATAAAATATTTTTTTGTTTAATCACTGATAATTACTGTTATAAAAATAATAGGTATAGCAAAAGATGCACAGTGCCAAAAAAAAACTTTTTTTCCATTTAACTCTCAAAAGTTTGTGTCTGAATGCTTTAGTTATTGTTCTGAGGTCTGAATATGCAGCCTGGATGTACAATAGAAATTAAATATTATTTTTTATTTGTGGGTAAGGTATAAATTGGAATTTTCCTGATGTTTTGTTTTGAGCTTCTTGTGAATGCGCGGGCGTCGGCCGATTGCTAAATTCAGGAAGTCGTCCGACTGGCAACGTCGTCACCGGAAATACCTAGGAGTTTCTTGAATATAATTGAGTTCCTCAGAATATATGTTGTACTTAAAACACAATTTAAAGGATGTCATTTAAGATACAAAAATAAATTTATAATGTTTGTTATGAAATTACTTATTTTGGTGATTGTCTCTTTGAATTTACAAAGAAATTCCTACTTAATAGGGAGCTAATTTGATCGAGCGTCATTCACCGTAATGGAGTCGATGTTCTGTACGACATTTTTGTGAATTGCAATTTATATGGGATTTCAACGATTTCATCACATAAAAGTGTAGTTATTCGTGAATAATTGGAATGCCATGAATGTTTCTATTCAGCCAGTGGAATGGAGAGAAAGAAATAAGTGCACCAACTACCTCGTCCGTCTGTCAATGGTATGTGTGCCATCAAAATATTTTGGAAAGTTGTTTGAAAATCGACCGAAAATTGCATGAATCCGTTTATTAGCCTAGGATATAGACAAATTTTGCCCCTGAATGTTGAACTTCACGGGTTTTTACATCCGCTATGCTACTAAACACGCTTATTTTCCATGGCTTTGTGGTCTGCGTAACTGAGTAGCACTTTTCGAAAAGGTCATGCATTCATGTTCAATTTTCGTTTCCAGGCCTTGGAAAACGACGTACCAGTGCAATTCGAAGCTTCCGCTTCCCAGAAATTTACATGGTTTTAAGGGGGCATCTTCACACTGAGGGTCTGACCAATGAAGGTATGGCTTCCGACCAGCCAGTGAAGAAGAAACTGCGGATAGATGCGCCTGATATTGACGATGGGAGCGAACGTTCGACGGAGGAAGAGATTTTTGACTTAAAAACACCTTCCGCTGAGACCTTGGAAGAGTTTCCCGCGAGAAATGGTGAATCTCCCGATAGCGGAACAGTAAGTGAGGACGCCGTCGACTGTCCAGCCATTATTAGGCTCCCAAGTGATTCTAATGTGAATATCACCCCTTCCTGCTCAACCACAGCTTTAAATTGGAATACTGAGGACGACAAACTTCTCTCAGAGCTTCGTATCATCCAAGATGGTCTGGTCAGCCAATGTCTATGTAGATTCAATGAAAATGTTGTTATACAACTTTTCGACAGAAGACTCAATATTGTCTCTATGCCCATACCATGTTCTTTGACTTACCTCTCTACTATGCAGCTAATGTTTGACATGTATCTGAAGCAAAATAATACAGGCACAATATGTTCCAGACTTATGCAAGCCTGTGACATATTTGTCCGCAACAGACACGACTGGATCACTGAAGTAATAGAACTTGGTGACCACAAGAGTAAATTCATTACTTTCGTCGCCAGTAGGGTTTTGTCAACTTTTCTAATTGTGGCCAAAGATACTGTTGATGAAAACTGGCTGCAACAGATTACTGAGAACATCTATCTGTTTGATAGAATAAACAGAATAACAGTACAGAAAATCAACTTTAGTCTGGATATAATAAAGAGGATAGTGGAGTGGAAGGATGTTGAGCAACATCCTTTGGAAGACAGCAACTACATAAATACGGCAGGAACCATGTCGGTCCAAGATGATAATCCTTTCAGAAGTAGCGTTGGATATGGCAGCAGTCGTGATGCTCACATAGCCTCCTCTAGTTCTCATACAGAGAACTTGCATAATGCCTTTTCAAATCTGCAAACACATGGGGCACCATCAACATCTTCAAGTGAAAACCCCAGCAGTTCACAGTCATTTCGGCTACAAGAACCTGTGCTAAAGCTCACAACTGATGAACATATAAACCCATTAGAGCAGGAAGATCCTCCAGACCCCCCCGTGCCAACTCGGGTAGAAAGAGTCAATGAAAATGGGTGTAGTACTGTTGTACTTACAGATTCAGAGTCATTTGACACCTCCCACATAAAGTGTCTTACGATAAAAACCTTAGAACATCATTGGCCAATCCTTGTCAAAAATATAAAGTTGCTTTTGCTGCGGTACCTGAATTTACCAAATGCTGAAAACTGTGTACTCACATTCTTTTCCCTTTGGGAAAACATCATCAGTGTCAAAGCCAACCTGTCTATAATTGATACTAAGCCATTTTATGCTGATTTACAAGGATTTGTTGATTTATTAAGAAATACAACCTTCCCAAGTTTAATATACACACATCTGCTGAGTCTGTTCAATGAGGTTCTGTGCTATGGGTCAACGCTGGCTTTGCAAGACATTTTGCCTGAGGAAATTTGTTGCTTAGCACACACCATTGTAAGATATGTTAAAGATTTCAGGTTACTAAGCAATGTAGGAGTCCGAAATAGCAGTAGTGGGTTTGGATTCATTGGAAGAGAATGCCCAGTTATTAGAGATTTTTCGTTCAGTCCAAGTGTGACATCTTCAATACAGTTAGTGGACCACAGTTATGGGGACGATCAGGAAGAGGAAACACTGCAGTCAAGACAAGAAATTGACAAAACAATGCTGCAAAGGATGTCCCTATTAGTTTTAAAGTCTATAGCAATAACAGTAAAAGAAATGCGATGTGATTCATCTGACAGCTCTATTGACTCTTCGGACTATAATGCTATACAAGACATGCAGATTGTAGAGAGATCCATTAGGGATGTTCTGAAAAAGCTGGATGGTTTCATTCGCAACACACTGGAATTCCATCCTGAGACTCCTTTCACTAAAATGCTCATACACTTATTTAGTGAACAGGATGACTATTTGATTGAATCAATGGTTTGCACTCTGGACATAACTGTTGGTATAGTCTACCGTAATTCAATGTATCCAGATTTGATACCTATGTTGAATCCTATAGCCTCGTTTGTGGAATTCCTTAAAGTTGTGTCAAATGACAGCGACGTGCTACTGGATTACTTGGTCAGCAATGAGACGTGTTTCCTCTTATATCTTTTGAGATTCCTGAAATATGTAAGGAGGAACTGGCCTAAATTTATCGAGACTTGTCAAATGAATGACAGTGCTGGGACAAGAGGGCTAGATGAAACAATGCGGGTACTAATAAGGCTGCGCTTGCAGATCAGCCGTTTGGTATCAAAATCCCTCTTCCCTTACAATATCAGCCCAGTGCAGAGGCTTTTAGAAATTTGTGAGAGTCTGTACGAAGGTAACGAGCTAAGCTGAAAATTAAGAAATAGTTGTAACCCATTTTTTAGTTCAAATCAGTGATGAGATTATTGTTAATTGTACATGAACAGCTATGCTAGTTTAGCGAGCTGAAGTGGCAGTGGGCTAGCCATATTTCGCGAAGAACCGACAACAGTTTGAGTAAACGTGCTCTTGAGTGGAGACCGCGACATGGCAAACGTAGTGTAGGTTGCCCTCCGACCAGGTGGAATGACGATCTGCGAAAAACTGCTGCAGATGCTGGATGCGGCAAGCTGAAGACAGGGCGCTATGGCGCTCATTAAGGGAGGGCTATGTCCAGCAGTGGACTACATAATATAGCCTGAAAAAGAAGAAGTACAGCTATGGAATAGACTGCCAGTTTTAAAATAACATTCCAAAACATTCATAAGGTTAGTTTTATGTTTACACTTGGTATGGTCAGCAACAGCCATAATGATCCATGGAAAAAGTATGTTGCAATGGCTTTTTTATTGTTGCTGATTCTGCTATTTGTTTACTATTTTTAATTATGTCTTCCCTGTATTGTATAATGTGCCTTACTTACTAAACATTAAGGTGCTTAATTATTGCAATGAACTTGGTGGAAATGTAATTTTGTAGACCCCCTATGTTAGGGGTTATTTAAGAAAAAATAATAATTAACATGAATTTTACTAAACTTGTATATCTTAGCAGCAATTCAATGTATTTTTACTATATAATAATGATGAGCTATCGTTTTAAATTATTAATATTATGTTAAAAAATCGGTTGTAAAATATTTTGTAAGTTTTTATTAAACAAAATGCGGGTGTAAATATATTTTGTTTTTAAAATTAATTGTACGATTTCATGCCATAAAAAACAATTCATACAATGTACATATTTTGCCATCAATATATACCATATTTTAAGTAAACTGTTAATATCAGTATTAATCAAAGCCTTATTTATGTGAAATGCAGTAATTCTTGACAAACCTATTTACTTTTTAAAATATTAGACCGGCTTGTATGTCCAGATCGGTTGGGCAATTAGTAACAAATAAGTTTGTCAAGTAATATCTATTTATCAGTCCAATTTGGATCATTATTAAGTGGTATAAATTAATTTATATACTTTAAAATTGCAGACTGTTCATTTTTAAGCAGCTCTTTAATATTGTCATGTTGAATGAAAATTTTAGGGTGCAGTACATTGACGTGTATAAAATTTCAAAAATTAGCTAAGAACCAGAATCTCGCTATTGATAATACATCTTGCCATTGAAGTTGTTAATCTTCTCGTAAATGTTGTCAATCATAAAAAAAATATCAGACACTATTAAGCCTTCGTCGTCAGGCTATACTAGTCCACTGCTGGACATAGCCCTTAAGCCTTACTTATGTTTAAAACTTTCAAAATTATTTAGGCAAATTTACTTTAGGCACTCTTTAGGAACACTCTTTTTAAAAGTACGCGTAAGCCTCTTCTGTATTTGTAACAATTAATTGATTAACGACAATAAAACTACATATTTTTGTACATGATGAAAAAACTTGGTTTCAGTTTACCTACTTTACCAATATAACGAATAGTGCTTTTTAGAAGAACAACAGGGACAGTATCGTTTCGCCGCATTGGACACATACTCATACATTGCCTTTGAATTTACATTATGAAATTTGTATTTATACAGTGGCAAGCAATGAAAGCGCTCGTGGGCCTAGTCGCACAGAGTGATTGGAATCAATCACTTGAGTCACAATGGGCACGGTCAGGTGCAGGATGGATCCTGTGACTACCGCCAGTGGCATTTTTTCCAAGTGCTTCCATGCTTCGCATGAATCATGGTTGTAATATTTTTCTGGTTGGGCAATAAAGTGTTCTCTATCTATCTTCGCAAGGCACGCTAAGCAGTTGATGCCGGCTGTCGTTAAGCCAAGAGCTATGTCAGAGGCCTCGTGGGCGGCTTGATAACTTCTGTGCGCCCGCCACTGTCTTACAATCCTCCACCAAACCCGACTTGGCCCCCGTGGTGGAATATGGCTTAACCTTCCTGCGATGCAGGAAGAGAACCGTGCCCCAGCAGTGGGGACATAAAAAGGTTGATATCGATACAATATCACATTCACTCACACTAGATGTGTGAACGGACCACTCGGAAGCTATAGTGCCTGGTGTTGTTTTAAATGGAACAGGCTTGCCCAGCGCCTAGATTCTGCTAATGCATTGTTGTACAATGGCAATTGCATGAACATCGCGATTTAATTTCGCTGCTGCTTTAAGTCTACGCGCGCACATACTTCTAGGCTTCAATTGTATGAAAAAACAACCCACGTGACCCTACCCCAGTATTTGTAATGGTACTAAAATGCGCTAAAAGAATCGAGGCCCAGCATCTATACTACCCTGACAGCTAGTCACCCTAGCGCACGGTCGGTTAACCCACACATTATCTAGTACGCAGACTTGGTTACGCAATCATCATCTTCAAGCTATTCTAGTCCACTGCTGGACATAGCCCTCCCCTAATGAGCGCCATAGCGCCCTGTCTTCAGCTTGCCGCATCCAGCATCTGTCTGCTGTTTTTCGGTTACGCAAACGCTCTCTGCCTACTCCTTCGGGATACAGGATGCATACGCACGGGGCCAGCCAAGCCATTGGACGCTACAACAGCGAAGCTACAACCCTAAAAACCGGTGGTACTTAACGCTCTAAGTAATTTAATTACAATCGGTAGCACATCAACGTTTAGGGTCTGTCCACATAACCACTTCACGTCAACGGAACAGTGCGGTAGGTATCATGTAGGTGGGGATAACAAAAATTTACCCACCTACATGATATACTTACACATTGAAATTAAGGCTCGCCTTAATTGGTTTGATAGGTCGATACGTTGGCAAAAAGGAATTGTAATTACAATTAAATAGTTGTATGACTTACACACAGCTTTACTTTTTTAATAGTTATAAAAACGCTCGCTAAAATGGCCGGTGGTGGAGATACCTATTGGGAGTAAAATATGCAACCACAGAGTGTAAAGAGGTTCGAAATTTCACTGATGCCGGTGAGTCGCCCATTAGCTCAGTTGGAAAGAGCGCTGGCACGGATAGCCAGAGGTCGCGGGTTCGAATCCCGGCATGGGTGGAATTTTTAGCCTCTAAATAGGTGTTTATAGTAATTGTCCTTAGCAATATAACGCCTCCAGGAAGTAGAATCTTGTTTTTATAAATAAAGCTCTGTGTAAGTTATCCAACTAATAAACTGTTTTCACAAACTGCTGTTGGCACCCGTGATTGTACCTACTTAATATTTATCTGTATAATAAATTAACCTCCATTAGGTTCATTGAAAAGCTAAAGGATAAATAATGAGTGCGATTGCAACCCTGTATGTCCCCACTACTGGGGCACGGGTCTCCTCCTGCATTGCAGGAAGGCCGGGCCATACTCCACCACGGGGGCCAAGTCCGGGTTGGTGGAGGTTTGTAACCCTGCGTTCCGAGATACGATAAAATCGATTACAGCGCGAATCCGACCAAATTTAGTAGCCCCAAAGTATCTCGCACGAAATAAAGTTTTTGTGCCTACTGCACTTATATGGATTGGCACTGTAATCGATTTCATCGAATCTCGGAACGCATCCTAAGACAGGGGCGGGCCTTACTGTCAGAAGTTATCAAGCCGCCATGGCTAAGGTCTGCCACAGCCTAGCGCAAGTAGGAACTTTGAAATTTTTGTTCGCATTTAGCCCCGTTTTAATGGCGGACATATTTTTGTCTCACTCTTTAATACTACTTAATCTTTCTTTGCTGTCAATGTCAAACTGAAAACCACAGAGCATTTAAATAAGAGACGGGACCCCCCCTATATGCTTTTGTAATGAGTTTAGCCCCGTTAGCAATACCAACCAATAGAGCAAAAATGCAATGTCAAAAGTGCTACCAACATAACAACTTGTCTGTGCATTAGGGACGTCCACTTACATTGGTACTACATTTATCGATATCGATAAATTTTCATCCAGGGGCTCCGCAGTTAGCCTAATAAAATTAATAAAAATCAATGTTTTCAATAAAACGACAAATGAAATTAGTATTTTATTATTGATTATCAAATCACAATAATTGTGGTCAAGGTCTATTGAATTTATTTCAGCAGCTATTTGGTTTTTCCTTAGAGGTGTCCAATCTGAGCGAACTTCATCAATCGGTGGTTTGGATTCAGGTGCTGAAATCGTCAAAAAAAGTTAAGTTGAGTCGTTATTGATTATTAATTTGTTGGTAAACTATGCTACTTACCGGGATAGTTCTGATAAATATGCTGAGATTCCAGGCCACAATAATTGTGGTCAAACCCTACTGGACCAATAGCAACAGCTGATATTTTGGCTGCTGTACAAGGTGCTGAAAATGATAACACTTTGTAATTTATCAAAGTAAACAAACTCTAGTTACAAAAAACTTCAGCGATACATGAAAAGTCTACGTACCAGAGTTGTTTTGTGAAGCTCGACAACTAATAGGTTTTTGTATAGCTGAATCTGAAAATAAACAATTGCAAGAATAGTCCGAAAAAAAAATAGTTTGTTCCTGTTTACCACATAACTGCATAATTGACTATGTAACTATCAAATACATTTTTATAAAAAAATATTTTAAGTTAAAAATTAGTAAAAAAAATATTTTAGTAATTCCAATCACTAACCAGTTTCAAGTGATGCGACGTGGCTACGTGGTAAGGAAACTCAGCTAGTAAGTAATCAGGAAGAGGAGGCGCATTTATAAGTAGAGAAGATACAGCCCTGTAAAAAAATGTTTATCAAAGTATGTCATTTACGTATTAAGACGTAATAATAATATTGCGTTCTAAATGATGGAGCAAAATATATTCAAATGTTCGACGTAAGGCAAGGCGTATTTTGTGTTTTATTACATAATTATTCATGAAATGTAGTAAGTGTTACATTATAAGTTTATAACACAACTCACCATTTCTTTAATCGGCTTCCTTTTAAAATAGTTGTAAAAATCTTTCGGCCGGAAATGATCTCTACAAACATATTTATGTTGGTGGAGTTTTTCGATGGGGATATACGATATAAGATCTTCCACAATTTTCACCCATTGTTTGCATCTAAAAAAAAAACAACATTCAATGCAGCCACTAATAGTGCATCGTTGAAACATTGTTATGGCTTACAGCAATTCACCCGTCATACACTGAGTAGTAATTCTGACCAAGGTACTTATCAGATATTTTTTTATCGATATTGAATATGTGTATGGCACATCACTATGACATTGAAACATCTGAGTATTTTTCTCATAGTATATTAATTACGTTATTTAACATAATTTATGATCTTGCTCTTGTGCAAGATGACAAAAACTGTAGCCAGAAATACTTACCGGTCTTCATCCCTAGGAAATTTACCCATAAACTTTCTTTTGGTACCCTTTGACCGGCTGCATCTTATTTTACAAATGGCACAAGTTCGACACCATCCGATCAATGCCAATATTAAAAGAAAATCACTAAACACTGTACAACAAGATACACACAGCTAGATATTGAACAAACTTAAAACACAAAAATTTTAACTAGAAAACGTTCTAATATGTGCCGCGTTCCGCCATATTTGTTATGTTTTCAGTTTGACATTGACAGCAAAGAAAGAGTAAGTAGTATTAAAGAGTGAGACAAAAATATGTCCGCCGTTAAAACGGGGCTAAATGCGAACAAAAATTTCAAAGTTCCTACTTGCGCTAGGCTGCTGAAAACACAAATTAAACAGGCTGAAAACATAACAAATATGGCGGAACGCGGCACATATTAGAACGTTTTCTAGTTAAGTTTTTTGTGTTTTAAGTTTGTTCAATATCTAGCTGTGTGTATCTTGTTGTACAGTGTTTAGTGATTTTCTTTTAATATTGGCATTGATCGGATGGTGTCGAACTTCTGCCATTTGTAAAATAAGATGCAGCCGGTCAAAGGGTACCAAAAGAAAGTTTATGGGTAAATTTCCTAGGGATGAAGACCGGTAAGTATTTCTGGCTACAGTTTTTGTCATCTTGCACAAGAGCAAGATCATAAATTATGTTAAATAACGTAATTAATATACTATGAGAAAAATACTCAGATGTTTCAATGTCATAGTGATGTGCCATACACATATTCAATATCGATAAAAAAATATCTGATAAGTACCTTGGTCAGAATTACTACTCAGTGTATGACGGGTGAATTGCTGTAAGCCATAACAATGTTTCAACGATGCACTATTAGTGGCTGCATTGAATGTTGTTTTTTTTTTAGATGCAGACAATGGGTGAAAATTGTGGAAGATCTTATATCGTATATCCCCATCGAAAAACTCCACCAACATAAATATGTTTGTAGAGATCATTTCCGGCCGAAAGATTTTTACAACTATTTTAAAAGGAAGCCGATTAAAGAAATGGTGAGTTGTGTTATAAACTTATAATGTAACACTTACTACATTTCATGAATAATTATGTAATAAAACACAAAATACGCCTTGCTTTACGTCGAACATTTGAATATATTTTGCTCCGTCATTTAGAACGCAATATTATTATTACGTCTTAATACGTAAATGACATACTTTGATAAACATTTTTTTACAGGGCTGTATCTTCTCTACTTATAAATGCGCCTCCTCTTCCTGATTACTTACTAGCTGAGTTTCCTTACCACGTAGCCACGTCGCATCACTTGAAACTGGTTAGTGATTGGAATTACTAAAATATTTTTTTTACTAATTTTTAACTTAAAATATTTTTTTATAAAAATGTATTTGATAGTTACATAGTCAATTATGCAGTTATGTGGTAAACAGGAACAAACTATTTTTTTTTCGGACTATTCTTGCAATTGTTTATTTTCAGATTCAGCTATACAAAAACCTATTAGTTGTCGAGCTTCACAAAACAACTCTGGTACGTAGACTTTTCATGTATCGCTGAAGTTTTTTGTAACTAGAGTTTGTTTACTTTGATAAATTACAAAGTGTTATCATTTTCAGCACCTTGTACAGCAGCCAAAATATCAGCTGTTGCTATTGGTCCAGTAGGGTTTGACCACAATTATTGTGGCCTGGAATCTCAGCATATTTATCAGAACTATCCCGGTAAGTAGCATAGTTTACCAACAAATTAATAATCAATAACGACTCAACTTAACTTTTTTTGACGATTTCAGCACCTGAATCCAAACCACCGATTGATGAAGTTCGCTCAGATTGGACACCTCTAAGGAAAAACCAAATAGCTGCTGAAATAAATTCAATAGACCTTGACCACAATTATTGTGATTTGATAATCAATAATAAAATACTAATTTCATTTGTCGTTTTATTGAAAACATTGATTTTTATTAATTTTATTAGGCTAACTGCGGAGCCCCTGGATGAAAATGTATCGATATCGATAAATGTAGTACCAATGTAAGTGGACGTCCCTAATGCACAGACAAGTTGTTATGTTGGTAGCACTTTTGACATTGCATTTTTGCTCTATTGGTTGGTATTGCTAACGGGGCTAAACTCATTACAAAAGCATATAGGGAGGTCCCGTCTCTTATTTATATGCTCTGTGGTCTGCCATTACATGACAGCCGGTATCGACGGCCGGCGGTATTATTAATAAAAATATACAAAGGTATCCCATCGTAATCAAACCCAGGATCTCCCGAATAGGAAGCGTCCCATAAGGCCTCTGACATGACTTCTTCTTCTTAAGTTTATATTATGTAGTCCACTGCTGGACATGGCTTAACGACTGCCATTACATGACAGCCGGCACCCACGGCTAACGTGCCGGCTTTCGTAAATAACGAGTATTATTTATTTATTTACACAGTTCTTGTAACATTACAGCCAACACCAAATCGTTACAGAATTAAAGACAACCTCTCACAACGATCTCTCTAGCATTATCTTACATTCATACATCAAAACTTTTATCCCATCCACAAACAAATCACAGTGAGGGCAGGCGTCCGTCACTCGCTTAAGGTCACGCGTTATATACCTGCCGCCCGGCGTATCGTCCACGATACAACCGACACAGGGCCGCTACGCCCACCTGAGCGCTCGCACCGCACGTTTCCCGCGTTTACTACTCGAAATGCCGAAACGAAATTTGTGCAGTGGATGGGTGTAAAAGTAAAAAAACAAATGAAGAGTTATCATTTTTTTCACTGCCGAGAGACGAAGAAAGGTAATTAGTATTTTAAATCTTATATTAAACGTCGATTTCTTTAAACATTTAGGTAGGTAGGACTATAAAAGTAACATAAATACATAAAGGTAACTGCTTTTTTTCGTGGACTTGTTGATTTCGATTCTAAATAACCACATCCGTTCTAACATTATTATGCGTAAGTGTCTCTGTCTGTCACGTTTTCACGGCTGTACTGTCGCTATAGGTACCGAAAATTTAAAAAAATGCATAGTCGTAAATTGATGGAAAATGACAAAAATAACAATTTTATAATAGTTCGCTCCACGACTTAGCAGTTGCTAAAAGTCGTGGAGTTGTGAAAAACAAATACATACACGACAAAGATGGGTAGTTGCCATCGATCAAATATTACTACTTTAGTAATAGTTTATCTATGGTAGTTTCCATCTTTGTCGTGCATGCATTTGTTTTTAATGTTAATTTAATTTAGGATCAACTAAATTGGCTTTTTAGTGTTTCGTAGTAAACATTAGAAACATGGATGTCAAATATTTAGGTATTTCTCGAATTCAAACCAATATAATGTGGTCGATTCTGACCGCCACGCCCAATCTAAAAACTAAAATCAATTCTGTCTCTCCCCTTCCTCTTAAATATTTGTCTAGGAATAGAGAGGGACAAATAGAACCCATTCCAATTTCAGGATTAAACGTGGCGGTCAAAATCACCCACAATGAAGAAAAAATTAGTTTATAATAATAATAAATAAATAAATAAATATTTATAGACATATTACACAGATCTCGTTAGCCCTATACTAAGTACAACTAAATGACTTGTGTTATAGGTGCTAATTCGACGATAGATTTAATACAATAAATACATAGATAACATCCAAGACCCGAGACAAACTAGAAAAGTTCGTTTCCTAGTTTGAGCCGGCCGGGGATCGAACCCGACACCTTTGGTTTTACAGCAGCGTGCCAAACTGCTCACCGAGGCCGTCCGAGGAGTTTGATACCTTAATGTTTGCTTTTCAGATGCCGCAATTGGCTTGAGATAATAGGGAGTCCTGATCTAATAACAACTCAAACAAAGCCAGCTTGTCATTTTATATTACATATTTTTGACAAATAAATATGGTTATTTCACAACATTCATTTTATTACAGTAATAATCATCATAGGTACAACCCTTGCGCATTCGTGCGACGACGCGCTTGCACGTGAGTCGCACGGTGGGCAACACAATCTCGACTCTTTGAGCGGGTACTTACGGTATATTTCTCCTAGCTGTGAACAGTAGTTATTATTATTAAAATTTTGTAGGCTATTATAGCGTAGGTATTTTCGCTTTAGTATGGGAGTGATGTATCTGTTACGTAGTAACTATTATCTGATCTGTGGTGAGGGGCTGCTTCTAGCAGGGAGCTCAGCAGCCGCAGCGCGCGCGCTACGGCTACGCTATTATGCTTTAATGGCACTCATTAGGGGAGGGCTATGTCCAGCAGTGGATTAATATAGCCTGGAGAAGAAGAAGATGCCTAAATAAACAAAAATGCCTAAATAAAGTTAAATTCCCACTGCCTATTCTTGCCAATCTGTAAAAGAAGATAAAGTCGATGGTAGATTGCTGACCACATTTTTCTTGGAAAGGCGGTTTTAACGTAACCGATTAGAGTGCACTTAACAAAAGGCTCATGTTCTATTAGACCGCAATATATCATACATTAGACTGTACTATGTCCTGCGTTCATTCGATAGCAGATCAACCTTTACATTTTTGTTGAAAGTCGCCCTTAACGTATTAAGACTGTTAAAAGTCCATGTTGTCCCAAGTACCCACGTTTTATGGCAACTGATTAGAGTGCATGTATGTAAGGATGATGTAAAGACATACTTCTAGGTCTGAAGGACCACCAAGGTACTTTCAATAAAACAAAAAGATTTACGTATCACACCATTTGTATTTCCACCATACGCTGTTAACATTTCTTTTTATATAAAAAGTTTTTACATACATTGTACATCATTCGTAATCACCATACGATATTATGTAAATGGTACAATATACTCGGCGACAGCCTGATAACCCATTTCAGCTCTTAAACAGGTTAGCATAAGTCTGAATATCGAACAAAAACGAGGTACATACATTTTGCTTTTACTATACAAATATTTATTTTATTTATTTTCAGAGTGTCGGTCAGGTATGTTGTATTTGAACAAAATAATAGTCGAGTCATAAAGACAAGAGACTTGGACTATGTAATGCAGGGTATGCACGAATACTTACTTTAAAAAAAGTTCCAAAATAAACACTTTCAGGTAAAATTTGGTAAACCTTTGCCTACCACATAATGCGTAAACGTCAGAGGTTTCTAAAACTATAGTTACTTCATGATTTTGACATCTCACGGTTTTCTTTCTCATTTAATACGCTACAAGTTTAGGTTCACTACAAAAGTTTTACGTAGGTACCTAATGTTAAACATTACATTTAAATCTCGCTCCTACCTATTTATATTAACTCCATAATTGACTTTTCGACAGTTTAAAGTCGAGCCTGACATTGGTACAAATCTAAGTTTAAGTTGGGAATATTTTTCGTCGATGCAGACATAAATATATACAATGAAAAAAATCCATAGACAAAGTGCTGTACTTTAAAAACAATGTGGCACATTGTGCAGTGCTATTATTTCTTTGGCAGTGGCGTTTAGGATGCGCGTGTGCGGTGATGCGTGCCTTTGCTAGTCTACGGTGATAGGCAGTGTTGGGCATAAAGGTATTGTAATTACAATTACGTATTTGGAATTTATAAGATGCAATGAAAAGGAATTGTATTATATATTCCAACGATATATTGGTAATTCAATTCCTTAAAATCCAATTCCTTTTTCATAAACTCCCCCATTTTTTTTTTCGGTTAGGTATTTTGTTTTAATTCCTTTGAAAATTAAATTGAAATACAACTAAACTGAAAATATTCGGCAAATATCAGATATCCAATTAGGAAAATTAATTGGTATTCAAGGAATTGAACTACTGACTAGAAAGTTACCCAATACAATACCGTGTACTCTGAATTACACGTAATTCTATTACTTACTTGGCATTGAATTGGAAATCTTTACCAGGGATTTTGGGAACCCAACACTGACGATAGGATATTACAGCTTTATTTTTGAAAGACACACAGCGATATAAAAATTTGTAAAAAGGGGACTTTACTCGTTAGAACAACTTTACTGGGTGAAATAATTCGAAAACGCGAAACAAAATTCAGCTTCATATTTAACATTTACGAGTAGTTTTTGTTATTATAGAACAGCTGAAATTTTTTCACGACTTCAACGATGCATTGGTCCGTTGTGTACACCCCTTTATATCCTATAGAGGATTAGGTACCTCTAAATTGACCAATTCTTGAATGACATCGACTAGAGTTTGTCGTTTACAACTTTTGAATTAATAAAAGATTTCAGATTTTTTATTTCATGTTTTTTTTATTTGTGTGAAATAAAATGGACGTTCTTCCAAGTTAATTTTACTGCAGATTGCTACATAGATAGAGCACGTAAAGCACTACTTTACGTATAATTAAGTAAGTGTTTAAAGAAATATCAATCAGATAAATATCTCATAGAATTTGCTTCATGGACTCACTGCACTGATTGTCCAGCCCGGGTAGTACGACAACGCTGGCAGAAGTCGCGACTTTCCAGTACATTAACTGTCAAATTCTGACATTTAGCGCCACAAAATGCGTGAATCGTACTACACAGGCAGTATAATTTCGCCAATGGCACGTGTTAGACAAAGTTGCAAAACTCAAATTCTAATTGACGCGTGAAGTGGGGGCATACTTCACGCGTCAATTAGAATTTGAGTTTGTAAATGCGCATTTTAGAGTTACCTATTTCGAGTGAGACAGAGCGAATTTTATGGCGTTTTCAAACTCGATAGGTACCCATGTTCGTTATATAAGTTTACGTAGGTACGGACGACAGCAGGTTAACCGTTACAGTTTAGTAGGCAGCTAAGTCCATCGTAACGTTACGGGGCCACGATGTGAAGTGGAAACAGAGGAAGTTCAGAAAAAAGCTAATAAGACTACCTACCAATGGTAGTCTAAGGCCAGTATTACAGAAGCGTACTCAAGCGCCGATCTCTAAGTACTTAAGACTAGTTTTGAGTATGGATTTAATTTTAGAACGTTACTTGAGTCGAGATTCATCAAGCGCGACTCAACTGAGTAATAGCTAATTCGAGAACGATACTTGGGTAGCAATCTCTACTTAAGTAAAGATCAAATCTGTATTTACTCAAGTGTGGTCGGAACCACGCTTGAGAGTCGATCGGCATTCGTATATTTGAATACCTTAATTACTATGACGAAAAAGTTAATGATAGCAGCAGCCCCTTAGGCATTTAAGGGACGCTAAAGACCCCTACTGCATGGATTGTAATAAGTGTTTGTGTGCAAAAACTATTACATTAATATTGGGGTGGTTTGAATGAATAAATTTCACGCAACACAATCACTTCGCGAGCGCTTCCGTACTTCGCAAGGTGCGTTAAGCCGTTGGTGCCGGCTGTCATATAATGGCAGTCGTTAAGCCATGTCAAAGGCCTTATGGGCGGCTTGATAACTTCTGACTGTAAGACCCGCTGCTGTCTTACAATCCTCCACCAACCCGGACTTGGCCCCCGTGGTAGAGTATGGCTTAACCTACTTGCGATGCAGGAAGAGACCCGTGCCCCAGCAGTGGGGACATACAAGGGTTGATAACGAACACAATCACTTCACCTCGTCCCAAACTAGGATATCTATACATGTACTTTGATAATCAGGCAAGAACGTCACAAACATGAAAGTACACAGAGACTGTGGTCACTTGTACAAATATATAGGCCCACAGTGGGAATCGAACTAACAAGCTCGGTCTTGGTAACCAAGCGCCTTAGCGGCTAGGCCAACAAGACAGTCACAAAGAGGAATAAATAAAATAATCAGTAAAACAATCTCAGCTTTTTTATTGCTCATAAATTTGTAACCTAATTGACACATATTCTATAAATCCGCTGTGTTGAAGTTGACTTTTTATCTTCCTCGAGGAGGAATCCCCTCCACTGTGGTGAAGTTGAAGTCATGTGTTCAACGAGCAGGTTCCTCTCCACTGCGATGAGGTTGAAGTTTTATGTTTACCGAGCAGGTTTCTCTCCACTGCGGTGAGGTTGAAGTTTTATGTTCAACAAGCAGGTTCCTCTCCACTGCGCTGAAGTTGATGTTTTATGTCCAACGAGCAGGTTCCTCTGCACTGCGGTGAAGTTGAAGTTTTATGTTCAACAAGCAGGTTCCTCTCCACAGCGGTGAAGTTGAAGTTTTATGTCCAACGAGCAGGTTCCTCTGCACTGCGGTGAAGTTGAAGTTTTATGTTCCATGAGCAGGTTCCTCTCCACCGCGATGAAGTTGAGTATTTGTCTTCTACGTGGAGGACCCTCTCCACTGCAGTAAAGTTGACTTTTTATGTTCCACAAGGAGGATTCTTTCCACTATGGTGAAGTTCCTTGTTCTCATTTTTTCACATCTCGTTTCAAAACAGCGATTAATGTTCAAATTAAACCACACCGACTATGTATTTAGTAAACATAGCTAAATAGACAGACGTCAAGAGAATTAATTTATCGACATTTGTTACGTTCCGTTCTGTACTCAAAGCGAATAAATAAACAAGAAGCGTGAACGTTTTACTTCCTTTAAATATACGGTTCATTACAAACTAATAACTAAATATATAAACTTTGAACATTTTATTTACGAATACATAAACATTATTTTAGTTTCCTCTGTATAATTTGACATAATTTACTAAGTTTCATCGTCACGTTTTTGTAACATGCGTAAAACGGAATAAAAATCTACACTTGTATTTTTCTTGTCATAGAAAACAAACTTTGATCATAGACAATCTGATTGCAGTTCTGAATCTCTACTTAAGCAGTGATTGGCTGATCTCTACTCAAGAACTGTTTGAAAATAAAGGGAGTGCTTGAGCATCGATTCAGCGCTCAAGTAATGATTGGGCGATCTGAGATCAATCTGTGCTTGAGCATCGTTCTGTAATACCGGCCTAAGACAGTGGCTTTCTGAACTACAAAGGAACATACATTCGCATATTCTGCGATCAGGAAGCACTTCGCGTTACATACATCTATCTTTTTTTCGTTCTTACCACTTTAATTTTCCTGGACTTTCACAAAAAATTCGAAATCGACGTTAGCCATTTGGGTCCACTTGTTCTCAAACAGCGAGACTAAAAAATTTTTTCTTATATAGATAGATATTTATTCATGTAGAAATTGACCTGAAGCAAGCGGGCGTTCGGTTGGTTCGTCTAGGGTCTCTACATACTCGTAGTTTGAGATTAGATCCACGAGACATGTGCAGAGGTATTGCATGTGGTACATGTGCCGGGATATTCTTCTTCCGTCTGTCGGTTGGTAGGTCGATCAGTTTGTCTGTCCGTTCATCGTCGGTACCTACCGAGCAGCCCTCCTATTACGTAGCATTCCACTCTATCGAGTGAAGCGTTTAGACGACTCCTAAGTGTCAAATAATGTATGCATTTGACAGCCGGAGTAGCCTTAAAAAAGTAAAAATGTACGTCACGCAACTCAGTGGATACTTACGTAATAATGCCCCAGGTTGGTCGTTTGTTAGGTCCGTAGGTCAATCAGTGCGTCGGTCGTGATTTGTCCGTCGGCCCCGTGGTTAGTTCCCGTCCATTCATCCGTCAGTCCGTCGTCCTAAGCCACAAAAAGTGACATAATATCCATCGCAAGGGCTAATAAAGCTCGGTCGCTGTGGACATTTTTCACAGATCAATAATGAACCGGACATTATGAAAATTGATGTGAAGATATTCTAATATAATTTCTAAGACAAAGTTATTGTCACATTTATAATTGTTTTCCTTATGTTTGGACGTCAGAACATATTTTAGCGCTTAATTTTAATTGCATACACTCGTGCAGACATAATCTACTTACTATATTCCTTAAGAGCACCTTCCTTTAAGAGTGTTTTGAAGCACATTTTAGGCGTTTATGAATTTAAATAAGTTACATTAGTTCGGAGCTCTACCTCGGGTGCTCAAAAATGTGCCCTTAATGGAATCTTAAACATTATCATAGAGACTAATATGTTATATAGAAATCTCAGAATTGGAAAAAATCTACTTAATTCGTTACTAAAAATCGAGACATCAGTGGTATTGAAATATACAGATAGAAAAGATTACATAACTTAAATAATTTTAAAAATTCTTTACACACGTTTCCTACTTAGCATTGTATTCGTTTAAATAAGAAGTACACTTAGCAACTCATAAGAACTAAAAAAACAAACAAAGAAAACTGATTAGACTTGTATCTAACAAAATAACAATACTTATCAACAAAAACCTTAAATACTTGAACTTTTATGCAATTTTGATTGTATACAAAATGTTTGTGAGAATTTATTGTTTCTCTCATGATTTGTATTCTGCCTATTTATGTGAGTCGCATGTTACTAACATATTTTTTTAAGTATTTGTATTGAACTGTGCTATTTTTAAATACGCATATCGGAATACATAGTTTACAACATTTGTTCTATATCTTTTGATTTGTTTTTATTAGAAAATCACCTCCCGCTTATATTCAAGAATTGCATACGAGCGTGAGTTTCATAAAATCATAATATTGTTAACTCTGATATTCCGAAAAACTTGAAAAAAACAGTCGTAGGACATAAGTTTTTACTACACATCATTGAAGTTTGACGACCTCTGTGGCGTAGCGGTAGCGCGTCTGCCTACCATGCAAGAGGTCCCGGGTTCGAATCCCGGCTGGAAACAAAAAAAAAAGTCCAGGTCTTGGATGTTTACATGTTTGTGATGTCGTTGTTTCTGGTTTCCACGACACAGGGTATCCTAGTGTGGGGCCAGAAGCAATGTATGTGCCTGTATGTAAATGTTATGTTATGTTATGTTAAGTATTTCAGGAAATGCGGATTTAAAAAATAACCCTGTGTTTACATGCAGAGTGATTCATAATTGCCGTCTTACTTTAGTGGGTAGTTCTACTTAACAATGTTTTCTTTTCGGTTTCTCTGAAGATTTATACAACGAGTAACTGAACAATGCAAAATGTGAAAATGTTTTGTCCTATTTTTATTACATACAATCCAGATACTTAATGGTATGAAAAATAAAATTGAGAATTTTAAGCTTGTATGTCTACAGAAAGAAACAAAATCCTCCTATACTTACCAAAAATGTGGGATATACGTCCAGAACGAACCACTTCCGCTTAGAAAATATCAGTTGTTCCATACCTACTAAAGTTACCACCGCGGCATTAAAATGTGACTGTTCGTATTGACTAATCCCCATTTTAAAAGTAATATAGGAATTTTATTTCGCTCTGTGTAGTGGTTCAACTATCGATAGGTACCGAAGAAACAGTTTTCAGATTTTGCATCAATAACAGGAATTAATGTTGATGTAGCGAAAGAACGTCAGGATCGTGGCAAGTGGCATACCCTGGTCTCTGCCTACTCCTACAGGCGTGATGTTGTTTTTAATAACAGTTTGTATTCTGTCGTTATATTTTATTGTACCCCAGATAAATCGTAATTGTCTTCGATACTGTTCAGGTTTTCCCTACATTCTGATATCAAGTAATTTGTTCGTTCTAGCTCCTTCATTCAAGAAATATCACTATGATAATAAGGGTTATCAATGTTTTCACTTTGATAGTATTGACAAAAAAAAAAGTTTCTCCCGGAAAAAGGTTACAAAAATACATATTTTATTTCAATCAGATTCGATCTGGGGGTAAGCAAATCTTTTTTTATCGAAGTCAAAATAATTATAAAAGGGATGATCTTTCCAGAACTAACGTGGAAACTGAGTGACTTAGGACGAGCAAACTTTACTTCACGTATTTTAACGAATTCTATGAACGCTTGTTTGCATGTAGATCAAAGCTGAATAGAACGAATGTCATTAAACCATTAGTACCTACTCTGCTACGACTCATCAGCGACGGAATCAGCCTGCGTAGTACGACGACGCCAGTCACAAGTCAAAAGTCGCGACTTTCCAGTAGAATTTCAAACTGTCAAAATTTGACATTTTAGCGCCAAAAACGCGTCACTCATGCCATCGTACTACCCGGGCAGATGTTTGGATTACTTTCGATTATAATATTTTTATTTTTAATGCACTAACCCGTGCTAAGGACAAGTTTAAAAACCTATTTAGAGGCTGAAAATTCCACCCATGCCGGGATTCGAACCCGCGATCTCTGGCACGGATAGCCAGAGGTCGCGGGTTCGAATCCCGGCATGGGTGGAATTTTTAGCTTCTAAATAGGTTTTTACTTTCGATTGTCGAGACATTACAGACGGCTAGTAGACAGAGTCAAACAGAACTACCCCTAAAGGGGCACTCTAGCAAAGAGCAGACAATGCAAGCTACGGACTTACAGCAGATATGGGATTCTAAAAACCTATTTAGAGGCTAAAAATTCCGCCCACGCCGGGCCTCGAACCCGCGACCTCTGGCCAACCGTACCAGCGCTCTCCCAACTGAGCCAATGGTCAAGTGCCGGCATCAGCGAAATTTTCGAACCTGCTTACAATATTTTCTGTATTACTTAAAGAGATATAGGATTAGATATGGGATTGGCAAGGCCGAACAGGAAAATCGATACAATGCCCGTTTCATATCAGAGGGAGTGGTGGGTGGGTAACTATATCTGTACGGCCTCAGACTCGTACTTATGGGCTACTGTAATTCGACTCTGTGACGTCGCAATGATATGCCCGGACTAGCATTTGTATACTTCGCACCAGTTAGAATTTCCCTGAGTAAAGTAATATTCCGGATTGGTGGAGGCTTGCAAGACTAGTGGCTGGTCTTACTGTCAGATGTTTTCAAACCGCCCTAAGGCCTCGGACTTGGACGGCCTTGGCCTCAGGGAAGAGACCCGTGCCCCTCGGTGGGGAGATAATGGGTTGATGATAGTTAAAATATTGTAGTTTACTTAGCTCCCACTGTAGGGCACAGGAAATTCCGCAGAGAGAGGGTTTGGGGTAGTTCCCACTATGTCCACCGCGGATTGGCGAGCTTAACACCTCACGGTATTTTCTTTAAGCGTTAGCGACTTGATTTGTTACTATATATTGACAAATGTACGTAATAAAGTCATTAGGCGGGGTACGAACCCACAGCCTCTTGAACGTGCGGGTAGCGTTCTACCGACCCACTACAGCCGTTTAAAAGTTTAAGCGTTAAATCACGGAAAAAACTTCATATTATTTATCTTGTTATTAAATGTAAAGTATTCACATCTCCACACCGACTCCCCAAGGTTTGCTGGAAGAAATCTCTTACAGAGATAAGCTCGCCTTTCATTTCGCTCGAAAATGTATTTCGTTTTTGTGTCTTTCGTGTGCAATGAAGTATAATTCAATTAAAAATTTCAAAATTAAAAAACAAATTATTGTCCCTACCTTGGTATGTAAAATGATTGACCATCTCATTAAACGACGAAATTAACTGTGTATTCTCTTAATAAAAGAAAAGGTTTTCATAAACCTACCCAGGGAAAGTTATCTGGTGCGGAGTGTAGTATTGCTTTCTTGAATTGATCACCTAAAAAAACAATTTCTTCCAATATTAATGCCTATACGAAGCCAGTTGCACGCCATTTCATACAATTAGTTCAGATAGTTTGGTCATTACTCAATCAGTATAATTAAAAAATGTATACTAGACTGTACCCTACCTTAGGAAAAACGCATCTCCAAAATGGTCTAAAAATGGTGAAAATTTACAATAATTTTATTAAAATTATCGATGAAGTAAAACAATATGGCGGCTGGCAGCTGGCTTTACAAGGTCCGTTAAATTCTTAGTCAACGATTGGACGATATCGGTCGCTAGTTGACGCTTAATCAGTGCACTCTCGAATTACATTTATAAAAACAATAATTTCTTCGCAAGAAAATAAGTACCTAGTACCTTTTTTTCTTAGAGCGAGCTATCATGTGTCATTCATTCAATAATCGTACGTAACCCACGGATGTAAATTTACATCCTTGACGTAACCATTCACTCTGCACAATCCAACGCCACAGAGTCACCTACTTTATACACAAAAAACAAACAGCAACACACTTAAACAAATCAGGTATCGTAATCCTCGTCTATCTGCAGATTACCCGAATTTAAATGGTCCACGGTGACTAGTGTATGTGTCGAAACACTGGGTCTAGTCTCCACCTTCCTACTTTCCACGCTTTTGTACTGCCTCTGTACTGGCACAGGTATCTTAATATGTTGCTTGACTTCGGCATTCACCCCAACGGCGTTCGCCACCGTCGAGTCCAGCACCTTTATTTCTGGCATTACTAAACTCTTCGAGAAGTCTATGTTGAGGATCGGCGCTACAGGCGTGAGAGGCGTCAAGGGCGTTTTTGGCATGGCGACGTTGTTGTTGAGAGGCCGCAGGCCTGAACTGATCAAGGGCCTAACGTCCGGCGTCTTTGGCAAAGGAATCGGGACCCTCTGGAGTTCCCGTTGGAGCTCTACAGAGTTCAAAGTCGCGTAGCTGGACGTCGAAGGCTGTGGCGTCGCGTACGTAGGGTTTAGCGTTATCACGCTCTTGTGTTGGACCTCCTCGTTCAGGTTTAGAGTCTCCTGGTAGAAGTTCGCGCTCCTTACCCGTTTCACGTCGGTGGTTTTCTTCGATAGATCTATAGCCTCTTCGCCAGATACGATTGTGGAGGTGATCGTTTCGGTCCTGGGCGGCCGTAGGTCACCCTCGCAGGACTGGACGTGTCTGAGGGACTCACGAGTGACTGGCATATGTTGGACTCGGAGGTCGGAGCTGTTCGAGCTGTTGGAATCTTCCCTCGCTAACCTCCGCGGCGCTACTGGCATTTCTGAGAATCTGTTGGGATCGAAAAAGTGTGTTTAGTCACAATTCACGGTTAATATAATATAAAAATACCACTTTTTCATGATAAACCTAGCTAGGTTAAATAGCGCTGGTGCATTTGGCTACGGATTGAGATTAAGTGTTGCGCTGCGGATTTTACGGTTTTACTGCTCAATTTACACGTCGAGTTTAGCATGAAGGTCAGTTGTGAAGGTAGTGAGAAATTTTGAGCGGACATATTGGCGCCGCCATTTTGAATTTCGAACCACACCGCTCCTAAAAACAACCCAATACCCAATTTGGGCCAAATCGTGAGCATTCGAGAACCATTTTACCCCATCGATCATAGGTTCTTCGACAGATGTGCATTTAAAAGAATATATAGTTGAAATGTATTTTTAAGCTGAAATTCCTAGGGTCGTCTGGAAGAAATTACTATTAGCAATAAGGCCGCCAAAGTCAGTACTCCGTATTATCCTATTTTTATTTTTAATGCACTAACCCGTGCTAAGAACAAATTTAAAAACCTATTTAGAGGCTAAAAATTTCACCCATGCCGGGATTCGAACCCGCAACCTCTGGCTATCCGTACCAGCGCTCTACCAATTGAGCCAATGGGCGACTCACGGCATCAGTGAAATTTCGAACCTCTTTACAATATTCTCTGTATTACGTACAGGCAGCGACATCTGACTTAAGCAAAAGGTAGTCGGGGCTGTAAGTAATGCAATTTGCTTAAGTCAGATGTCGCTGCCTGTACGTAATACAGAGAATATTGTAAAGAGGTTCGAAATTTCACTGATGCCGTGAGTCGCCCATTGGCTCAATTGGTAGAGCGCTGGTACGGATAGCCAGAGGTTGCGGGTTCGAATCCCGGCATGGGTGAAATTTTTAGCCTCTAAATAGGTTTTTAAATAAGTACTCCGTATCCTTACTTTTTATGTCACGTGCTCTGGTGTATTTTAGATAGAGAACACTTTATTGTACATAAAAAACGAAACTAAACAGATATTTTTTAACCTAAGAGTACAGACAGCGGCCTTATAACTAAAAGTGATCTCTTCTTGACAATCTTGGGATGGACTGGGGCACTACATTGGACAAGAAAGTAGATGTACAAACGAGTCAAATTATTTCAGATGTACATATAATATGAATGATACATGCTTTGTTATACTAACTGTAAATAGTTAAAACCCGTGCTAAGGACAATTTTAAAAACCTATTTAGAGGCTAAAGATTCCACCCATGCCGGGACTCGAACCCGCGGGTTGTCCTTAGCACGGGTTAATGCATTAAGAAGTATATAATCATGTGGGTACAGCGATATAATCCCGATGTAATAACCTGCAAAGTAGGTAGTCGGGGCTGCAAGTTATGCTAATTACTTCAGCCTGATGTTGCTGCCTGTACGTAATACAAAGAGTAGTGTAAAGAGGTTCGAAATTTCACTGATGCCGGTAAGTCGGCCATTAGCTCAGTTCGGACAGCGCTGGCACGGTTAGCCAGAGGTTGCGGGTTCGAGTCCCGGCATGGGTGGAATTTTTAGCCTCTTAATAGGTTTGTGAATTGATTTTATGCCACACCTGGCCATAAAGTGGCTTTTGCCGCACGCTGCGCGTACGGAAAAAGCCGCTTTCTGGCCAAGTGTAGACATAAAAAGATGTACACAACACGGGAGGTAATAAAGACAGCTCTCGATCGCATATTTACGTCCCTCGCTTGCAGCTCGGGCCGCAAACTTATACTATCTCGGCCTTTCTTTGTATTACCACCCTAGTTGTGTAATGTACTATTACGTAGTAGTAGTAAGTAGGTTATTACCTCCAAATGGGGATTGTAGGTGACTAATTAGCGCTCTAGGGTAATAAAAAAAAAATTGGCCTTTTTGCATCTACTTAATGAGATGATTTATACAGCGTCCAGTGGTATCTTCACTCACACACTAGATGGGTGAAGGGACCACTCCGACGCTGTAGTGCCTGGGACATGGTTTTATAGATGGTTTTTAGGTTTTTAGGCTAGGGTAATAATGCAGCTGAAAAAGCCCCAATGGCGGTAAGTAAAAAGAAACACTTCTTTCTTTCAGAAAGTTCGCGTACATCTAACCATCATACTGGCAATAGACAACATGCATTCAGCCCAATGACCAATTTGCTATTCAGCCTTGTCTTCGTGTGAGTACAAGTCATCAATTTTAAATATCGAACGGCGAAGCTCAATTGGTTCTTGAAAAAAAATTAAAAACTTCTTAACTTGATTCTTTTTTATGAAAAAAGGCGGGAATAGAAAACTTTTACTTTAAATATTGTTTGCTGGCACGGATAGCCAGAGGTCGCGGGTTCGAATCCCGGCATGGGTGGAATTTTTAGCCTCTAAATAGGTTTTTTTTTAAATTGTCCTTAGCACGATTTGTGCATTAAAATAATGTTTGTTAAATGTTTTATTCTTGTAGTGCCTCACAATCGAGATGTAAAGCAGAATAGTTAGCTCGGGTGTACCAATTGCACCCTCAAACTATAGGCGCCTTCGCTGCGCTAGTGCGCTGCAATATCTCGGGCTGCAATTGATGCAACACTTGGCTACTAATCGTAAACAATATTGTTATCTAACGTACCTAGATGAATTTGGCGAGTTTTCTGCACTCATCATCTCCTTTTCTTCCGCCGCTGAGACGTCGGGTATATTCTTGACCTGAAATTGTTAATTAAACGTCTGTGAAAACGAATTTGTGACACCCATCCGCAAAATGAATTGTAGTAACAAATTCCAATGATGTAGTTGGAATATTCATATAATATACAAGCGGACCCAGCCAACTTCGTACCGCCTAACAGTCGATTCTTTTTTTGCCCCTCCGTAAGAACCATCCTCGTACTTCAAGGTATGCTAAAAAAAGAATTATCGAAATCGGTTCAGCCAGCTGCTCTCGAGATTTGCGCTTACCAACACATTCAGCGATTCATTTTTATATTATAAGAAGATTACATTAATACTAGCTGACCCCTTAAACGTTGTTTTACCATCTACCAAATATCATCATCGACCCATTATGACCCCCACCAACGGGCACGGGTCTCTTCCCCGAGGGAGGTATAGGCCATACTCCACCACGGGGGCCAAGTCCGGATTGGGGGAGGCTTGCAAGACTAGTGGCTGGTCTTACTGTCAGAAGTTTTCAAGCCGCCCTAAGGCCTCCGACTTGGCTTAACGACTGCCATCTAACCAGCCGGCAGCCGGCACCAACTGCTTAACGTGCCGTGCCTTGCGAAGCACAGAATAGCTCGCTCTGTACACCTTTTTTTATATTTCTTTAATTTTCAAAAATTTTAAATTACGTCACTCATTTTTGAGATTTCCCCCATTTTTAACATTACGACTTAATTTTTGAACTAAAACGTTCGTAAGCACAACACATTGTAGACTTTTACTCACCATGATTAAGCTCTGCGAATCGGAGCGAAACCTGGTCGGACTTTTCCGATATAACAACACCCGTGAGTAGATCCGGACTAAAAGTCTAAAATTACGACTTTACATTTCGACAAGACCGGTCTAGATAAATCTTCTGTTTTTTGCCTGCTTATTCTGTTTTTTTATACAGTTTTACGTTTATATACAAATAAAATATACAAACACATTTAAATAAAGCACAAAGTTGAAGTCGTTCCAGTTTTATTATTTATTAAAAGTTTTACAACATCACAGGCTCAATTATTACGCGTGCCCCCCGCGGATTGGAAATTTCAAACGCTGAGGTAGTGAAGTAGATACTCAGGTTCCACACGATGTTTTCCTTCGCCATTAGCATGTGGTATTGCTACTGTAACTTCACAAATGTAAGATAAGATAAGATAAGATAAGATAAGATAAGATAAGATAAGATAAGATAAGATAAGATAAGATAAGATAAGATAAGATAAGATAAGATAAGATAAGATAAGATAAGATAAGATAAGATAAGATAAGATAAGATAAGATAAGATAAGAATATTCTTTATTGTACACACCAGAAAATAATTACAGAGACAACAGTTACAAAAGAAGAGGTACAATTGGCGGCCTTATTGCTGATAGCAATTTCTTCCAGGCAACCTTAAATCGGAAAGATTGCTGAAGGAGAAATTGAGACGGGTAGTTGGTGCACATCGAATATTTATATACATACATATATGTAATAAAATAAACTTACATAGATAAATACTATTATAAATATACATAAACAATAAGTTATAATAGCAAGCATGATGGGAAAAATAAATGGGATTTATCTACAGACAAAAAGAGAATAAGAAATTATTTGGAAGGAAAGAATTCTACTACTTTAGATTTAAATATAGCAGGAGATGGGGAGCGCCTTATAGAAACCGGCAGCTCATTCCACAGCCGGACCGCTCTTACCTTAAATGTACGTAACTTAGAAAACAAAGTCATCGGTACATGCCGGGGTTCGAACCCGCGACCTCCCGATTGAGAAGCAGGTGTTTCACCGCTCCTCTACCCTGTAAAATTGTACTAGTAAAATTTTAACCGCATTCCGCATTCACTCACCAGGTCCCGTAGGAAGTCAAACCGGGATTCCGCCAAGATGCACTGCTTGACGTGCGAGGGACTCAGCGTCTTGGCGTTTCTGGACATGGTGACTTGCATCGCTTTGCTGAGGAGGGACTCCACGAAGAGCTCCAGGGTGCGAGGTGTTGGCCGGAAAGCGTGGCTGAGTTAAGGAGCTTTTCGAATGTCCATATTGCACGCATAGGTATAGATAAGATTTAAAAACCTATTTGGCCTTTTTTTTTTTGCATCTACTTAATGAGATGATTTATACAGCGTCCAGTGGTATCTTCACTCACACTAGATGGGTGAAGGGACCACTCCGACGCTGTAGTGCATGGGCATGTACCAATGACTTTGTTTAATTTCAAAGTTACGTACATTTGCGAATTTGCAGTCGCAATACCACACGCTAACGGTGAAGGAAAACATCGTGAGGAAACCCGCGGCTTGGTTGGCTCCGCACGTATTGACTAGTCTTTCCTGTGGGCTAGGCCGACTAAGCTGTCAGGATGGTATAGGTGCTGGGCCAGCCTATACCATCTATAAAACCTTGAAAAACCTATTTAGAGGCTAAAAATTTCACCCATGCGGGGATTCGAAATTTTTAGCCTCTAAATAGGTTTTTAAATTTGTTCCTTAGCACGGGTTAGTGCATTAAAATAAAAATAGTATAATCATGTGGGTACAGTGATATCGTTCCGATGTTAAACCTAACTGCAAAGTAGGTAGTCGGGGCTGTAAGTAATGCAATTTGCTTAAGTCAGATGTCGCTGCCTGTACGTAATACAGAGAATAGTGTAAAGAGGTTCGAAATTTCACTGATGCCGTGAGTCGCCCATTGGCTCAATTGGTAGAGCGCTGGCACGGATAGCCAGAGGTTGCGGGTTCGAATCCCGGCATGGGTGAAATTTTTAGCCTCTTAACCCCTTATTCATAATAGTCTGTTAACTTTAAGCAATGCTTATTCTCACTCTGTCCTCTTCTATTGACCTAAGTCAGAATGAAAGAAAACACTGTTTAGCAGCTGTTTTAAGCTAGCGGACTATTATGAATAAGGGGGTAAATAGGTTTTTTAAATTTGTTCCTTAGCACGGGTTAGTGCATTAAAATAAAAATAGTATAATAGATAAGATTACAAACAGCTATAAATGTGGCGCATAATCGGAACGAATGGAGAGCGTTGGTGGCGAAAGCTGCCCCATATTCACGTCCCTCAATCATGAGGACACAACGAAAAAGAAAACATAACACACTACACTAAAGATTATTATCTAATCTGTGACTAAAGTTAGGTATACGCCTCACACTGATATTATTGGGCACCCATTTTATAGTTAAATTCCTTTTTGTTCCTTCACAAACACGACTAACCGCAACATGGCCGCGACAGAATATCAGCGTTGCAGGTAGTATCTCGGTGCTCCTGCAACACATGCTGAGTTGGGGCCATTTTAGGGGCTCAATACTTTAAACTTCTTCTTCTTCAGGCTATATTAGTCCACTGCTGGACATAGCCCTCTCCTATTGAGCGCCATAGCACAAGGTTGTGCCAACATTAGGAGGTAATGCCCATAATCCCACGCTGGGCATGCGGGTTGGGGATCGCAGTTTGGTGGAATTGTACTGCAGAGGGCGCTGCTGCCCTGGTTTGTGTAGTTTGTGTCCAATTCTTTAAACCCGGTCTTGAAAATGAAATCAGGATATAAATGTGTACATAACTTTTTTCTTTTTTTGTGTTCGTCAAATATTTGAGAATATTGTATGTGAATATGTTATGTTTTATATTGTGTTTTTTAGTATTGTGTCGTTAAATAAATGTTGTATCTATCTATCTAAAAAGTAAAAGATTTGCTTAGAACTTTAATGTATTTAGCCCCTAAATCTGGCCCTGTAAGAGTCATGAAGCTAAGATCAATAAGTAGAATTCTGCGTATTGATACGCAACAGTGTGACTTGTTTAATTTATGACGCGACTGTGCCAGAACATAGATTACTATATTGTGCCAGAAGGAGGGTAATGTGTGGGAGCCAACGACCAAACATATTTGCAATTTCTTTTGAGGTACTTAATGTTTTTCGAGTGTACATTTCTTTGTTACGCTCCGCAGTCTAGACGGCTAGACGAATTTTAGCTCGAGAGGCGTCATTTCAATTTCACTTTAACTGTGGGAATGACGGTGGGTTTTTTTTATTAAGGCGCTTGAGTAAGAAGACAGAGGCCGTGGGTTTGATTCCCACTGGGGGCCGCCGTACATTTGTACAAGTGGCCTCAGTTGTTTGGGTGTATATTCAGGTCCTTGCGTGTGTATTTAATTTCAAAACTCGTGACTTTCCTGTACATTGTCAAATTTTGACACTTCAGCGTCACGAAACGCGGGACTTGTGGAATTTTACTAACCGAGCATCTGCTCGGTTAGTAAAATTCCACAACTCTATTAATCCAAGCATCTGCTTGGATTATTAATCCAAGCATCTGCTTGGATTAATAGAGTTCCTTCGAGATCTGGAGGCATTACAGATGGCTAGTACATAATTATGGTTTAACAGAACTACCCCTAAAGGGGAACTTTAGCGAAGACCAGTGCGAAAGCCATTGACTTTCTACTGCTAGCAGGAACGACTATTGTGTCATTGCATTATTTTTTTTAAGCACGGAAATTACGCTCCCAGGTAATTCATTCACTTCATCATCATCATCGTTCAGCCAGCCGCCTCCATGGGTTTCCAAAAAGACCAGATGGAAGCGGCTTGCATCCAGCGACTTCCTGCCACTTGGATGAGGTCTTCTGTCCATCTTGTGGCTGGTCCTACGCTGCGCTTGCCGATATATGGTCACCATTCGAGATCGTGTCGTGTCATCAGTTCTCATCAGTTCTTCGTGCTATGTGCCCCGCCCACCCATCGATATCGATATCAACACATGAATGTCTCCACTGCTGGGGCACGGGTCTCTTCCTGCATCGTAGGAAGGTTAGGCCATACTCCACCACGGGGGTGAAATCCGGGTTGGTGGAGGATTTTAAGACAGCCACTCACGCCACCCATGCCACACTTCCTAATCCGCAGGGCCAGGCCGACGACTTTCGTTCGGATCCCATTAGATCTGATTCGGTCTCGTAGATAAATTCCGAGGATAGCCTTTTTCATAGCTCGATGTGTAACCTTGAGGCCTTTATGAGGCCCATAGCGAGAGACCAAGTTTCAGTGCCATAAGTCATTACTGAAACACATTCACTTCATCAATCCAAAATACTGTATCGTCAAAATAATAAAATTGACGGCCTCGGTGGCATAGCGGTTTGGCACGCTGACTAAAACCGAAGGTCTCGGGTTCGATCCCCCGCCGGGTCAAACTAGGAAATGAACTTTCCTAGTTTGTCTCGGGTCTTGGATGTTCTCTATGCATTTATTGTACTTATCTATCGTCGAGATAGCACCTATAACACAAGTCATTTAGTCGTACTTAGTACAGGGCTAACGAGATCTGTGTAATATGTTTATGAATATTTATTTATATTTTGTATAATAAATTTTAATAATAAATATTCAGGGACATATTACACAGATCTCGTTAGCCCCATACTAAGTACAACTAAATAACTTGTGTTACGGGTGCTAACGCGACGATACATTTAATTCAATAAATACATAGAAAACATCCAAGATCTGAGACATAACTAGAAAAGTTAGTTTACTAGTTTAACCGGGGATCGAGCCCGAGACATTCGGTTTTACAGTCAGCGTGCCAAACCGCTGCGCCACCGAGACCGTCAAATCATGATTATGTAGTTAATACTACATGCATTTAAACACTCTTACATGCCATGTACGGTACACACATATAGGTATTTGTTTACATCTAGCCATTGGCGTATCTTGGGGTTTTACCAGGGAATGCTGAGCCCTGAAACGCTATGGTTTATCACACGAAATATCTAAACATGAATCGAATCGCTCGTAGCGCCGGCTGCTTGAGTGATCTTAAACAATCACGAAGGTTAAGCACACAGGGCGCGTTTAGTGCATGGATGGGTAAACAGTGTATGACTAACGCTAGGGACAATTTTCCGCGCGGTTCTGTGTTTCGCATTCGTTATTCGCATTCGGCATTCGTTAAGCCAAGTCAGAGGCCTTAGGGCGGCTTAAACACTTCAGATAGTAAGACCAGCCACTAGTCTTGCAAGCCTCCACCAATCCGGACTTGGCCCCGGTGGTGGAGTATGGCCTATACGAGTACCTTCCTCAGGAAAGAGACCCGTCCCCTCGGTGGGGACACAATGGATTGATGATGATGATGATCCAACACGTATGCAGCAAGCCAACATTCTGGGCTGGTGGATAGTCTAGTCTAACCTATTAGGTAGTTTTGTTTATTAAATATCGTAGAATATTCTAGTTTTAAGCCATCTTCTTCTTCTTCAGGCTATATTAGTCCACTGCTGGACATAGCCCTCCCCAAATGAGGGCAAGGTTGTGCCATTAAGCCATATTCACAGCCAAATTGCCGTAGAAATGAGGTGTTTGAGAAATATGTGTAGTGTTACGTTGAATGACAGGATACGCAATGGTCTGATTAGAGAACGTTGTAGACTGAAAGAGGATGTAGTGACAAGAATTGTGAAAGGATTGTTGCGTTGGTTTGGATATGTGGACAGGATGAAGAAAGAAAGACTGACGAAACAAATACATATTGCGAATGTTAGTGGAAGGGCCGGTAAGGGACGTCCCAGGCGGACATACGTCGACCAAATAGGGGATGTAAAGGGGAAGATAAAAAGTACCCCAGAACCGGCGTGCGTGCATGTAACGACTTATGAACGTTGATGAAGCGAAGGTGATCTGTAAGGATCGTGGCAAGAGCCAGTCCCTGGTCTCTGCCTACCCCTATGGGATACAGGCGTGAGGTCATGTATGTATGTATGTATGTATTCATAAAGCAAATCAGTGAGACACCCAAAGCAGTTTGTGTCAGTCGGTCGGTCACAGTACTCGTGACTGTGCGAGTACTGTGGCAGACCGTATAGAAGTATAGATTGTTCAAATCTAGCTTGTAAGCAATATTTATTAATAAACATAACGTCACGGCACAATCACTTGTTGCAGTTCCAAATTTGGTTACTATGCGCGATAGTAACCAGACAAAGACATCCGCGCCACCTTCAGACCGCTAAAGTGTCCCTTAAATAGAATACAGCGCATTGTTCGAGATTTTTATCGACGTCCGTACCTAAAGACAGTATCTACACAGGCCAGGACAAAACCCCACTACCACAGACAGTGAGCAAGCGACCGCTGGACCAGCAAGGCATTTCTAACAATAAGCTTTGAATATAAAACTCTTGCGCAACAAAAACGCAATAGTCGTAACAGGAAGGAGATAAGAAAAGCTAGGCATAAAATCGAGAGAGTTCCACGTCAGCTGCGTACGTTTGTATTACTGTGTACCAGATATTTTGTTTCTGTATGTAAACAACTTTTAAAAATACGAACAGAGCTCGTGGTGATATAAAAACGATCACGCCCTTAAGTATGAATACTTCTCAATTGTTTCGTAAATTTTTGGGATCCGTACCTCAAAAGCAAGAACGGAACCCTATTCGGGATCACTTTGTTTTCCGTCCGTATGTCTGTCTGTCAAGAGCCTTTATCTGGGAAACGCGTGAACGTATCAAGTTTAAATTAAAATCGTATACTCGGGTCTAGTCTTTTGAAGCTGTGAAAAAATACATACATACATACATACATACATACATACATACATACATACATACATACATACATACATACATACATACATACATACATACATACATACATACATACATACATACATACATACATACATACATACATACATACATACATACATACATACATACATACATACATACATACATACATACATACATACATACATACATACATACATACATACATACATACATACATACATACATTCATACATACATACATAACCTCACGCGCCTGTATCCCAGAGGGGAAGTCATTGACCAGGTGCTGCCACTTGCCACGATCCTGACAGATCATCTTCGCTTCATCAACGTTCATAAGTCGTTGCATGTACGCACGCCGGTTCCGGGTACTTTTTATCTTTCCCTTTGCTAACACATTTCCTATTTGGTCGATATATGTCCATCTGGGAAGTCCCTTACTAGCCCTTCCACTCACATTCGCAATATATATTTGTTTCGTCAATCTTTCTTCCTGCATCCTCTTCACAATGTCCAAACCAACGCAACATTTCTTTCTCAATTCTAGTGAGACTTCTGTTACCGTAAAAAAAATTACTGCGACACTCAAGGGAATCAAATTCCGTTGGCCTCTTTTCGATTGGCCTATTCAGAATAATGTTCTGTGACCGTAAAACGTAAACACTATTATAGAAGATATTATAAAGAATAAAGAAATTTAATATTTATACGAACATCTTACGTACTTCATAATAAGGTACAAACATTATTTTTTACAGGTATTATATTCGGTTTTCATCAATTCTCCCCGGGGTAGCTGAATAACGGCCGCGGAAGAGACTGCAATGATCTACAACAATGTTAAATTTAATTATTTACTTTAGGTTGAAATAGTTTTTTGATTTCTGATTTCTAAAAGAGATCCAGCCAAGTTTATGATTTTTGTGTGTATTTTAACCATATTTACATCTACGGCTTATTTAAAAATAATAATAATATACGTCCCTCTGTACGGCACAGACATTCTCTTTAAGAGAGAGAGAGTGTATTGGTTTAATCACCACGCGTGCCCACTGCGGATTGGCGATCACAAGCGCTAATGTATGTGACACTTTCGGCACACAAGATGTCTAACGGTTTGTTTACTTCCAGAGAAACCCTAACTGGTACGCAGTATATGCATGTTTCCTATAAACTCGTTTATTTCTGCGATATGAGTCATGTACCTACTTTAGCCAAGAATGTTTTAGTTCTTGAGTTTATCCCTATTTCGGCGTGGCGGGAAGACGGCCGGTGTACCAGGGCAATAACTAACAATAACAATAGCAATCACAACAACAAGGCAATAATAAATGATGGTTTCCGTCACGATTGGCGAGATGTACTCTTCTTCTTCTTCGTCGTTTCCTCGTGGCTGAGGTTCGTGATTATGGGGCAGCTTCCGCCACCAGCTCTCTCCATTTGATTCTATTATGCGCCAGATGTATGGCTGCTTGTAGGGTCCCTCCCGAAGCTTCAGTTATTATGTCTGTCCAACGCGTTGGCGTCCTCTGCTTCGTTTCCCGTTCGCACGACCCCCGATGTATTGTAACTTCATAAATTTTGATATTCATAAGATGGAGACATCACCCAGCGCAATCGCAGTGGCGCAGTTTTGGGAGCGAGATACCTGAGGAGTCGACGCTTTGGACACGAAAGATTAGATGATCCGCCGAGGGATCAGTCCCTCAGCATATCTACTGAGTGTTGTCTCGAGTCTCAGCACTGTCGAGTCTCGAGTCTCAGCACAACGCTGAGTGTTGTCTTGAGTCTCAGCACTCAGTTTATGGCAATTTTGACACACCATAGGCTAAATCTATGTTTTTTTCTCTGTTTCGTCAATTGTGTATTTGGTTTTCTTTCTGTTGTTGCTCATCATGTCAATTAACTATTTACGAGTATTTTGTTTCTGAGATGTGTCTTGTTGTTACAATAAAGGTCAGGTCTCTTTTTTTAGATTAAACGCCGATTCTCCATAGCAAGATATTACACTTTACAATTAGCTCAAGAGACTTCGGTAATATTAAGCAACAAATTTTAGGGCCACTTTTTTGTAAAAGGCTTATTGCCTTCATAACTATTTCAAACCGACAGATTTGAAAAAAAAAACTGGTCATTTGCGAGACGGACTGGCGCACCAAGGGTTCCGTATTACTTTGTAGAGTGTACGGAAACCTCGGTGCGCGTTTCCGTATAACTTACATATTATAAATAGTTTAGGAATAATTCCCTTGAGTGTCGAAATATACGATTGAAACTTTAATCGTCACAAAAAAGTTAAGATTAGAATATTCTTAAGAATTTTGTGGTGCGTACCACAAAATAATTACAGAAACAATAATTACAAAAGAAGGTACAATTGGCGGCCTTATTGCTGATAAGACAATTATTGCAATTTCATCCAGGCAACTTTATATCGGAAAAATTGCAGAAGGAGAAATTGACTTTGTTAATTGATTGCGTTACTTAGAAGATTGGTTTTTACACAGTTTCAGGATACTGTAGACTGATTTAAATTTTAACTCGCTACTTCCACGCGTTCCCGAGACAAAGAGTCTTGACAGACAGACGGACGGACGGAAAACAAATTGATCCTATAAAGGTTCCGTTTTTTTGAGGTACGGAACCCTAAAAGTAACGAATCTAGTGTTCAGCAGGGGCGTAGTGTTGCAAGTGCAAATAATGAAAATCAAAAAATAATTTAAATGAGAAAAGTAAACAGTATGTAGGTACTTTACAGATTTGTTTTGCCGCTCCACCTAATTTGAAAAGTTTTAATTTCATCGTGACTTCGAAAGTGGAATCTGTAGAGCAGAATTGGGAAACAGATACAATAATATACAAGGCTGATACTGAATGTACCAGGCACTACAGCGGCCGAGGGGTCCCTTCAGTGGGAGTGAAAGTGCCACTGGACGCTGTATAAATCATCTCCATACTTAGATGTAAAGGTCACAGTAAAAATATACTGAGATATAAATGTGCACTCTAACAATCTAAATAATGCTGCGAGTCAGTGTGCAGCATAAGGCTCAAAGGGGGTTTCTATAGCAACTCCCTGGAAATATTGAAAGGGTCTTGATTAGGACGGCTTCGCTTTTGAATTTGACAAGGTTCTATCTTAGTATTTATGTTGCAATCAAGAAAGTCTGGACAGCTCCGAAGGTTTAATAACCCGTACTTGGCCCCCTTGGTGGAGTATGGCCTAAACTTCCTGCGATGCAGGAAGAGACCCGTGCCCCAGCAGTGGGGACACACAAGGGTTGATATCAAATCAAATTGAATCAAGGAAGAAAACGTTTTTGGTTGCAAACTTTTTTTCTTTTCTGTTTAGTTAGATCAGCAATGAGTCCTCGGACTATGATCAGATTTGCTGTCCATATCTGTTTTGTCAAGTGTGTTCTCTGTTGAGAACATTTCCTCACATTAAGCTACTGTCAATAGAACTTGGTGACAGTTTTATAGTTATCAACATAACTAGTCAACTAGTTATGTTGATCTTTGTACCGCCGAACAGTCGATTCTTAATTTTTTTTTATTTTCTCTATATCTTGTCAGAGTAACTATGTGGTGGTCGTTCATTTTCTGATTTTGTTTCTTGTAATCCAGAAAATGTTTGTAAACCAACAATCTGTTGATAAAAACTGCACGCCGAGAAATAATATGTATCAAATAAATCATTTTATCAGCATCTAATTAAGAACATAATAAAAACTGTTTTTATTATGTCTAGTGCTCGTGTTAACCTTAGAAAATACTATCTAAATAAGAACTTATTATAAATCTTTTCGTAAAAATATAGATAGGTATATAGAGAACACTTGATTATACTGTTTTGTAAAGCTATTCCATAATATATGGTGTTTTACTCAGAGAGGCATTATTTATTCTTTGATAAATAAAACCGTCTTCGTATTTTTTTTCCATTTATGATTTGTGTCTGGAAGAAATTAACTTTAGTGCTTAATAACAATATAAATTGTATGTGGTACTGTACTATATTATTGTTTGTATTTTATGTAATTCCTTGTGTACATACAATACATAATATTCTATTTATCTATTTTATTATTGGGGTACCTTTACAATTATATTTTTTGAGTGACGAGTTACCGTATTGTGCTTACTCCTCACCATCACTATTTCCACTTTTAAAGCAGAACTATGTAACAATTTTGAAAATATTTATTTTATTTTGGTAACTGGATAAGATTTTAGGCACTGCCATGGGATGAAAAATTTTCGCAGCTGAAGAGCTAATTATTTGACACCAAAACCTTCAAAATCTGGCAAGATGTTTTAATACAAAATAATGTTAGTTTAAACAACATGAGCATGTTTTATTTGCGCAGTTGGATAATAAAGATTACTAAGAATGAAATTAGCCTGTCGAGGGAGATGGTTATATGCCATTTGCTGATATAAATGCCTAGAATTTGGTTGTCTCTTGTTCCATTTAAGTCAGTAAATAGGTATTGTAGATTGAACCTAACTCGGCGTGCTTTATAAGGCTGCGACGCAATAATTATTTTGATAGCAGAGCCACAGATAGATCTGTACCTGTTTTGTCCGTCATCAATCAATCTTTTGTTTAGTAAGGTCGTGACATAAGTGTTAAATGCATACAATGTTGTCGAGCCATTTTTGGCATTGAAGCCTATTGAAAAGGATATAAATTATAATCGGGACTGCCTGGGCAACTTTCCCCACTTCCTCATCTGTCTGCATAATCTTCTTGATCCGCCCCTACAAACAAACAAATACGATGGGATTAAACACGAAAACAAATCAATTTTTCGGCCTTCCAGGGCGGTTTTTAGGGGTGTTTGCACTTACGGCAGGGAACCGGGCGTTGTATTTACGTTTCTTCGACGGCATTCTGGTATTTTGTTCACTTTAACACTAAATTAGGATCAAATAAGCTCAATTCTTTGCGAGACCTATCAACTTTACGCGCATTTTTGAGGTTATAAAGGGGAGACGTTCGCATCTCCTTCATTTATATACGAATCTGACAGATCGACCAAATTTTTTTGGGTAGGCCTTCCCTTCAATGAAAACTGAGTCATCTTTTTTTATATCAATTAATAGCTGGCAAAAAACTATAGTACCAATAAATTTATGAGAATTTAATTTATTTAAAGGTTAGACCGTAAATAAAATTTTGTTAAAATGCCATTAGGTATGTCCACAACTTTGGCTGTATACATTATTGTTAATGGCATTTTGTACATTAAAACTAAACGGTAGAATCGGTTCGTTCATAAATAAATGGTCATAAAAAACCGTTATTTTTCTACATAGGTATTCTAAATTGACTTGAGAAATACTATAATACTAACCTACCCTTTCCGATTAAAAAGGGTACATACCCTTTTGATGTTTTCTGATGATTTTGATTCTGATTGATTTTTTATCATATGAAACGTTCGTTGGTCAGGCTTCTGTCTAAGTGTCAGGCACGTTCACATTTCTGAACGAACAGTAAAAAAAATACAATAGCGAAAATGGCGTCGTTGTCGAGGTACGAATGTTTTTTATCGTAAAGTTATTGATATTATGCATATGTACCATGAAACTAACATCAATTGATCACACTATTTCGTTTCCTATCATATAATCCAACTAACTGACCATTGCCCTTGCCTAAACATCTATAAACGATCAATACAAACTTCAGGCCAACATCACACATTTGTGCTTTTCTTCTCGTCCCGAAACTGTTATTCTTATCACCACTACGTTTAATACAATCTTCAACTTCCTAGAAACTTTAAAGGTCACGCCAATGGTATTATTTCCTAGTATGCAATAACTAAAGCTTAGGTTATTTCCGCAGCTTGCTACCAGCTCCAACGCAGCAGATTTGGGATCGTGATGATGAAAGGAGAGCCCAGAGGGTGGGCAGCGCTCTCGTTGTGTCCCAAACGAATATTCCTCCATATGGACAGAGGAAAGGATGGGTACCTCGTAGGGAGGAAGATTTCGGAGGTCAGTTTCTCTGTAATTTATGTTTTGTTATTGGATAGCAAAAAAGCGTTGCGACTTACAACACGATAGAGATAGATAAGAATATTGTTTTAGAAACCTATTTAGAGGCTAAAATTACACCCATGCTGGGACTCAAACCGAAATTTCGAACATCATTACAATACTTCTCTAAGAATATTGTTTCCTGCGTTTTTGGTTGTTTTGTTTGATGCGTTTTGTCACTAGAATAAACTACTTATCTAAACTATAAAAATGTGATTGTAATTACGATAGCCTAAAAATGCAATAACAATAGTTTTGGGAAAAAGGAACATCATTGTACCTAATTGCATTGTTGGAGGGAATGTTTCTATAAATAACACATTTGCGGCCTTACTAATAATAAGTTATACACCCTGAATAACTATTTGACGTATTTAAACAATTTAAACTGGTTTAATCGCATTTACCGTAAAAATAACCAGTTTGTCACACCTCGCATAACGGCTGTATACACAGCTCATAACCTTTATTAGTAAGGCCATTAGAGTTTCATTATTAGAAAGATACAATTATATTTGAATTTACTGTCACATTACAAGTTTCACAAAGTACGCTGCTAAGTGGAAATTAGATTATAGAAATTTTTCCTCATTGAAAATTTGTGAGCCTTATATTTCCAGACCCTCCTCAAATAGTAGAAATTGACTCACCTGCTACCTTGTAGTTAGACCTAAGATTTCCACACAGACGGAGTTTACATGTTCAGCCTGGTGTCAGTTCAGTCCGTGACCTTGATCGAGCTCTGATTGATGAAGCATCAAAATATTTGAATATCCATCAGTCTTGACCAACAGTCCACTGAATAGACAATCAGTCTGCTGTCAGTCTAACCAGACTGATGGAATTGTCTGATGCTAGACTGAACGTATAAACTCCGTCTAAGCCTCATAGTTGGGCCATTGTACATAGCAAGCACTGCGTGATTTGAATACCTCTAGACACTGGTTTCCTTACAATGTTTTTCTTCACAACTTCTGTTATTGCTGCTACAAATTCGCAATTGTTTGAGACTTGCAAAACAAAATCATTGGTAGATATGGAAATCGAAAAGATCTCTTGGATGTCAAGCAAAGGTTCTACTTCTTCAACAATATCTTAAGTCCAATATTCCTTCCAGATGGTGGGGCCTTCCCAGAGATTCACATTGCACAGTATCCCCTGGGGCTGGGCGCCCGCGGCTCAGAGAGTACCAGCAATGCCTTGGCTGTGCAACTGGATGAGTCAGGACGTGTTAAGTACAGCGCCATTGCTCGGCAAGGACACAGTGCTGACAAAGTAAGTGTTGACTATAGTTGAAAATAGAAAAATTTAAATTAAAAAACATTTATTTAACATCAGTAATTTATAGTTACAATTTAAGTAAGTAACTTTAAAAACCTATTTAGAGGCGAAAAATTCCACCCATGCTGGGATTCGAACCCGCGACCTCTGGCTATCCGTGCCAGCGCTCTTTCCAACTGAGTTAATAGGCGACTCACCGGCATCAGTGAAATTTTGAACTTCTTTACAATATTCGCTGTATTACGTACAGGCAGCGACTTCTGGCAGCACAGGTTAGTGCATTAAAAAGAAAATAATCTATGTAAGTAGTAAAAGTAGAACTAAGTCGGTTAAGTAGCTCATTCATCATTTGGTGCGATTACAGTAATATTAAGGTGAATTAATCAACGTTCCCTGCACTAAGCAAAGCCTGTATCTGTGCTGAATATCATTTTGGTTCAGAGTATGTAATTTGTAAAATTGAAGCAACTTTTTGTATTTATTGTACACATTTACAGGTATTGTATATTTTGAAATGAAAAGGTTTTGAATTAAACCTTTTCATTTCATTGAAATGCTATTTCAATTGAGTCAAGTAGGCTGACACACAAAATAGTGCTACCTATCTGAGTCACAGGAGCAGACTTATTCTTCCAAATCTAACAGCCCCGCAATATTGCAGATTATCTACTCAAAACTCTCCGACCTACTGCCGTCCGAGGTCCTTGCGGAGGAAGACCCCACTTTGCAGAAGCCCACTGACGATGACATCCAGGATATCACCGAGAAAACCAAGTTGGCGCTGGAGAAACTCACCAATGCTAAGATATCTGCGGCACTGCCTGTCAAGGCTGCTCCCAAAGCTGTGAGTTGAATTCTCGAACTTTAATAACTGATTCTTTTAACCCAACAGCAAAAGCGCTGGTTTTATTTTTCGCGCCGACGTATGTATGTCTCTGTAAATGGTACCTATTTAATTAAGGACTGCTAGTGACAATCCAAGTGATACTGGCTATATATGACTTCACGAAAATTGGACAAAGCGCTTGGCGTTCCTCTTCCGATCGCTGCCAGAGATTAACTTCTTCTTCTTCTTCAGGCTATATTAGTCCACTGCTGGACATAGCCCTCCCATAATGAGCGCCATAACGCACGGTTGTGCCATCATTGGGGGGTAATGCCCATAATCCTCACGCTGGGCATGCGGGTTGGGTATCGCAGTTTAGTGGAATTGTACTGCAGGGGCGCTGCTGCCCACCCCCCGGTCTGTGTCCCTTAGTCGCCTTTTACGAAACCCGCGGGAAGAATTTTTTGGGTTGGTGCTATTCTCTAGGCCGACACCAAACAGCGTATATTATTAATTAACATGTGTCGTGAATTCCCTATCCGATGAATAAACCTACACTGAAGTACATACATAATTATAATCTTTAATGAAATGCATACGTGGCCCAGTTGTTAGTAGTTAGACCTGAGATTTCCGCATTTAGCCTCACAGTTGGACTTCAGGGTCTGATGTGTTAACGCTGAGTTGTGTTAACACATCAGACCCTGGGGTTTCCTCACGCTGTTTTCCTTATAACGTCACATTGGGGATTCTAAGATTCTAAACCAGACCCGATTGATAGGTCGGCATTCTACCACCGCTTTTAAAATGGGTCGTGTTGTGTGTACTTCAAAGACACGTCTATAACCTCGTTGATAGTACCTTGTCCGTTGCAGGCTCCCGCGCAATATATCCGCTACACTCCGGCGCAGCAAGGCGGGGAGTTCAACTCTGGCGCCAAGCAGAGGGTTATTCGGTGAGTTATTGTTAAGAAGCGCTTATAACGCAACTTTACTAACACAAGATTAACGCAACAAAATTAATCATTGTTCTTTTCCCCCTTTCTTTTAAGTCTTAACATTGCAAACAATGTGTGTGTTTCTATGTTTACAATAAATGGTTTCTTTGGCAGAAATAGTCGTCCAAATTAGGACCGATTTGAGTCGCCATTAAATAAAATTAAATGGTTTCTTACACTATTTTTATTTTTAATGCACTAACCCGTGCTAAGGACAAATTTTAAAAAAACCTATTTGGAGGCTAAAAATTTCACCCATGCCGGGATTCGAACCCGCAACCTCTGGCTATCCGTGCCACCCACATGGTACAGTGATATCGTTCCGATGTAAAAACCTAACTGCAAAGTAGGTAGTCGGGGCTGTAAGTGATGCAATTTGCTTAAGCCAGATGTCGCTGCCTGTACGTAATACAGAGAATAGTGTAAAGAGGTTCGAAATTTCACTGATGCCGGTAAGTCGCCCATTGGCTCAATTGGTAGAGCGCTGGCACGGATAGCCAGAGGTTGCTGGTTCGAATCCCGGCATGGGTGAAATTTTTAGCCTCTAAATAGGTTTTTAAATGGTTTCTTGTTCATAATAAGGCTCAAAATAATAATACATTAATTGCACTAATAGCCTTAACTCTAGACTTACATAAGTAACGGAAGGGCAACTAAATAAACTTGAGCGCATCCAAAATTTTGCTATAAGGTTTATCTTAATAGCATGTTTTTGTAATAATACAGATTTTTTTGCTGTCTAAATATACTTCAATAGTTGACCAAAAGGGGCTAATTTGTCTATCTGTTGGATCTCTAGTGTGGAGTCACCCATTTTCTGTGCTTGCCTTCATCCACCATTCTCCCCTACTCTAGTCTCCCGCTTCTGTGCCCACCTTCGACCACCATCGTCCATCTATCCCAGTTTTCAACTTCTTATGTGCCCTCCTTCATCAACCATCCTCTTCTATCTCAGTCTCCCACATCTCTGTGTTTCGTCCACCATCCACCCCTATACCAGTCTCCCACTTTTTCTCCGACACTGACCGCCATCCTCCATATCCCTACTTTAGTCTCCCACTTCTATGTTAGTCCAGCATTCGAACTCACGAGTGGCTGACTTCCTTAGCATGGTGGAGGCCCAGTCGGACCCGATGGAGCCACCCCGCTTCCAGATCAACAAGAAGATCCCGCGCGCGGCGCCCTCCCCCCCCGCGCCGGTGCTGCACTCGCCCCCCCGCCGCGTCTCCGTCAAACAACAGCGTGACTGGAAGGTCCCCCCCTGCGTCTCGCACTGGAAGAATGCCAAAGGTACACGACTTTCAGCCTTAGAGACTGTCGCAATATGTGACGTTGTTTCCCCTTGCTCTTCGTACATGGGGCATTTCACTCGAAGCGGACAGCAAAAAAATGTCAGACTTTCATATTTGAATTAAGGGTAAACTAATGCAGATCCCATTCTAATACTTTATACACATTATTTATGGACTACCAGCTGCATTTTGTAAAAAAATATATTAAATATACCGAAGTTAAGTAAAATTAGAATTGAAATGTTTACTTTCGGTTTGTAGACTTTTAGTCCGGATTTACTTACGGGTGTTGTTATATCGGAAAAGTCCGACCAGGTTTCGCTCCGATTCGCAGAGCTTAATCATGGTGAGCAGAGACGGAGCTCGCGTCGTCGGTTGCTTGTCTCACACTACGGGCAAGCGCGCGGCGCGCCCGCGCCGAGATAGGTGGGGCGGGTGCCGACACTGGCTGCGGGGGATTCCCGCTGGCTTGCGCCGCAGCGCCTACTGCTTTCCCGTCGTCAATGTTACTAGGCATGATGGCACAGACACAGCTCACGACATCTTCGTTCTTGCAGTGTCGATTTCGATATTCACTATCACTGCACTTTCGTAGAACCGGTTTCCAGGCCGGCGGAAGAGCCCATCCACTGTCTCTATTGAAATTCGGGTGGCGACTTATTTCAATAGCCTCGCGCATTTTTCGTGGCACATAAAACTTGTCTTTGGACAATACTTGTGCCTTATCGAAGCGATAAAGTGACTTGTGTCCTGGGTTAACGCGTGTTCTGCTACCGCCGAGCCATCGATTTTTCGGTTTTTCATACAGCGTATGTGCTCCGAAATTCTGACCGAGATATTTCGTTGTGTCTCACCTATGTAGCATTTGCCACAGTCACACGGTATCATATACACTCCGGGGACATTCAGTGGGTCGCTATCCTTCGGCGAGCGCAGTAACTGTCTGATTCTTGCTGGGGGGCGATAGATCGTCTTGATGTTGTATTGCCTGCGTAACAACAAACCGACCTTATCCGTAATTCCTTTCACAAAGGGCAAGAAACTTGGTACTCGCTCCGCCGTAGAAACTGTGTGACTGTGGCAAATGCTACATAGGTGAGACACAACGAAATATCTCGGTCAGAATTTTGGAGCACATACGCTGTATGAAAAACCGAAAAATCGATGGCTCGGCGGTAGCAGAACACGCGTTAACCCAGGACACAAGTCACTTTATCCGCTTCGATAAGGCACAAGTATTGTCCAAAGACAAGTTTTATGTGCCACGAAAAATGCGCGAGGCTATTGAAATAAGTCGCCACCCGAATTTCAATAGAGACAGTGGATGGGCTCTTCCGCCGGCCTGGAAACCGGTTCTACGAAAGTGCAGTGATAGTGAATATCGAAATCGACACTGCAAGAACGAAGATGTCGTGAGCTGTGTCTGTGCCATCATGCCTAGTAACATTGACGACGGGAAAGCAGTAGGCGCTGCGGCGCAAGCCAGCGGGAATCCCCCGCAGCCAGTGTCGGCACCCGCCCCACCTATCTCGGCGCGGGCGCGCCGCGCGCTTGCCCGTAGTGTGAGACAAGCAACCGACGACGCGAGCTCCGTCTCTGCTCACCATGATTAAGCTCTGCGAATCGGAGCGAAACCTGGTCGGACTTTTCCGATATAACAACTGACCCGTAAGTAAATCCGGACTAAAAGTCTACAATGTGTTGTGCTTACGAAAGTTTTAGTTCAAAAAATACTTTCATTTTGCTATGTAAAACAAAAAGATATTCAAATTGGTGCTAAATTACAAGAAATATCTTTACTTATTCTCAAATGTCCAATACTTAGTTAATTTTTTATAAAATTCTGTATAAGCAATAATAGCTATCGAAAAATCCGTTGCTCCAATTTCGCCAGTTCTATAAAAACTGGCGTTTTTTATAGAATTGGCGAAATTGGAGCAACGGATTTTTCGATAGCTTTTATTGCTTATACAAAATTTTATAAAAAATTAACTAAGTATTATACTATAAAAAACAAACGAAGCTTCATAAAAAAAATATGATTTACGTCCGTTCAGGTCCTATAGTACAACCCTTAATGCAAATGTGAACAAGATCCAAGATCTGACATTTTGTTGTCCGCCTCACGTGAAATGCCCCATATATCTTTAAAAAAAAAGCATACATACAGTCGTCTATACATTGAACCAGTGTTGTAAGAACGTCTGCACATCATTTCAAACCAATCATCCATCTAGCCTTACAGACTACATACAAAGCAATGTAACCATATTAAACATTGTCTGGTCCCAGGTTACACGATACCACTGGATAAGCGTCTCGCGGCCGACGGGCGCGGTTTGCAGCAAGTTCACATCAACGAGAACTTCTCGAAGCTCGCTGAGGCCTTGTACATAGCAGACAGGTTCGTTTCATATGGTTCTATTTATTTCTAAGCACATTGCACATTAGCATTGTAGATCTATTTGGTTAGAAATTTGTAGGGACCTTACACAATAGTGTAACTTTCTATAATTGACGGATGAAGTTTTTTGCAGTATGTGTCATAGATAGATTAGATAGATAGAATATTCCTTATTGTACACAAAAATTACAGTAACAGAAATTATATAAAAAATATAGCACAAATGGCGGCCTTATTACTAAAAGCAATTTCTTCCAGGCAACCATAGATTAATGATTTATTTATGATTTTGTTTTCTAAGTTATGTACATGTGTAAAGTTATAGCAGCAACACCACTTGCTAAACTTGAAGGAAAACATCGTGAGGAAACCGGAGTGTTTAAGGCATTCTCCTACCCTCAGTGTTTGCTACATACAAAAGGACAACTGAATTATGTTTATTTTTATTGTTATTCATTAATACACAAGAAGTTTTAAACTGATGCGTGTATATTACTTTCGTGTGCTTGTGAAGTTATATATTGACTTTATAATGACTTTATATAATGACTTTATTTGACTTTATAATACATCGTGCTTAAGTTATTCACATGACAAATGATATTTACTAGACAATTCGTCATATAGACCTCTGTTGCCGAACTAAGCAACAGCCTGTGTTTCGGCAAACAGCGCCACTCCCTCCGGTAACACTTATTTGCCAATATCTATTTCGGTGTTAGATGATGTGTAAATTTGTTTTCATACAAACACAAGTTTAAGTTGTAAAAAGCATAAAAAGTTAAAGTTATTATTTAACAAGACAAAAACAATAAAAGAGACAAAAACCGTATAAGGTGGTGTTAAAATGTGTTCCTCTTAGGTGTGTTATATGTAAAAATGTATTGTAAATGTGTAAGAGGGTGTGTAAATTGTAGCGTATGAAGGGAAGTCCTCTCTTTGTGTATAGTGAGTGTGTATGAGTGTGTGTGTGTGAGAGGGTGAATGTTATTCTTCTAATATTTAGCATCTACTAACAGAAGCAAAGTATCTTTAGTATCTTTATAAGCTAGAAAGAATTTAATAAATCATGTGAGGCAAAATTCAGACAATCATTTGTAGTTTTATTCAGTACAGCTTTTATGAGGGCATTAGGAGATTATTTTTAAAAAAGATTCTGTTTCGTCGTAAGTCATCTTTTGCAAGATATTGTACGTTTCCCTACTACATGCTTGTTTATTCAGTGGGTATATATAATGAAGTTTATTTATTTTATTGTAACAGTAGGGTCCCAAGAAGTTAAAAAATCTCTGTCCAAAAGAAGTGCGGTATTTGCGAGATTGGCAGACCTTGTATTTCCTTCGTTTCTCTAACAATTTCCGATCAAAGGAAAGTATACAATGTTGTTTTAAAATTATATTTTGAAGAAATAGTTGTCGTACACTCAATACATCACATGATTTATACAGGGTGGCCGGGGGAATGAAGTCAAAAAAAAAAAAATTAGGTCCCTCGTGTCATGGGGTATCCGAATCACCCCCATGTATGTTCCGCGATTTTTCATCGTTTCGGAGTTATGATTTTTTTTCTGAATTTTTATGAATTTTCGCCTTATCAAGTTTGAAAATTTCTAAAAAAAAAACTAGAAACTTTTTTCAATTACTTTTTTTTGTAACTGAATCTTCACAAGTTGTTCTTCTATGCATAAAATAATCAGCTTCGTAACTTTGATAAAAGTTATTAAAGTGTTGGTCTAAAGTCAAAAATTTACGTTCGGTAAATTATGACTTGAATTTTCAAAAATAAATGAAAAATCCAAACAGATGTTTTAATGGATTCTCAGTTAGCCTCAGAAATGCGCAAGACTCTCAGATTTCATAATCATTACACTTCCAAGTAAACAAAGTCCAAATCAGTATGCAAGACACAGTCCAATTAACGAGCAAAGTAGTCAAATAAGTAGGCAGCGGAATCCGCGGACAAAGCGAGACAGTGAGGTAAAACAAAATGAAGACACGTGCAGCAGTAAATACAAAGTGAGAACGACTGAGGTACAAACTTGTTTTGTGTTCGCTTCTGCTGCGCTGCCCCTCCCACTTTTACCGCTGAGAGTGAGAGAGATTGCAATAGTTCGGAGGCCTCCTATCCTCAAAGACTATTGTTATTACAGGTAAAAAGTTGCGTCTGCATTTACAACCCATGACCCACGAGAACGGACCGCGCAAAATTAATTACTGTAAAACGGAAAATGCCTCCAAATTTTTTAATCTTTGTTTTACTGACAAAACCACTTTTATTCATCATGATGATGACGACTCGTTCATTAATAAACTAAGAAAAGACGAAATGGCAGAAAAAAAATTGTTAATTTCCAAAATTCTCCACCTCGCTGTCTTCGAAGGCCGAATGTACACAAAGTAGCTCGTTAAGCAGTACTTTTTTTTAATGATTATGAAATCTGAGAGTCTAGCGCATTTCTGAGGCTAACTAAGAAACCATTAAAACATCTGTTTGGATTTTTAATTTATTTTTGAAAATTCAAGTCTTAATTTACCGAACGTAAATTTTTGACTTTAGACCAACACTTTAATAACTTTTATCAAAGTAACGAAGCTGATTATTTTATGCATAGAAGAACAACTTTTGAAGATTCAGTTACAAAAAAAAGTAATTGAAAAAAGTTTCTAGTTTTTTTTTTAGACATTTTCAAACTTGATAAGGCGAAAATTCATAAAAATTCAGAAAAAAAATCATAACTCCGAAACTATGAAAAATCGCGGAACATACATGGGGGTGATTCGGATACCCCATGACGCGAGGGACCGAATTTTTTTTTTTTGACGTCAATCCCCCGGCCACCCTGTATAAGTCGGCCGATGGAAAAAGAAAAGGCTTAAATCTACTTACTTTGAGCACAGCACGTTGTGCAATTTCTAATTTTTTTAAAGCCGTCTTAGAAGTGCCACCCCACGAAGAAATGCAATATGTGAGTATCGATTGGCAAAGAGCAAAATAAATTTGCTTCAGGTGATGTGACTCTACAAGACTTCTAATATGTCTAAAAATGAGGATTAATTTCCTGACTCTTGCACTCAACATCTCGATGTGGTCTTTAAAATTTAGATTTTGGTCAATTGTTACACCCAAATATTTTATCGAAGGTACTCTCTTCAAGGAGTTGCAGGAGCAGTGATCAAGGGCAAGACATTCATGGGCAATGATTTTGTGATGGTCGCTTAACTGTACACAGTCTCGTATTGAAAATACCATAAATTTAGATTTTTCTGTATTAAGTGTCAACTTGTTTAGGTGTAACCACTTACTGATACTGTCGAAACCAAGTTGAACATCAGCAAAGACCCCATCCCAACTTTCAGCAGTAAACAACAAGGCTGTGTCATCGGCATATGATAGGATTTTACCTTGTTTTGGTGTTAAACTAAAGATATCGTTAATGTAAACCAAAAATAGTGTCGGACCTAATATGCTACCCTGTGGAATACCGACAGTAACTGGCACTTCAGTATTGATACAGTTTCCAATTCTGACACATTGTCTTCTACCTGTTAGATAGCTTGTTAGAAGCTGTAATTGAGTTCCTCTTACACCTATCCTATCAAGTTTATTAACCAGTAGGGGAATCGAGACCGTGTCAAACGCTTTCGCCAAGTCGAGAAACACTGATATGCATTTTTTGCCTTTGTCAAGATTCTCGGAAATGAAATTAACCAGCGTTTGGACGGCCCCGTCTGTAGACTTTCCTCTTCGGAAGCCATACTGACTATCTGATAGTATTTGATTATCTTCTAGGTAATGCATCAGTCTTGAGTTTATGATCTTCTCTAAGAGCTTGGAAATAGCAGGTAAGATTGATATTGGTCTGTAGTTGGTAATGCTTTTTCGGTCTCCACTTTTATGAATTGGAATGACCATAGACTGCTTAAGTGATGGAGGAAAAATGCCTTTGTCCAAGCACATGTTGAAGATGTGAGTCAGTGGTGGGATAAGAAATTTAGAATAAGTTTTTAGTATTTTGTTTGAAATTTTATCCCATCCAACAGCGCTACTATCTTTCAAACCAATTATTAAACGATTAACTTCTTCCATATCAGTGTTATCCAAGACTAACGATGTGCTTCTAACATCACCAAGATAGCCTGAATTTGCCAACGGAGGTTGTAAGTTATTTGTAGATAGGCTCTGAAATTTTTCAGCCAAATTTTTACCCACGTTAGCAAAAAATTCGTTTACCTTTTCAACTGACTCCTGTGTGGTGGAAGATACCTTTAAAAGTTCTTTAGGGTAGCTCAGGTTTTTCTTTGTATTAATAATGGTTTTAACGGCTTCCCAGAGTTTTTTGCTGTTATTTCCAGCTTTTTTAATTTGTTCCTTTTCGTATGTCCGTCTAATTTTTTTTATAAGCGAGTTGCAGTAATTTCTATAACGTACATAAGTTAATTTAATAATTTCGTTATTTTGAAATTTTCTAGACTTTTTATGTAGTTTGTCCCTATTTCGTACGCATCTTATAAGCCCCGGGGTCATCCAAGGTTTTATGACTTTGTTGCGACTTGACAAAGCTACTGTCTGCGAGTTCCTCTCTATAGCTGCTTGTACAGACGTTGTCAAGTATTCAATTGCCATGATCGGGTCTTGAGATTCGTATACTGTATTGAGATCTATTGATTTTATGTCAGAGCTAAGTCCTTCCATGTTTAATTTAGTTTTGTGGGTGATAGAAAAGTCACGGTTTTGCTTGTGCTTAAGACAAAACAGTATTGCCTTATGATTGTGAAGTTTTTATCAAGTCTGTTTTTAAGTAAGTTCACTGAAGAAGCACTAATTACTTACTACAGCACATAGTAATTAATTAGTGCTCCTTCAGTGAACTCGCGAAGAACCGACAACCGTTGGAGTAAACGTGTCCTCGGGTGAAGACCGCGACTCGGCAAACGTAGTGTAGGACGCCCTCCGACTGGGTGGGAAGACGATCTGCGAAAAACTGCCGGCAGTTGCTGGATGCGGCAAGCTGAAGACAGGGCGCTACGGCGCTCATTAGGGGAGGGCTATGTCCAGCAGTGGACTAGTAGAGCCTGAGTGCTTAGTGCGAGTTTGACAGATCCAATCGAATAACTTTACTACCACGTTAATCGAGCATTGAGTAGTGAGTAAGGGTCCATCCATAAATTACGTCACACGTTAAGGGGGATGGAGGGGGTCGACGAAGTGTGACATTGTGTGACAGGGGGGAAATGAAATGAAAAGGTTTTATTCAAAGTAGCGCAGATACTGCGGCTTAATGAACGTTACAAGTTAAACTAGGTGTCCATTTTAAAATCTGGATCATTGGCGATCATGGGCGAGAGGGATCCTAAATTTCGTGACGTCACATTTCCAAATCTTGAGTGTTAAAACACAAACTTTGCACTATTTACAAGATATGTGCACAAAACATCTGCAACTCTTGATATAAAACTAATTTGAGAAATGCTGTTTGAATTCAATAATTTCCAATTGTAAAATTTCAAAATATGTGACGTCACACTAGGGAGGGGGGAGTCTCACGAATGTGATCAGCTGTGACAAGGACGGGGGAGGGGTCAAAAAATTATGAGATTCTTGTAACGTAATTTATGGATGGCTCCTAAGTATGAGTAAGTTACCCGTTCGAACTGGCAAAACGCTGTCACAGTACAACACGCACTCGCGTTTATTCGTGTTTTGGCTGGTAAACGTGTTCACTTCTCAACGTAAACAATTACAACTCGCACTCAGCAATTTTCGATTTCCATACTTGTCGCTAGGTGGCGCTTCCTCGATGCCATAGAAATAGGAGTTTACGTTAACGCGATCGAGTAGTTAAAAAACTCGCACTAAACACTCTGACGACGGCGATAGCACGTTGCCAAAGTTGAAGTTAAGACGTTTCTCTCGTCTACAGGAAAGCGCGCGAGGCGGTGGAGGCGCGCGCGCAACTTGAGAGGAGGCTGGCGCAGCGCGAGAAGGAGAAGAAGGAGGAACACCTGAGAGTGCTCGCACAGCGCGCGAGGGATCACAGGGCTGGTCGGTTCATGCTGCTATTGTCATTTAACATAACATAACATTTACATACAGGCACATACATTGCCGCTGGCCCCACACTAGGATACCCTGTGTCGTGGGAACCAGAAACAACGACATCACAAACATGTAAGCATCCAAGACCAGGTTTTTTTTTGTCCCCAGCCGGGTTAGGACCCGGGACCTCTTGCATGGTAGGCAGACGCGCTACCGCTACACCACAGAGGTCGTTTACATCTAGCTGTCTCGGCTAAATCAAATATTTTTTTATGATTATTAATTTGGTTTAATAGTAAAAAAAAATTTGATTTATGTATATAAATAAATTCTTCATGTCGACTTAGCTTGATTTAGTCAAACTGAGTCGACATGAAGAATTTTTGTTTTGTCTCGCTGAATCTCAATATACAACGTAAGCCGCTGCCTTCAAGCCGTAGTGTAGAGCAGAAAAAGGCAGCGGGGAAAAAAAGAACTTAAATTATACTATTTTTATTTTTAATGCACTAACCCATGCTAAGGACAATTTAAAACCTATTTAGAGGCGAAAAATTCCTCCCATGCCGGGATGCGAACCCGCGACCTCTGGCTATCCGTGTCAGCGCTCTTTCCAATACGCCCATTATCTCAGTTGGAAAGAGCGCTGGCACGGATAGCCACGGATAGCCAAGTATTAGCTTATGGTATTTTAAGAGCTGATGTTTTAATCCATGGATAAAAATTTATTTTGTAAGTATTAGCTTATGGTATTTTAAGAGCTGATGTTTTAATCCATGGATAAAAATTTATTTGTGAAATAAATCCATTTAAAAAAAAACTACAATCACAGAATCTTATCATATAGGCACAGAGCATTTACAACAAAGGTAAGAACTGATGTATTGAAGACAATTTAATAGTCATACTGCTATTCGAGGCGTAACATAAACATGAAAGAGTGTACATGCGAGCTTTTCGGCTGGCAACTCCAGACCGAACAGCTGCTTTCAAAAGCGGCTCAGTAGATTTTGTTTAATTAATTAGTGTTATTAGTGTATTTCGAGTCAAATTAAACGTAAATTCATTAAACAATACATAATAGTGACATGCAAATAAAAGTTACTGGTGAAAAATCAAACAAATACAAATTATTGTACTGAAAAATTACAACGGGCGGCCGAACTGTCAAACGGTTCAAATTGCAACGACTTATCCGGGGAAGTATTGTTTTAATCCTGTAATTTTCGCTTCATCCTACAGTTTTCCTACATAAACAAACTGTACATAATCTCATGTACATGAGACACGTCCCATACAAACATTCCGGCTCAGTTCTGGCTCTCTTTACTTGACGCGTAGTGGAAGCAAAGTTGAGACAAAACAACTAGCCTCAGTCAACATAACACGCTCACTCAACATCTATAACGTACCACCAACTCTTTATCAGCCAATAACATCCTAAGTGGTCACACACTGACACCGATTCCCGGTTATTTTCCAGGTGACACCAGTATGTTCACCCGAAGCAAGGTGACTGTGCGAGACATGGAGCTGAAACTGAAAGCCACGCTGTTTGAGCTCAAAAAGACCAAAGAGTTGTGCGACACACTTCTACAAGAACGAGAGGAAAGTGAAGAGGAGATTCATAAACAGAATAAAACCAACTCAGCGCTTAAAGCAGAGCTCAGTGAATTGGACATACAATGCCAAGATCTAAGTGCCCAACGGGATGAGCTGCAACAGCAAGTCAACTCGTTCAACCAGTGCCATGATGTCCATGGTGTAGCACTGCAACGAATACGCTCGCTTGAACACCAGCTTGCTGAGGCGCACCAGGAGCTTCAGCAAATCAGTGAACAAGAACAACAAAAAGATAGCGCTAGAACCATGGATTTGTATAGTGAAGTGATGAGTGAAGCCGGAATACTAACAGTCGACCTAACCACAGCCAGCGATAAGTCCTGCGCTATGGGGAATACCAGTAGTATCAAAATGAACAGCGTGAAAACCATAAAGAAGTATATTAAAACAAATAAATACATTCAGAAGGTACAGAAATTGATAAAACGAAACAGAAAAAGTATAGAAAGTGTACCAATTCTTCGTCAAAAACTACAGTTAGAAACGGAAATGGCCGAATGCCAGAAAGAATTATTTGCTAGTAATGTGGACCATGAGCTAGCGATGGCTGAACTGCAATTACAAGTGGAAGATTTGCAGTTTCAATTACTAGACATCACCTGCAAGTACTCGGCTATGCAAACTCAGTACAATGACTGCATTTCAACTGTGAATGGGTTGATTTCTCTTGGCAAAAGCAACCTGGAACGTGTTGAGTCCACCTTCATCCATGAATCAGAAGACTCAGAAGACAAACCAAGCTGGTTACCCCTGCAGCCACCGAATAATGTGCTTGAAGACCCAGCCCTTCCACAGCTGAACTCAACAGGCAGTCAGAAGCCATGCTTGTCACCGCCGTGCAGCTTGCCCAACACACCAGCCCCTTTACCGCTGGATCGGGCACAACAGCATGAAGGCGAGCCAAACAGACAGCCTGCACCATCAAATGCGATAGCGGAGACCAGTGCGCCATCGACCCGGAATGCAGTACTGGACAGACAACCGACAACCAGGCCAACGAGCAGTTCAGTTCCAGTCAATGGTGCCCCTTACAAGACAATAATTTTCTCAGACAAAATAGGTGTAGGTCTAGGAACCAGGCTGCAGATCCATTTAAAACAGCATGTAGAAAACATATGTATGCCAAATGCCTCTTACATGCAATTAATCAACGCTCTGCTCAGCAAAAAGTATGATAGAAATACTACTATTGTATTATTAATGGGGAACAGCACAGGGATTCAAGAAAGTGAATTGATAAATTACTATGAGTCCATAATAGCTTTAAATGTAAGGAAAATCATTATCTGTGCTTTTCCCTATTCAAAAACATTGTCAGAGACACAGAATGCACGGATAGGTAAACTTAACCGTCTGTTATATAACATGACATTTGGTCATAGAGATCAAGTTTTTTATTTTGATACGAATAACTTTATTCGAAATTTTATATTGACTAGGGACACAATGTATGTGCCCCTTCGTTCAAAACGACAGATTGCCAAATTGTTGGCATTCAATATTTATGACCCTATTATTGTTACGACAATAAAACAGGTACCATTAGTAAATAAAAACTGTAGAAAAAGTTCTACTAGTAAACCTCTGTACTCAGAGGCTTTAAAAAAACCTAACATAAATAAGTTAAGCTTGACTGCTGATTTAAACTGTCAGCGCAGACCACAGAAAAGCCCCTCTTAAAAAAAATCACTTTAGCTAATCAGAACATACAGGGTGGTTTTTCTGGAAAGCTACTAGAGTTAGAATTGTTCTTAGAGCAACATGAGATTGACATACTTTGTGTTACGGAGCACTGGCTATTAGAATCTCATATGAATTTTTCTGTACATAATTATCAGTTAGCCAGTTGCTACAATAGAAAGTTAGCATTGCATGGGGGATCTTTAATACTAGTAAAGGATGGTTTAAAATTTAAAGAAAGGAAAGATATTTGCAGGCTTTCTGTTGAAAAAATAATTGAACTATCTTGTGTTGAATTATCGTCACACATTGTAGTAAGCGTATACAGGCCCCCCACCAGCGATTACAGTGTATTCGAATCTGTATTAGAGGATGTATTAAAAGTAGCCTGCAGTAATAATAAGAAGGTTATAGTCTGTGGTGATTTTAATGTAAACCTGCTTGTAGATTCCCCTTCGAGTGCTAAATTAAAACTTATTTTTAAGTCTTTTAATTTGATGAATATTTTCTTAGAGCCCACCAGGATTACCGAAACCACCGCCACCTGCCTTGACAACGTATACTGTGACTGTGAATTTTCCCATTATTCTACAGTGAATTGTCTTAAATCAGACCACAGTGGTCAAATTGTACATTTTAAAGCAGATTTAAAAAAAATAGAGCAAGATGTACTCTGCAGGGTGATAACAAATAAAAAACTAGAATTGTTTAAACTTGACTTAAAAAAAAGATTACCTATTCAAAAAAATAAAACTCAAGATGCTAATGTTCTCTATCGAGATTTCTTCAAGGCTGTTTCAGATAGTTTTGAAAAAGTTTTTAAATTAAAACAGATATCCTGCAAACAAAATAAATTACAATTTAGTGAATGGGCCACTGCCGGCATCCGAAAAAGTAGGGACACACTTTATTCACTGTATGAGAAAAAAACATATACATACAACCCCAGTTTTATACAGTATGTAAAACTATATTCAAAATTATTTAAGGCCGTCTGCCACAAAGCAAAATGCGAGTATATAAAATCAAAAATCCTTCAATCTTCTAATAAATCTAAAACAATTTGGGCTATTATAAATAAGGAAACTGGTAAATCCAAATTGGGAGATCGCGAATTTGCACTTAAAATAAATAATAAATTAATAACCTCAAATGAAGACATTGCTGCGGCTTTTGAACAGTTCTTTACAAATGTTCCAATTATAACGACAGCTCCTTTAGACTCTTCTCCAGCTCTTGCAGAAACTATTTTGAAAGACAATGTCCCCCCATGCGATCACGATTTTTCGTTTGATTATATTGAAACTCATACCGTGATTAAATCGTTTAAAAAGCTAAAGCTTAAAAAAACTGAAGATTTGTGGGGTATGTCAGTAACAGTAGTTAGCTCAGTAATCGACACCCTAGCACCCTATTTAGCCAGAATCTTTAACAAATGTCTAGATGAGGGTATATTCCCAGATCTAATGAAATATAGTAGGCTCGTTCCTTTATTTAAAAGTGGTGATAAGCAAGATCCTTCAAATTTCAGACCAGTCTCGGTTCTACCCGTTTTGAGTAAAATATTCGAGAAGATAGTTCTAGGTCAACTGCTTACACACTTCAATGACTATCAACTTCTCCATGGTCAGCAATTCGGCTTTACGCAAGGGCGCTCTACAACGGACGCCGGCGTCATGTTAGTTAAACATATATTTAGTGCATGGGAAGATCGCAAGGATGCTATAGGCGTATTCTGTGACTTGTCAAAAGCATTTGATTGCGTTGACCATAAAACACTTCTTTTAAAATTAAAGCACTATGGTATAAACGGGAATAGCCTAAAACTTATGACATCATATTTAGAAGGAAGAATTCAAAGAGCTGATATAAATAGAACTAAATCTTCAGGGTCAGAGGTCAGGATAGGAGTACCACAGGGATCGATTTTGGGGCCGTTCCTCTTCCTCGTATATGTAAATGATTTGCCGTTCATGGTTCAAAATATGTCAGAGATAGTACTATTTGCAGATGACACGTCACTTATTTTCAAAATTAAGAGACAAGAAGATGACCTTGACAATACTAATGCTGCTCTCTCTCAGGTACTAAACTGGTTTACGTCTAATAACTTATTGTTAAATTCAAAAAAGACAAAATGTATAAAGTTCACTCTACCAAATGTCAAAGTAGTTGACAGCAAAGTTATATTGGGAAGGGACAAACTAGACCTTGTCGAAGATACTGTATTTTTAGGTATCACAATTGATGCAAAGCTTCAATGGGGTCCTCATATAGAAAAATTGGCAAATAGGCTTAGCTCTGCAGCATATGCTGTTAAAAGAATTAGGGAACTAACTGACGTCGCAACTGCCAGGCTCGTTTATTTTAGTTACTTCCATAGTATCATGTCCTACGGCATACTACTGTGGGGACGGGCAGCGGACATTGAGACCATCTTCGTCTTGCAGAAAAGAGCGATCAGATTCATCTATAAGCTAGGCAGTAGAGACTCGTTAAGAGAATTCTTTAAAGAAACAAACATCCTGACAGTTGCCAGTCAGTATATCTATGAAAATATTATGTATGTCAGGAAAAATATTAGCAACTTTAAAACTGCAGGTAGCCAACATAATGTAAATACTAGAAATAAACATAAACTTTTGATCCCAAGATTTAGGCTGGCAAAAGTTAATACATCCTTCATGGGGCATTGTATACGCTTCTACAATAAAATCCCTGAAGATATATTAAGTTTGACTGAAGCGCGGTTCAAAAAATGTGTAAAGTACACTTTGTGCCAAAAGAGCTACTATAATATTAAGGATTATTTAGATGACAATGATGTCTGGAATTCAAGCATGTAAAATTCACGAGTTTTGTAGTATCTGTGTAAATTCTGTTAATTAAGGAATTTGAAAAGACTAAGTTTGGAGTTTTTTTGTCCATTTTTTCTCCAAAATGATCCAGATTTTGAAATGGACACCTAGTTTAACTTGTAACGTTCATTAAGCCGCAGTATCTGCGCTACTTTGAATAAAACCTTTTCATTTCATTTCATTTCATTTCATTTCATTTCATTTCTTAGTTCTATAGAAATTTCTTCCAGCCAGCCCAGATCTGTGGTGAAACTATAACTTTAAAGAGGACACCTTCTTACTACCCCACCTAACCAGCGGTCTCTCTCCAGGCATCAGAGCGCCCGAAGACGAAGCCGCCGAGCCAGGCGAGCCGGACGAGAGCGGCCTCTCTGCGGCGGAGAGAGACAAGCTCCGGGCCACCAGGCACAAGGAGAGGCAGCGAGATAGGAACTTAGCCCGGGCCGCGCCTGATAAGAGGTATGTACGTTCTACCGCTGTGTGGTGTCGGCCTAGAGAATAGCACCAACCCAAATAAAAGTATAAAACTTTTCTTTGAAAAGTTATGTAAAAACCTATTTAGAGGCTAAAAATTCCACCCATGCCGGGATTCGAACCCGCGACCTCTGGCTATCCGTGCCAGCGCTCTGATGCCGGTGAGTCGCCCATTAGCTCAGTTGGATAGAGCGCTGGCACGGATAGCCAGAGGTCGCGGGTTCGAATCCCGGCATAGGTGGAATTTTTAGCCTCTAAATAGGTTTTTAAAATTGTCCTTAGCACGGGTTAGTGCATTAAAAATAAAAGAAAAAATAGTGTAAGTTATGTAAAGTTATAAATAACAATACAATATAAACCTTACCTTATTGCAATATAATCAGTTTTTCATTGCTCAGCCGAGGTATATTCGGATATTTTTATAAACGCTAACAGAATGTATTTATATGAGAAGCACGAGTACATCGATAGGATGGAAAAACGTTTGGGTTCAAATCATGCCCTGCCTCTTCATTTCAGCCTATTGCAGTCCACTGCTGGACATAAGCCTCCCCCAGGGTGCGCCACAAGACCCGATCTCCCGTTTTCGCCATCCAGTCACCACCAGCCACCTGCCTCTTGCGGTGTACAAATTGTGGAAAGATTAGAAATAAAAATAAAGAATTTTCATTTTATTGGTGGTGCAATAAAATGAAAATGAATGATCTTTTTTCAACCAACGTATAAAATAAAACATTTCTAAATTGTGATATAAAATTTAAAAACCTATTTAGAGGCTAAAAATTTCACTCATGCCGGGATTCGAACCCGCAACCTCTGGCTATCCGTACCAGCGCTCTACCAATTGAGCCAATGGGCGACTCACAACATCAGTGAAATTTCGAACCTCTTTACAATATTCTCTGTATTACGTACAGGCAGCGACATCTGACTTAAGCAAATTGCATTACTTACAGCCCCGACTACCTACTTTGCAGTTAGGTTTAACATCGGAACGATATCACTGTACCCACATGATTACACCATTTTTTTTATTTTTAATGCACTAACCCGTGCTAAGGAACAAATTTAAAAACCTATTTAGAGGCTAAAAATTTCACTCATGCCGGGATTCGAACCCGCAACCTCTGGCTATCCGTACCAGCGCTCTACCAATTGAGCCAATGGGCGACTCACAACATCAGTGAAATTTCGAACCTCTTTACAATATTCTCTGTATTACGTACAGGCAGCGACATCTGACTTAAGCAAATTGCATTACTTACAGCCCCGACTACCTACTTTGCAGTTAGGTTTAACATCGGAACGATATCACTGTACCCACATGATTACACCATTTTTTTTATTTTTAATGCACTAACCCGTGCTAAGGAACAAATTTAAAAACCTATTTAGAGGCTAAAAATTTCACTCATGCCGGGATTCGAACCCGCAACCTCTGGCTATCCGTACCAGCGCTCTACCAATTGAGCCAATGGGCGACTCACAACATCAGTGAAATTTCGAACCTCTTTACAATATTCTCTGTATTACGTACAGGCAGCGACATCTGACTTAAGCAAATTGCATTACTTACAGCCCCGACTACCTACTTTGCAGTTAGGTTTAACATCGGAACGATATCACTGTACCCACATGATTACACCATTTTTTTTATTTTTAATGCACTAACCCGTGCTAAGGAACAAATTTAAAAACCTATTTAGAGGCTAAAAATTTCACTCATGCCGGGATTCGAACCCGCAACCTCTGGCTATCCGTACCAGCGCTCTACCAATTGAGCCAATGGGCGACTCACAACATCAGTGAAATTTCGAACCTCTTTACAATATTCTCTGTATTACGTACAGGCAGCGACATCTGACTTAAGCAAATTGCATTACTTACAGCCCCGACTACCTACTTTGCAGTTAGGTTTAACATCGGAACGATATCACTGTACCCACATGATTACACCATTTTTTTTATTTTTAATGCACTAACCCGTGCTAAGGAACAAATTTAAAAACCTATTTAGAGGCTAAAAATTTCACTCATGCCGGGATTCGAACCCGCAACCTCTGGCTATCCGTACCAGCGCTCTACCAATTGAGCCAATGGGCGACTCACAACATCAGTGAAATTTCGAACCTCTTTACAATATTCTCTGTATTACGTACAGGCAGCGACATCTGACTTAAGCAAATTGCATTACTTACAGCCCCGACTACCTACTTTGCAGTTAGGTTTAACATCGGAACGATATCACTGTACCCACATGATTACACCATTTTTTTTATTTTTAATGCACTAACCCGTGCTAAGGAACAAATTTAAAAACCTATTTAGAGGCTAAAAATTTCACTCATGCCGGGATTCGAACCCGCAACCTCTGGCTATCCGTACCAGCGCTCTACCAATTGAGCCAATGGGCGACTCACAACATCAGTGAAATTTCGAACCTCTTTACAATATTCTCTGTATTACGTAAAAAAAATTTTTAGCCTCTAAATAGGTTTTTAAATTTGTTCCTTAGCACGGGTTAGTGCATTAAAAATAAAAAAAATGGTGTAATCATGTGGGTACAGTGATATCGTTCCGATGTTAAACCTAACTGCAAAGTAGGTAGTCGGGGCTGTAAGTAATGCAATTTGCTTAAGTCAGATGTCGCTGCCTGTACGTAATACAGAGAATATTGTAAAGAGGTTCGAAATTTCACTGATGTTGTGAGTCGCCCATTGGCTCAATTGGTAGAGCGCTGGTACGGATAGCCAGAGGTTGCGGGTTCGAATCCCGGCATGAGTGAAATTTTTAGCCTCTAAATAGGTTTTTAAATTTGTTCCTTAGCACGGGTTAGTGCATTAAAAATAAAAAAAATGGTGTAATCATGTGGGTACAGTGATATCGTTCCGATGTTAAACCTAACTGCAAAGTAGGTAGTCGGGGCTGTAAGTAATGCAATTTGCTTAAGTCAGATGTCGCTGCCTGTACGTAATACAGAGAATATTGTAAAGAGGTTCGAAATTTCACTGATGTTGTGAGTCGCCCATTGGCTCAATTGGTAGAGCGCTGGTACGGATAGCCAGAGGTTGCGGGTTCGAATCCCGGCATGAGTGAAATTTTTAGCCTCTAAATAGGTTTTTAAATTTGTTCCTTAGCACGGGTTAGTGCATTAAAAATAAAAAAAAATGGTGTAATCATGTGGGTACAGTGATATCGTTCCGATGTTAAACCTAACTGCAAAGTAGGTAGTCGGGGCTGTAAGTAATGCAATTTGCTTAAGTCAGATGTCGCTGCCTGTACGTAATACAGAGAATATTGTAAAGAGGTTCGAAATTTCACTGATGTTGTGAGTCGCCCATTGGCTCAATTGGTAGAGCGCTGGTACGGATAGCCAGAGGTTGCGGGTTCGAATCCCGGCATGAGTGAAAATTTTTAGCCTCTAAATAGGTTTTTAAATTTGTTCCTTAGCACGGGTTAGTGCATTAAAAATAAAAAAAATGGTGTAATCATGTGGGTACAGTGATATCGTTCCGATGTTAAACCTAACTGCAAAGTAGGTAGTCGGGGCTGTAAGTAATGCAATTTGCTTAAGTCAGATGTCGCTGCCTGTACGTAATACAGAGAATATTGTAAAGAGGTTCGAAATTTCACTGATGTTGTGAGTCGCCCATTGGCTCAATTGGTAGAGCGCTGGTACGGATAGCCAGAGGTTGCGGGTTCGAATCCCGGCATGAGTGAAATTTTTAGCCTCTAAATAGGTTTTTAAATTTGTTCCTTAGCACGGGTTAGTGCATTAAAAATAAAAAAAATGGTGTAATCATGTGGGTACAGTGATATCGTTCCGATGTTAAACCTAACTGCAAAGTAGGTAGTCGGGGCTGTAAGTAATGCAATTTGCTTAAGTCAGATGTCGCTGCCTGTACGTAATACAGAGAATATTGTAAAGAGGTTCGAAATTTCACTGATGTTGTGAGTCGCCCATTGGCTCAATTGGTAGAGCGCTGGTACGGATAGCCAGAGGTTGCGGGTTCGAATCCCGGCATGAGTGAAATTTTTAGCCTCTAAATAGGTTTTTAAATTTGTTCCTTAGCACGGGTTAGTGCATTAAAAATAAAAAAAATGGTGTAATGTGATATAAAATGTCAACGACTTAATATTATCGCACAAATATGATAATGACTTTATATTCATGAATGACAATTTCATCCATGAAAATAAAAACAATGATTATATATTGTAATTGAAAGAAATAAAATAATTAAGATGGATTGTCGTTTCAAATTTAGTCCATATTTATTTCAACAACTGGAACTCGTGTATTAAACGGACCTTAATTCCAGACGAATGGGATCGAATTCCGCCATGTACTCTGATGGCTTTTATGTCTAAGTTAAGTATATTTGTAAGTGATAGTAGCAAAACCACTTGTTAACTGTGAAGGAAAACATCGTGGGGAAACCCGAGTGTAAGAGGTGCTCTTGCACTTGCCAATCTGAGGTGGGCACGCGTGGCAATTTAGGTCATATTCTCTTTCTGAGAGAAAGCCTATGTCCTGCAGGAGTACATATATAGGCTACATAAAAATAGTACTTACAATGTCTTGATGTCGTGGATGTTCCCCATTTGCAGATCGAAGCTTGTGAAGGACCGCGAAAGGGACATCTCTGAACAGATCGCTCTCGGGCTGCCGGCCAAGGCCAACGCGGGATCCGAGGCCATGTTCGACCAGCGACTCTTCAATAACAGCAAGGGAATGGACAGCGGTGAGTTTACCATGGCTCTCCGGAACATTGGGCTCTAGATTCACTTCACATTGATTCGTATTCATAATAATAACTTGCTTGCAACACACTCACACACACATACACACATACTCACACACACACTCACACACCATTTGCACATTTACATACAGGTAGATACATTGACTGTGTGGTGTCGGCCTAGAGAATAGCACCAACTCAAATTCTTACCGCGGGTATCGTAAAGGCGACTAAGGGATACAAACCGGGGTGTGGGCAGCAGCGCCCCCTGCAGTACATTTCCACCAAACTGCGATCCCCAACCCGCATGCCCAGCGTTGGGATTATGGGCATTACCCCCTAATGATGGCACAACCTTGCGCTCATTAGGGGATGGCTATGTCCAGCAGTGGACTAATATAGCCTGAAGAAGAAGATACATTGCTTCTGGCCCCACACTAGGATACCCTGTGTCGTGAGAACCAGAAACAGCGACATCACAAACATGTAAACATCCAAGACCAGGGTTATGTCTTTTTGTCCTCAGCCGGGGCCAGAAGCAATGCAGCATATGTGCCTGTATGTAAATGTTATGTTATTTAACAAACTAAACATTCGCAGGTTATGGCGACGACGAAGCTTACAACGTGTATGACAAGCCGTGGCGGAACGCGGAGTCAGTCGGCGCGCATATATACCGGCCCACCAGACACGCCGACGCCGATAGCCACGGGGACTTGAGTGCCCTGGCTAATACACGCCGGTGAGAATGCTTACACTAGTATTGCTCAGCATAAAACCAAGATCCATCATCATCAGCAACCTATTATGTCCCCACCAAGGGGTACGGGTCTCTTCCCTGAGGAAGGAGGCCAGGATACAGGAGATAGGCCATACTCCACCACGGGGGCCAAGACCGGATTGGCTGGTCTCACTGTCAGAAGTTCTCAAGCCGCTCTTAGGCCTCTGACTTGGCTTAACGACTCCCATCTATCGATGACAGCCGGCACCAACTGCTTCACATGCCTTGCGAAGCACGGAATCGCCCGGAAAAATGCCACTAGCGTTAGTCATAGACTGTTTACCCGTCCATGCATTGAATGCGCCCTATGTTGCTTAACCTTTGGGATCGTTTAAGATCACTCAGGCAGCCGGGAAAAAGATTGCATATTACAAAAATACCGCCATTGACAATGCAGGCAGCGCTATTTAATGTTTAGTTAACGGAAAAATTAGAAAATTAGATTCTTTAGACTAGTTTTGTCCAAAACTATTGCAAAAATACCGCGACACATAATACAGACAACGCCACTTAGTGATCAGTCCACGTAAAAACGCGGATTCAGTTGTCATATCTTACGAACCACCAGACACCCCGATGCCTATAGCCACGGGGACTTGAGTGCCTAACACACCGGTGAGATTGCTTAGACTAGTTATGTCTGAAATTATTACGAAAATACCCTGATTGAGAATACAGGCAGCACCATCTAGTATTCAGTTTACGTAAAAACGCTGAGTAATTCGGGGTACCTACCTACCTACCGGCCCACGCGGCATGCCGTCGCCGATAGTCTCGGAGACTTGAGTGCATTTGTGTATACACGCCGGTGAGATCGTTTAGATTAGTTTTCTAGTTTGCTCAACGTTACATCGCGATGGAGAGTACAGGCAACGCCATCTTGTGTTCATTTCACGTAAAAACGCGAACTCTGTCGGCAAATCTACCGACCTGCGCCGATAACCTATGCCGGTAGTCACAGCGTCTTGAGTTCCCTGGCACGCCGGTGAGATTGTTTGCGTGAAAACATGAAACAAAGGTACCGTAATATAGACTACCAGCAGAGCCACCTAGTGTTCAATTCATGTAACTACGCGGACTCTTAATACTATTAGGTAAGAACCAGGAAGCCAATAATTCTCCCTTCATTAGCAAATAATTGTTATACGACTCTTAAGGCGTACCTATGACTTGAATTCTACATAAAAAGTCGAACGGCGGCCAATTATGATTACAACATTTCAGCACCTCAAAGCGAACGAAATTTATTAGCATATTTGCGGATACGATTTTGTAAGAATACTGAAACTGATTTTTATGCGACAAATGTCTAATCCTACGAATATTTTGCGTCTACGCTTTCTATTCGCATGGGCGAGAATCGGCTCCCAGGTAGTTATGTAGAATAAGATAGGTAGATGTAACGTGCTCGATTGGGGATATAGTGCCCATAGTGCAGCTTGAAAAGATGGTCAGAGTGAATTATTTTTTTTGTCGCTGCCTTTTTCTCCACTACCATGCGGCCCTAAGGCAGCTGCTTACGATTAACATAAAGAGACTTCTAAACGGGTAATATTTTTACCGCAATACGTGGGCGACAACTATTGTTGTCTTTCTCTAACATGTGAGTAGGAGAGGGACATCAATAGTTGCCGGCCACAAATTGCAGTGAAAATATGGCCTGTTTAGAAGACCCTTTGATATATTGACATTCAACAAACTGGATATAAAGTATTTACATTGAAATGTTTTTTTTTTTATTGTATTTTTATTTTGCGTGTCTGTTCCAGATTCGTGGCGGACAAAGAGTTCGCGGGCACGTCCAGCGGGAATGCCCGCGCCGGCCCCGTGCAGTTCGAGCGAGATGCAGGCGGCAGCCGGGACGAACCGGTCTGTACCGTTACTATAGGGGACTTCCATAAATATACATACATACATAACCTCACGCCTGCATCCCAGAGAGGTAGTCAGAAACCAGGGACTGCCACTTGCCACTAAAAATACTATACAATACAAATAATCTTTATTTGGTAGTGCATGAAAGGGGCCTCAACGAATTACGTACTCTCTAAGCCCGTACATCTGGCGCACTCTGAGCAACAATTAACGATTTTCTGACGCTGACTGGCAGATCCTTTCACTACGATGGCAGTGGTACATTACAATATAAAAAAAGAAAACAATCTTGATACGTGTTTTTACCCAAATACATTTTACTTGAATTCCATGAAATTACATTAAATTTCAGACTGAATTCTCAAAGTGTTAAGATTTTAATTTAAACAGTGTGTATTTCGATAAATTGACTTATTATATTATAGAAATAGTGACAGCCACAAGCATTAATATGTTTAAAAACAAACTGGATAAATATCTAAAGGAAACAAAACAGACAAGGAGTTAAACACAAATGTACATCTGGATACAGGCTTCACCAGTTCCATAACTGCCTGCCTGAATTACAAATAATAATAATAATAAAGATCGTTTACATTTTTTTAGGTACCAAAACTAATGGACTTTATAATCAACCCATAATGTCTTCACCGAGGGGCACGGGTCTCTTCCCTAAGGAAGGTATAGGTCATACTCCACCATGGGGGCCAAGTTCGGATTGGTGGAGGCTTGCAAGACTAGTGAGTAGTTTTACTGTCAGAAGTTCTCAAGCCGCTCTAAGGCCTCTGACTTGGCTTAACGACTGCCATCTATCCACGGCGGCCGGCACCAACAGCTTAACCTGCCCTGTGAAGCACGGAACCGCTCGCAAAAATGCCACTAGCGTTAGTCATAGACGGTCACACCGATCCATGCACTGAGCGCGCCCTGTGTTGCTTAACCTTCGTGACCGTTTAAGATCACTCAGACAGCCAGGGCTACGAGCGATTTAAACAAATGGTCTATAGACATGTAAGAAGCGCTCGTGGCCTAGCCGAACCGAGTGATTGGAATCAATCACTTGAGTTAAGCAACAACAGGCGCGGTCAGGTGCGGGATGGGTTACCGTCTCGTGACTACCGCTAGTGGCATTTTTTTCCGAGCGTTTCCGTGCTTCGCAACGCACGTTAAGCCATTGGTGCTGGCTGTCATGTAATGGCAGTCGTTAAGCCAAGTCAGAGGCTTTAGAGCGGCTTGAGAACTTCTGTCAGTAAAACTAGTCACTAGTCTTGCAAGCCTCCACCAACCCGGACTTGGCCCCCGTGGTGGAGTATGGCCTAACCTTCCTGCGATGCAGGAAGAGACCCGTGTCCCAGCAGTGGGGACGTTCAAGGGTTGATATCGAGACATGTAAACCTTTCTAACGGCGTCCCCCCGCCTTCCAGCCGCCGACCCGGAGCACCCAGCCGTCGGCCGACTTCGACCCGTTCGGCCTCGACCGGTTCTTGTCGGAGGCCAAGCGGGCCGACAAGCCGGGCTCGGGCCGCAAGCGGGATCACGCCGATCGGGAGCCGCACTCCAAGCGGCGGCGCGACTGACCCGGTAACTTTATTTCTCTAACAAGATGACCAGCGCCTCGCTTTAATATCGACACTGAGGTATTTGACCACCTCGGACACTCATGTTACCTCACAATGTTTTCCTTCAGAGTAATAATGAATTAACTATTATTATAATTAAATAACAATGCGATTGCAGTGGAATTTGTTTCGACATCAACCCTTGTATGTCCCCACTGCTGGGGCACGGGTCTCTTCCTGCATCGCAGGAAGGTTAGGCTCCATCACGGGGGCCAAGTCCTGGTTGGTGGAGGATTGTAAGACAGTGACGGGCCTTACTGTCAGAAGTTATCAAGCCGCCCGTAAGGCCTCTGACATGGCTCAACGACTGCCATTATATGACAGCTGGCACCCACGGCCAAGCGTGCATTGCGAAGCACGAAAGCGCTCGGAAAAATTCCACTAGCGGTAGTCACGGGACGCTCACCCATCCTGTACCTGACCGCGCCTGTTGTTGCTTAACCAAGCGATTTATTCCAAGCACTCGGTTCCGCCACTGTCTTACAATCCTCCACCAACCCATGCCCCAGCAGTGGGGACATACGAGGGTTGATATCGATCGATCGACATGTTATCTAAATGCTAAGGCCAAAGCGTTTATAAGAACTCTTACCAATCATTTTTATTTTTTTACAGGTTCATTGGACATTTAACGTGATTTGGGGAGCAACGTGCAGTCAGTGCGTTAAATATAGCAATAAGATCAATAGTGTAATGTTAATCAACTTTTTTGTTGAAAATACAGTTAATTTTACGTAAGGACCAATTTTGGATTTTCATTGTTTGTTGGACACCCTGTCACACCAGTGTGTCACAGAATCATATTTTTCTACCCGGTGCGACTGGCAATAACCAATAGTATCGGTCATCGCTGGCTGGTCAGAATCTCCTTGTTAAGTGGCATAATATGCACCAGAGCAAGTTCAAACACCAAAATTACCGAGCACAAATTACGTATTTATTCATTTATAAAATTTCAACAAGGCTAAGCGTCACATTATGTACTCGTGAGAGTAAACAAATAATACTTAGAAATCATTATATTTTATTACCTACACAAATAAATTCAAATTAGTTCTAAAATATGAGGAAGAGGAATTATTTTAAATCAATTTTGAGGAAGAGAATGAGGAACCTCAAAAATATGAGGAAATTCCTCATTTTGACGGAGAGGAAGAGGAATCCTCGTCAACCCTAATCATAGCTGATGGTACATCGTTAAGTCGATTAACCCACAGAGTAGCAAGTAGAAATAATAATAAAAAATAACATTTACATACAGGCACATACATTGCTTCTGGCCCCACACTAGGATTGCCTGTGTCGTGAGAACCAGAAACAAAGACATCACATACATGTAAACATCCAAGAGCTGGAGTTTTTTTTGTCCCCAGCCGGGGTTCGAACCCGGAACCTCTTGCATGGTAGGCAGATGCGCAAAATGTAAATTGAATTTTCATAATCAATTATGCCGTACCGTTCAGCTTAGGCTAACTTTCCGCTGCAAGGTACAGGTCTTCTATCAGAGAGATTATGGGATTAATTACCACGCGTATAAGCGCCGAATTATGTAAACACGTCAGGCACTCAGGTTTCCTCACGATGTTTTCCTTTAGTTAGCGAACGCTGCTACTATAATTTTAAAAATGTACATAACTTAGAAAACAATGTCATTGGTACATGCCAGGAAACAGTTAAATCTAATAAAGAATTGAATAGTATTTTCTAAGATTATATTTCCTTACAGTATACTGGTTACAAAACATGATGAAGGGTATCAGAAAAGTAATATATCCTATCACTTGGATACCAGTATCCGTGGACGATCATTTTTTCTTCGTATGATACTGGTTACCAAACTCTGGTATCATACGCGGCCGAAGGGATTATTTTTAATGCACTAACCCGTGCTAAGCACAATTTTAAAAACCTATTTAGAGGCTATAAATTCCACCCATACCGGGATTCGTCGGGTCGCGAAGGTCGAGGGTATATACCAGAATTCCTTAACATTTAAATCTAATAAAGAATTGAATAGTATTTTCTAAGATTATATCCTTTTTAATGCACTAACCCGTGCTAAGGACAATTTTTAAAACCTACAAAAAATTCACCAGAGGTCGCGGGTTCGAATCCCGGCATGGGTGGAATTTTTAGCCTCTAAATAGGTTTTTAAAAGTATTTTCTAAGGTTAACACGAGCATTAGACATAATAAAAACTGTATTTGCACGGATATTTACTCATTTAAATTTACATTTTTCCGACGTTTCGGCACTATTGCAAGTACCGTAGTCCCGGAAGACTTAGGTGATAGGCGTCTTTTTGAAAGCTCTAAACGAGCAGTTCATACAAAAGTGCCGAAACGTCGGAAAATTGTAAAATTTCATATTAAACGAGTAAATATCCGTGCAAATACAGTTTTTATTGAATATTAAGTAGAATTTAATCTTATTAGGTAACATTACCAAGTACCATTACCATCATAAGAACATTATTTTCTTGCGGTACCATGAATTTTAAGTAGAATTCAATGTAGTTATTATACCACCTTTTTATTAAATATGATTTTTTTTTGATTGTGCAATAATGTGTTTTCTATTTATGGATATAGACACATCCACAATATATACCTACCTCTTTTGTTTCATCAACATTTATTAGGCGTAGGCGCTTGCTCGGCTTCGTTTTAATTTAATCATTACACAATAGAGTAGTGTATTAACTTATCTGCAAGTGATTTGTATGATTTTGATAACAGTGATAATGAAGATAGGAATTGTACCTAGTGGATCTGTCTGATGTGAAAAGAAAGAACTCATTTTTAATCACTTATAATAGTTTATTGGAATACATAACAATATTGTTTGCGACGTAATAACATGAGACTAACGAGCGTTGAAAACCGGCACTAGCATGCAAAAATACTATACAAGTGCGGCAATTCATTTCAGCAATAAATAACACAAGAAACAGTTATTCAAACGCCAGCCCATTAGAACTGTTTAGAACAAAAGATACTGTTAACTGCTTATTGCGTCACACTTTTACATACTGTGTTTAGATAGTTTATCCTCTCTCCTGCACTCTTATTCAGGATATAAAGTTACTTGTACTTGAGGATGGCGTTTTTCAGTTTGTCGACGTTGGCCCCGGAGAACTCCTCCAGCTTCACCGAAGACTTGATGAAGACGAATGTGGGCATAGAGTTGACCTCGTACTCCATCGCGATGTCCTCGCATTCGTCCACGTCCACCTGGAAATAAAAAAGTTAAATACGGTCAAAACTAGTTTTGACTGTTAAAATCAAAACTGCGAAACATAAAGTAACATTAATTATGTATCCAATGTCGAGTTGGTTTTCGAAATTAAATGAAAAGGTTTTATTAAAAGTAGCGCAGAAACTGCGGCTTTATGAACGTTACAATTCAAACTAGGTGTCCATATCAAAAGCTAGATAATTTTGGAGATAAAATGGATAAAAAAAAACTCCAAAGAAAATATGGACAATAATCTCCTTCGGTCTTACATGTTCAACCTAACACGCTCCTTCGCGCTCCGCTACGCTACGCGCTACAAAAAGTACTTTGTAAAAGTATTTTAGCAGTCAAAACTAGTTTTGACCGTTTAAGAGTTTTGTATGTCTCCCACGATAGGCCTGATTGTGAGCAAGTGTTTGAATAGTATTTCTTACACTATATTATACAAATTACAACGTAACATGGGAATTAAGGCAATTACTTGTACCTTGTACCTAATAAATATTCGCGACTCAGAACACAAAAATAAGGAGAAGTGCCTTGTGGGCGTGGCACTGTCGCCCAACGTTAGCCCATTTGGGCTAACCTCTGCGAAACTTTAAAATATGGCCGTCAATCGCTTCGCGCCAGCCGTCGAGTAACATCTGAGAAAAATGCCTAATTGCGCAGTGATTACCTGCAGAAATCGCTGTGATACATGCTATTCAAATACAGGGGAGTGTCTTTTCACCGGTAAACCTATTTTACTCACTATATTCGTCTTATAAACTACGAAAAATCATAATTATAATAATTTTATGTGCAATGTGCATCCCATTACTAAGAACGTAAATGGGACGTATTTATTACATTGTAGTTACTCCACTGCTGTTTCTATATAGGATTTTCGTGGAGGTTTGCTAACTACGAAAAGCCAGCCCGCAGTGAACCGTCACGCAAAACTGATCATTGTTCAATGCGATGTTTCGAGATACGGCCGCATGTATTTGCCGCGAAATGTCAAATTCTCCAGTAGGTCAGCTGGAGACATAGTGATGGGGTAGTTCCTTTCTTTTCAGACTGATTAAGTATCGATATTATTGAGGCATTAATAATCGTTCGTCCAGACTTCCAAAATTACTAGAACCAATTTTATTATTGTAAGACTAGGTATCTAGTCTTATCGTCGACTATTGCCCGCGACTCCATCTGCGTAGACTTCAGCTTGCGTTGCTAAGGAAGCTTTTATTTTAGTAGAAGGATTTTGTCTTATTAAAAACAGGTATAGCTTCGAACATGTATTTCAATAAGTTTCTAATAAAGATAAAGAAAAATACGAAAGAAAAATGGATCAAAATACAGAGGTTATAACTGATTTCCTTTCAAATAAAGTACCATTTGCTCCATATATTTTACAGAGAAATGTTTCCAGATGCTAAAGTGGGGGAAAAAATATTTCCGTGGGCAGTTCCTACTTTGAAAATACCAGTAATAACGAGTTCCATAAAGGTTGAGGTACCAGTATATTTAAAATCACGATAAAATTTTACATGGTTTAGAATATTCAATAATCACTTCACAATCACAATCTTCATTCATATGGACGACGCATAACTCTCCAAAAGAAAGTGTTTCTAAAGAAACAAATCAGATGATGTGGTTGTGGTACTAAATCATAGTCTTATATATTTAATTTTTTATGAGCGTTATTTTATAAATGAAATTCGACTATGCAATGAAAAACAAGTTAAATAAAGCATTTTCAGTATTTTAATAATTTATTTACCATTTAAGATCCGACAAGTTCTCGAATGGAGACCACAATAGGGTATGTCGGTACTTTCTTATATGTCATATCGGCAAGTGCAGCGTCGGACGACAAGATGGAGAGAAGATCTCATCCTAGTCGAAGGAAGACGCTGGATGTAAGCCGCTTTCAACTGGTCTTTTTGGAAATCCATGTAAATCACAGCCATAAACATATTCTTTAGTTAATCCTTATAATCCAAGCCTGGCTACTGAATTCCAATATATCGCTGTTACTCAGACAAGTGGCAATTTCTTCAGAAAAGTGGTTGTTTTTCGAGTTTATGTGTGTGTTTATTCTATTTTTTATATAGCTGGGTGAATTATTTTCAGAGAATGAGAAAGTAATTGCTATTGTTTTCTTAAAAAGTGAGCACTTCATTCTTTAACCCAACAAAAACTGCTGTTAATTTACAGAGTCCTAACAGAGTTACCAATATTTAAAGCCAATTTGTAAATGGTAATGTAAGTGCATTTCACGTTACATTGGGATTCATTTACTAAATAAAATACAAAGAAATATCCAAGATCCAGGTACAAATGCGTCCCTGACCGTGGACATGCTCTTCACACAAATATTAGTTCTTTCCATAACCAGGATTGAAACCCAGAAGACCTAGCTTTCTGGACAGAGTCACTACCAAGTATGCTTCAGTGGTGTTCTGACCAAACAAATTTAACATATAACCATTTTTAACTTATCGTATTAGTATACAGTACAGGGGTCATCATCATTATCAAAATAATCAAATTCTATATTAGTAGAAAGCCAAGTTTTGCATCTTTATCATATACTGAAGCCACAAATACTGTCAAAAAGACACATACTTATTAAATATTTACATTTCACAGGACAGTAAATTAAAATAGGGTTATTTGTTTTCATAATATTGTTTTTGTAAATTTAACATGCTCTGTTTTTTTGTATCATCCCAACACGAAGTATACTGTTAAAAAATGAATAACCTCTCATCGGATCATTTTATCGATAGATGTATTATTTGATACAAGTGTTCCATCCCTAAGGAGTTCACCGACGCTGTTGTTTACGTGTACGAGTGTATTCGTACAATTGTTTTTCATAGTGTGCGAACCAATTAAAAGATTAGAACGCTAGTAAATGACTAGACAGACGTGTGCGTGAACCTTATATTTACAATATTGTGCATGTAATGAAAGCGCACACATATTCAAAAGTGGCGACAGCGGTACCGGACTTATTTCGCGGCTAGGGCATATCTCCTTCTTTCTATGATCTGAGATTCGCGATTAGACCCGTGAAATATATTACAAAGTGTTTAAATGATGTAACTATAACTAATTAAATGCTATTTTACTTAATTTTCTCTCATTACAATTTGTAATACGTAGCTCGATCGGTAAACTCCTTACTGCCTCAGAATCAATAAAAAATATGGTGAATTTTTCAAATCAAATATAGTAAGGGACCAAATAGCATGTGATTATCTCATATTAATATATTTTATACCACGGAAATCGTAAATGTTACTGTAAAATCTGTATGCATTCTTTTGCTGCTCCTTGAATAAATATAATAAAAATCGTACATTTTACATCGGTTGTGTCCAACTGCTGGCACAGGTATATCCTTTAGTTCTCGCCTCCCCCCTATGTCATATATTTTGTTGCTGTTTTTTTATTGTGCTAGTATATTTCTTACTAGAATTATTTGATACCACGCCTCAACGAGCGATTAATTTAAAAAATGTTCGATTTCCGCATTATTTTATAACGGAGATTCTGTTCAGATTAAACGTAGCAAAATAATTATTTTTAGGCCGGTCTCCTGCACGTATCTTTCAGAAATATTATACAAAAAAATACACTTCAATGCGCAAAACGTGAATTTGATTCTGCTAGAATTGTTTTTGCTTTTTAATGTTTTTGCAGGAGACACACCATAAACACGGCCTGAAGAGTTAATAGACAAAGCAGTTAATAGATTATTCCCAACCAAGGCTCCATTTTGCAGAAAACTGCCCCTACTTTACACGATTCCAATCTGTCAGTCAATCTATCTGTAATTTCATACAAATTGGTAGCCTAAACGCCAGGGTTTTGTCAGCATTTGGTGCACCTTATTAGGCTCTAAGCATTTCGGATTATTCTGCGAGACAATCCGCCACTCCACCAACACGGACTTGGCCCCCGTAGTGGAGTATGGCTGAGTAACCTTCCTGCGATGCTGGAAGAGACCCGTGCCCCAGCAGTGGGGTATGTCCGTTATCGATTCCGGATTATTCCGCGGGACAGCATTATTTACGGCCACCATCTCACCTTGAGGACGACGATGGCGTCGCTCATCTCATTGGCCATCTCCTCGAGCTTGGGTCCGATCATCTTGCAGGGGCCGCACCAGGTGGCCATGAAGTCGATGATGACCAGTTTGTCGCCAGCTTCTTCCAACTTGGTCTTCAGGTCCGCAGAGTCTTTGATGTGGATCGCCATTGCTGTTTATCTGGAGCAAGAGAAAGCAACAGTAGTTAGCTGTGGAGTAAATACGTACAGTACTACACATCATAAAAGTCCCTTCGGGAATCTACGTTCGCGCAGACTAGGAAGAAGTGTAACGAAAGTACCCGAAGCTATAAGTACATTCAACATGATCTTTAACCGATACGGTTAAGGTGCAGAATTGATTGGTAGCGCTACCTATTTCGCTCACGCTAATATTGCCAAACTAATAGTCACCTGCATCGATCACGTTGAATTAACACCATAAAATGAAATGAAACTATCTGATTGGTCGATCAACTTGCCGCACTTTCAAAATTTAGTCATCTGCGCAGGTACATCCGCGAGACTTATTTCTTGTGTAGCACTGTAATATTTTAAGGGGGCCTATGTCCAGCAGTGGACTGACACCAGCTGATTATGAGGATGATGTTAAAGGCAATTTTGGTGGTGCGATTTTTTATAAAACCTATTTAGAGGCTAAAAATTTCACCCATGCCGGGATTCGAACCCGCAACCTCTGGCTATCCGTGCCAGCGCTCTACCAATTGAGCCAATGGGCGACTCACCGGCATCAGTGAAATTTCGAACCTCTTTACACTATTCTCTGTATTACGTACGCGATTTTTTTTTTTTTTTTTATGTAGTCTCGATTTTAATAACCTATTTAGAGGCTAAAAATTCCACTCATGTCGGGACTCGAACCCGCGACCTCTGGGTAGCGCTCTCGAAATTTCGAACCTCTTACAATACTCTCTGTATTATGTAAAAAAGGTTCGAAATTTTACTGATGCCGGTAAGTTGCCCATTAGCTCAGTTGGGAGAGAGCTGGCACGGTTAGCCAGAGGTCACGGGTTCGAGTCCCGGCATGGGTGGAATTAGCCTCTAAATAGGTTATTAAAATTGTCCTTAGCACGGGTTAGTGCATTAAAAATAAAGTATTCTCGATTGTGCACTTCTGTTAGGCACAGGTCTCCAATTTCGCTCTCCACTCCTCCCTGTTCAAGGCCACCTCCTGTCAACCTGATGAAAAGGTCGTGAGGTCATCCCGTCATCTCCGGTTGGGTCGGCCACGTTTGGATTAAAAGCGTCGCGTGGAACCCAGTCAGTGAACTTTTTCCCCACCTGTCAGGGCCCATACGGCTTACGTAGCCCGCCCAATTCAACATCGACAATTTTGGTTCTGGAGCGCAATATTGTATTACGGATTATGTCAATTTTTGCAGCCTGCGTTCTGCGAGACTGCGTTCAATATCTTACATAGCGCCAGGAAAACAAGATGATGCAGGCAAGCGTCAGTGACGAGTTTTTGCCTCGGGTTGGAAGAACCGTAAATCCGGGATTGGTCCTATATTGCGGCGATAAGATCGAGAATGGTATACGGCAAAACCTAGATATGTAAGCCTTTTATGTATTTTGTTTTCTGGTGTGTACAATAAAGGGTTCTAATCTAATCCCCTGGTCGCACCATTCTAAGCATTCCCTACTGGGTCGCTGCAGACATAACTTAAGTTTTTAGATGGGGTTATATTGCACCAACGGAGGAGCGATGTGATTGTGGAGCCTCATCGCAATCCATGGTGCACCTGCTCCAATGTCCATTGTGCCCTCACACCTGCACTCTGGAGGACCTAACAGATGCCAACGCTGCTGCGATTGCAGTGGCCGGATTGGGCAGGAAGAATATAAACTTTTCAAATGACACGAAAAGAAGAAAGCATTTTAACAAATTAAGCTAGGTATTGGCACTGGAACCACTTTTTTTTTACTCGAAAAGCTTGTTCCAAGAGTCTGTTTACGCGATGAATATTTAGGAAACGTATAACAACAACGAAAAGCCTAAAAGCGTTTCTTAAAAAAAATAACATTATTAAAACCACTGTTAATGACAAGACCCTCATCTCCCCCTACCCCCACCGGAATATAGGCGTGAGATTATGTTTGAATGCATATCATTAGATTATGATACGCAAAACGTCATACTCGTAAATAGTTTCTTAACGTATTCATAGTCGTCGGTTTGCAACGCGCCGCTGGATTTCCCTTGAATCAATTGAATGTGTACACACGGAAATAGGTGGGTCTAAATAAGACTACAGGGAAATTGGCCCGGCCAGCCCATAGTTCTATATTTAGTTATGACAGGTAATAAGAGCCTTTTTAGCTTCTAAATAGGTTTTTAAAATTGTCCTCAGCACGGGTTAATGCAACAAAAAGCTTAACAAGAGTTCAGCTTAGCACCATTTATAATTTTTACGTAGCCTCTAAACGTCCCACTGCACGGTGGTACCGTAGTAGGTCATAGGACTCGGATGGCAATGACTGAGCTAAGCCATGATATCTGGCTCAGTTACCCACTAATTGTCATACTACCTGAGGGTATAAAAGGTTTCGCAATCTATTGTTCCCAACATTCCTTTTTCGGCATCCGAAGTGAACACAAGTAATTAGTCATCAACCTGTTATCACCAAGTGCTTTAATTAGCCCAAGACGCGACGCGTGTGTTTAAGTTCCAACTTGTCTGTGACCTGCTATTTTACAATGGAATTTGAAGTCACAGGTATGTATTATTAATTTACTTTACTATTTTGCCTTTTCCTTCTACATTTTTTTTTTAAATAGAGTGCTACGCCAACGTGGCATTTTTTATGTATTTATGTCTGTATATTTTTTACGTTGAAGCTTTTACTTATGTTTGTACCTACTTGTACCATTCAATTTGGTATAGAAATATGGGTTACAATGTCTACTACTAGGCCTCTCCAAATTTAGCTGCGTCATGCTGCGTCTGTAAGGTGCAGCCAGGTGCTACGCCGCGCGCCTGAACGCGTAGCAGGCGCGTAGCACTTGCTACGAAACATGTATCTATTTTGATCCGCTTTTAACGTATTTTTATTTTGTTTTAGGTACTAGTATTAAGTGTTCTTTCAAAAGAATGCTTGTACTAGATACTTGGCTGTCTATTAAAGACAGCAAATCTGAACTGGAGCGTTGGCATCGAGTTTTTCGAGACCTAATACAATTGCTGCCTGATGTTGAGAATTACATTGCTGATGACTTGGAAAAAAGAGTTACTAAAGTTTGTACAAGATTGGTAGCAATTTGGAAGCAAGTCACGCGCAACCATTCTCGCATGGTCTCTAAGTACGGAGACTGGCTGAACGAAATTGAAGTTTGCGTTCTGCCAACTTGTGCAACAGTAGGGAGCCACAACACCCAACGGCCAGCAGCAGAAGCTTCGACAAGCACCCAACAGCACCAGCACAGGAAGGACTTTGAGGAATGTAGCAAGAGATCAAAACGCCGCAGGCTTGCAGAGTTAAGTAAAGTAGACAGTTCTGCGATAAATTCTTTGTTGGACGATTCTAGTCTATCTAACGCCGCTGCATCTTTAAATTTCAGCACTGACGAAGTCTTGTCTCTTATAAATGAGACAAAACTGACTAAACATCAGTATCTTTTGGTGAAAGACTTCGTTAATGCAAAATCACCTAATGCATTACCATCTTATCAAAAAGTGTTAGAAGCTAAGAAGCGGTGCTATCCATCGCAAGAGTTTATCACGGAATCATCTGCTGAAGTAGAATTACAATCATTGTTAGATCATACTGCTTGCCGGATACTAGAATCCCAAAAACCCGTTTTGAATAATATTGACCCTAATAAAGAATTTGTTTTGATTGGAAAATGGGGTTTCGATGGGAGTACGGGGCACAGCGAATATAAACAGATTTTTGGAGATTCTGGTATCGATGATGATGGCAGTATGTTTGTTACTTCATATTGTCCTCTTCAATTGGTTTGTAAGTCCAATACCTCCGACCCAGATCAAATAGTTTGGAAAAATCCGCGCCCTTCTTCCACCAGGTATTGTAGGCCTATTCGATTCCAATTTGCCAAAGAATCCAAAGACCTTTCTGTGCAAGAAGAAGCTTATTTCAAGACTAAAATTGATAGTTTACAACCGACTTCTTTCACTCACGGTGAATATGAAATAAAAGTGCAGCATTCTTTACAATTAACCATGGTTGATGGTAAAGTGTGCAGTGCTCTGAGCGATACATCTTGTAGTAGATGTTATATTTGTGGTTCAACTCCAAAAGAGATGAATGACATTGATAAATCGCTGAGCAAAACTGCAGATAGTGGTACCTATCAATTTGGACTATCTCCTCTTCACTCGTATATCCGATTCTTCGAATATTTAATTCACGTTTCTTATAGATTAGACATAAAGAAATGGCAGGTACGTTCTTCAGACGAAAAAGCTCTTCTTGCACAAAAAAAACAACATGTGCAGCAACAGTTTAGGCAGAAACTTGGTCTAATAGTCGACAAACCGCGAAGTGGAGGAAGTGGCACATCTAACGACGGAAACACTGCCAGAAAGTTTTTTTCTAACTCAGCGGTTTCAGCGGAAATTACTGGATTAGATAAAATCCTTATTGACAGATGTCATAATCTGCTGCAGTGTCTTTCGTCGGGATACAAAATTAATAACGCCACTTTTAAAGAGTATTCTCTAGAAACAGCACGTAAACTTGTTGCTACCTATCCATGGTACAACTTGCCATCGTCTGTACATAAGGTCCTCATTCATGGGTCGGAAGTAATTGAACACGCATTATTGTCAATAGGTGAGCTTTCGGAAGAGGCCGCCGAATCTTGCAATAAATTAATCAAACTCTTCAGGCGTGACAACACGAGGAAAATGTCTCGGGTTGTCACAAACACCGACTTGATACATAGACTTCTCCTTAATTCGGATCCTTATATTTCTAGTTTAAGAAGGTTACCACAGAAGAAGAAGTCTATTCTATCAAAAGAAGTATTAAATTTGTTGTCAGTTTAGGAAAAAATGTAAAAAATAAGATAGGTATTTATGTTATTTTTTACATAACTCCTATTATGTAAATATAATATTTTTTGTCCAATTGTGTGTTTGTACTTAGATGTTAGTTAAGTATTTACTTTATTTGTAATATAAAATGTAAATAGTAAGGTTTAATAGTTATTAAGTTGCAAACCTTCTTTTAAGTGTAATAAAAATGCATAATTTTGTAAATAAAATAAGCTTTTTAAGATTATTTTGTTTTTTTTTTATTGTGTTATGGCTTAAAGTATTACAAAACACCATAATAATAATAATCAGCTATGACAACGACAGTCATTATTATCGCGAAACCCTATGACCGCTACTCTTAGGGCGTGGAACCAGTGTGCACTGCAGGGCACAGGCCTTGTCTTAGAGATAGAGTTCGGGCTTATTACCACGCGTGCCCACCGCGGATTGGCAATTTAAAGTGTTCGCGACAAAGATTAGTTTTTATTGTGGCGACATTGATTTGCATTGTTATGTTGTCAGTGTTGTACATTGAGTTCGTGCTTTATAATATAATATAGTCTTATAAGTAGTAAATCTCGGTTTTCATTAATCACCAGCCTTCTAAATACAGTCCACTCAACCATAAGTGTGTGCTACGTGCTTTTTAGTCCTTCGAGCCAGATATGAACCAGCGACCTATGGATAGATTGTATATGAACACCTGCGACGCTCAGGTTTCCTCCTAAAGTTTTCCTTCACTTTTAGCGAATGTTATTGCTACTATAACTTCACAACTGTACATAACTTAAATAACTAAGTCATTGGTACATGCCCGCACTGGGAATCGAACCTGGTTCTCTCGCTTCCGAGTCCATTGTTCTACCCACTGGCCTACCGCCGCTTCTAATTAACAACGCAAATGATTTGGTCACGGTCAACTATCGAAGACGCGACCTAGAACGTAACAAGACAGCTAACTGCATTGTCAACCATTTATGTATAAAAAAAACTAGTTTGAAATGCATTTTTTATGTCAACGCTAGCCATCGGAATCGGAAGGTCGCGTGGGGTGACCTTGACCTCACCTACAGTAATGTCCGCAGTATTGTATAGGGTGTGTAGACTTTCGTCTTTCCGAAAAGGAAGGACGCGGACGCTACACATCTCTCAGAGACAGACGTTTCTTTATCTCTATGAGAAGAGTTTCTCTCTGTACGGGTCAAACGGCACATTTAGCATTTTACTCGTATATGTATCCAGCACTCTGTTAGCCGCTTCGGCGAGCACTCGTTTATTAAATATCTATCAAGAAATAGCAAATCAGACTTTACATCATAATCATTATACATCCTTATCATCCCTGTACAGCAGAGTGGGGCATCACTAACCATCATAAAACCCGCCTCTGAGTGCTTAGTGCGAGTTTTTTAACTACTCGATCGCGTTAACTCATATTTCTATGGCATCGAGGCAGCGCCACCTAGCGACAAGTATGGAAATTAAAATAGCTGAGTGCGAGTTGTAATGGTTTACGTTGAGAAGTGAACACGTTTAACAGCCAAAACACGAATAAACGCGAGTGCTAGTTGCACTGTGACAGCGTTTAGCCAGTTCGAACGGTTAACTTACTCATACTCACTACTCAATGCCCGATTAACGCGGTAGTAAAGTTATTCGATTGGATCTGTCAAACTCGTACTAAGCACACTGCTCGTACACTGTCTTTCGTAGTAACTCACTCGAGAACCTTTGAACACCATCGTCCATCGGTTCTTCGGTAAAAGTGACCAGACACTGCCACTTCGGCTTGCTAATCTTGAAAGCTCGGTCAAGCCACCTTAGTTCTTTGGCGTATTGTATCGATATCATCCCTTGTATGTCCCACTGCTGCACGCTCTTCCTGCATCGCAGGAAGGTTGGGCCATACTCCATCACGGGGGCTAAGTTCGGGTTGGTGGAGGGTTGTATGACCGTGGCGGGCCTTACTGTTGGAAGTTGTCAAGCCGCCCATAAGGCATTTGACATGGCTTAACGACTGCCATTACATGACAGCCGGCACCAATCAACATTGCGGAGTCTTGTCTCATTTCTGATTTAATCGATCAGAAACGAATTCGACTTACTAACTACTAACACACTTTGTGCCAAAGGGGTTTCTATAACATAAAGGATTATTTAGATGACAATGAGGTCTGGAATTAAAGCCAGTACAATGCATGAGTTCTATTATGTTTTATAATAATTATGTAAACTATGTTAATTAAGGGCTTTGAAAAGACTAAGTTTGGAGTTTATTTGTCCATTTTTTCTTCAAAATGATCTAGATTTTGAAATGGACACCTAGTTTGAATTGTAACGTTCATTAGGCCGCAGTTTCTGCGCTACTTTGTATAAACCTTTTTTCATTTCATTTCATAACAGCCTTGTTGTCTTAAGCATTCGGTCTAAATTACAAGCGCAGACTTTTAATAATCAGACTCCGTTGATTGTTAGATAAAGTACATATCACATTTTATTTTCGGTCGATTTGCTTCCAGTTGACAGAGTAGAAGATCACAAACGATACGTTCGCTATGCAAACAACAACGCTCAAGTAGATTTTTTTTAATTTGACTATTGTTACATTTTAATGCCGCTGGGAGCAGACTATAAGCGCGGATCGAATAACCTATGAAATTCAAGCAAATAGATTAATCAGCCATTATTGAAAAATATACAGGGTGTCTCATTCAAATCGGTCAGTATGGGAAAGTCTGAAACTATAAGACATACGAAGATCTGTTCTGAGGAACCATGTCATCGATTTTGATAACAAGAAAAACTGCACTCATACATTTTAAAAAACATCTGTACTCTTTTCGGGAATCGAACCCGGTTGTTTTGAAAAAAAATCTACACTCTTTCTATTTAGATATCGATTGTGTAGGTCTTAAGCAGTAAATGTCTGTATGAAACATGATTTCTAAAATGAATAAAATGCATTGTTTTCTCATACTTTAATTTATTTTAGTAATTGCTCGAAGTGACCACCGACTTTTAATATAATATTCAACACGTTTAGGTAACGATCTTACGATTGCATTTTGTATGAAAACAATGCATTTTATTCATTTTAGACATCATGTTTCATACAGATATTTACTGCTTAAGACCTACACAATCGATATCTAAATAGAAATAGTGTAGGTTTTTTTTTTCAAAACAACCGGGTTCGATCCCGAACGGAGTACAGATGTTTTTTAAAATGTATGAATGCAGTTTTTCTTATTATTAAAATCGATGACATGGTTTCTCAGAACAGATCTTCGTATGTCTTATAGTTTCAGACTTTCCCATACTGACCGATTTGAATGAGACACCCTGTATATTATAATGCCCGGTATGGTCTGTTACTTTTTAGAATATACCTCGGGCTCTAGAGTAGGCTTTGGTTTTTGCCAATTTTCGCCAGTTTTTGTAGTGACGATCGAGTTCCGATTTCGAAATTAAGTTTCATATTAGTTCCGATTTCGAAATTACGTCACATTAGTTCCGATATTTCTAGGCACACGAATATATCCGATTCTATCCGATAGTAGCAATAACACTCCTTCTGACGCAGTTGGGTAAATAAAAACAGTAAACACTGTCCGACCTTGTATGATTTTACTGATCAAGAGAATCATTATGTTAATCCGGAGCCTAGACATGGACTATTACGGGTTAAACAAGGAGAGGTGGCAGGCCTGCCACTCGATACTCAAGTCAGAAACCAGCGGTCAGCATACTAACATCTTACTTAATATCACATCACACTCACACTATCACATCACACTAATATCATAAAGTTTGCGAGTGTGTATCTTTGTCATTTACGTCTAAACGGCTGGAGCGATTTTAATGAAATTCGCTATGTAGTTAGCTGGCATTCTGGATTAACGTTTTACTGCGGGAAAATATCTTATTCCCATGGGAAAATCGATAGACCGCGGGTATCACAGCGGGGCACAGATAGTATAAATGTAAAAGTTTGTATGAATGTTTGTTACGCAATCATGAACGGATTGGGATTAAATTCGGCACAAAATTAGATTATAGATTGGAATGGCACAAAGACTACTTTTCTCGAAAGAATCTCGGAAAAATGCATAAAATAACACGGAAAGTTTCTTCTAGAACAAAGTCGTGGGCAGCAGCTAGTCCTACAAATATTATAGATGTGAAGGACTTGAGAAAAGATGGTCGGAGTGGAGTTTCTTTTTCCGCTGCCTTTTTCTCCGCTACAATAAGGCCCGAAGGCAGCCGCTTACATATTACATTGACATTCGGCAAACAGAATTTAAATTCTTTACGTTGATATATATTGATTTGATTTGGATACACTGTAATACTATGATAATGTACTAAGCTGTGGTCTAAAGCATGGACACACGACATCGCCACAGGTAACTCTGATTATCTATTTCTTTGTCTTCTTTGGTCCTTCTCTTTTGGAGAAAAAAGAAGTGGTGAAGAAGCAGGGTTTGAAAGGATAATTATCTTGATAAAAATAGCTCGATAATTATCAATTGATAATAACAAAAATTTCGTTTATGCAAAGCAAACAAAACCAAGCAGCAAGATCTTAGTTGGCTATTAGGATTAGGTCAACAAATAAGTTCTACTGCAGCTACAGCAGCAACACAGCCAATGGAAATAGAATCATTATCGGATGAAAATATTCCTTTGGCATCTTTGGTCAATCCAATTTAATTTGTCGAATCTGATGGGACACTTTTATGTTAATTAATGTTAATTTGAGTTGGATTTTAAATAAAAATCATAAAATTTCTTTGTTTTTGTTAGAATTGGCCAAATTATAACGGATTTGTTATGAAACAATATAGCAAATTAATTTCTTACACGGGTGATAATTATCCTATAATTATCGGATAATGATCAAGCAGCATAATTATCTTGATAATTTCGAACCCTGTAAGAAGAGAAGGGAGAAACTTGGCTAAAGCTACCTTCCCTACCCATGATCACTATGATCAGATTAAAAGGAAGCTCTTTTTATCCCTATAAACGTCCCACTATGGGTCAGAGGCCTTCTCTAAGAGAGTAGATAGATAGAATATTCTTTATTGCACACAGAAATTATATAAAAATATAGTTCAATTGGCGGCCTTATTTTTAAAAGCAATTTCTTCCTTTCAACCATTGACGGAGACAAGAAAGAAGTAGAAGATAATAGATAAAATAAGAATATTCTTTGTTGAATACCGGAAAAATAGTTACAGAAACAGCAGATACAAAAGATAAAATACAATTGGCGGCCTCATTGCTCATAGCAATTTCTTCCAAGCAACCTCAAATTAGAGAATTAATAGAAATAGATAGTATCGAATAAATGATTAAATAAACACTAACCTGCCTTCAATTAAAGCTATACCAGTCTTAAAATAATCACACGCTCGTTCAGCGAACGTACACACTCAAATCCCACAGCCGACTGAGTACTCAACCTTGCGACGCATTAGTACCCACAGTTAGCAATACTGGACACTGCGATTTTGTTCAATACCTATCTAACGCGCGTTCGAATATCGCCTCTATTCTGTGCGTCATAATGGAGGAAACGGCCGGCAGTCGCATTGCTGTTGTGAATGATGACGCAACCGGCAATGAGTCAAAGCGGCGCCAACTATGACGTCACCGACGATGACTGGGGATTCTTCTAGGGAAGTTGTTATGATGCAATCGTTTGAAACGTACGGGATTATTTATAAAACGATGATTCCTCTAAACGGGTATAATCGCGATTATTTATTAGGTGATTGGAATGAATCACTTGAGTTAAGCAACACCGGCGCGGTCAGGAGCTGGATGGGTGATCGTCCCGTGACTACCGCTAGTAGCATTTATCCGAGCGCTTCCGTGCTCCGCAAGGCACGCTAAGCCGTTGGTGCCTGCTGTCACGCAATGGCAGTCGTTAAGCCATGTCAGAGGCCTTATGGGCGGCTTGATAACTTCTGACAGTGAGGCCCGCCACTGTCTCACAATCCTCCACCAACCCGGACTTGGCCCCCGTGGTGGAGTATGGCCTAACCTTCCTGCGATGCAGGAAGAGACCCGTGCCCCAGCAGTGGGGACACATAAGGGTTGATAACGAAGCCATGTCAGAGGCCATGGGCGGTTTGATGATTTCTGACAGTAAGGCCCGCCACTGCTTTAAAATCCTCGACCAACCCGGACTTGGCCCCCGTGGTGGAGTATGGCCTAACCTTCCTGCGATGCAAGAAGAGACCCGTGCCCCACTGGGCACATAAAAAGGGTTGATATCGAAATAATTAGTAAACATTTTGTAAATATTCTTTTTTTTACTTTATAGTAGAATTAGCAGGAACACTCAGCTACGCATTGCACGTTGAATTGTCACATTACAGTCAGACTAGGAGATAATGTTAGTAGAATTTACAGTGCACTGTGTAAATTGATATTGTTTGACGTGTCATTGCAATGATAAGATTGCAAGGTGATGTGATGATCTAACAAGTCCCAGTTACTTTTACTACCTCGTTAGTCTGGCGGTATCACGTCTGATTACCATGCAGGGGGTAGTGGGTTCGATTTCCACTGGGGGCCGCCGTACATTTGAACAAATGGGTGTATTATATTCTTTTTTAATGCACTAACCCGTGCTAAGGACAATTTTAAAAACCTATTTATGGCATGGGTGGAATTTTTTGCCTCTAAATAGGTTTTTAAAATTGTCCTCAGCACGGTTAGTGCATTAAAAAAGAATAATATAATCATGTGGGTACAGCGATATCATTCCGATGTAAAAATCTAACTGCAAAGTAGGTACTCGGGTCTGCAAGTGATGCAAATTACTTCAGCCAGATGTCGCTGCCTGTACGTAATACAGAGAATATTGTAAAGTGGTTCGAAATTTCACTGAATTCAGTGAGTCGCCCATTAGCTCAGTTCGAAAGAGCGCTGGCACGGTTAGCCAGAAGTCGCGGGTTCGAATCCCGGCATGGGTGGGATTTTTAGCCTCTAAATAGGTTTTTAAAATGGATGTATTTTCATGTTTGTGATGACGTTGCCCGGTTGCCAAGGCACAGGATATCCCAGTTTGGGGCCAGGACAAGCGATTGTGTTGCGTGGAATTAATTTATTAATTTTTATTACCATGAGTTGTGGTGTAACTGAAATAATGACAGCGTCTATACACCACTTTTTAAGCTTATTAAATTAACTTAAAATTTAACGTAATTGTCTTATTTATGGATAAATAAAGGCTTCGTTATTTCGTTATCAACCCTTGTATATCCCCACTGCAGGGGCACGAGTCTCTTCCTGCACCGCAGGAAGGTTAGGCCATACTCCACTACGGGGGCCAAGTCCGGGTTGGCGGAGGATTGTAAGACAGTAGCGGGCCTTACTGTCATAAGTTATCAAGCCGCCCATAAGGCCTCTGACATGGCTTAACGACTGCCATTATATGACAACCGGCACCAACGGCTTAACGTGCCTTGCGAAGCACGAAAGCGCTCGGAAAAATGCCACTAGTGGTAGTCACGAGACGGTCACCCATCCTGTACCTGACCGCGCCTGTTGCTTAACTCACGTGATTGATTCCAATCACTCGGTTCGCCTAGGCTACGGGCGCTTCTTTGTTATTTCTTTTTATTTGATCACTATTCAATACCGTTAGGGGAATAAGATTTAATTGTGGAGTAAAACTTTTTACTTAGATTTTTTTTATTAGAACCGGCACGAAATATTAAATTGGCAGCCACATTACTTCACACGGTCTGAGTGCACAAAGATCGTGAAAACCAGCTTATACGGACCCTCAGTACTTGAGTCTGACTAGAATTTGGCCAGTTTTTCTTTCTTATTGGATTAGGTGTTTTTAAAAAACTATTTAGAGGCAAAAAATTCCACCCATGCCGGGATTCGAACCCGCGACCTCTGGCTATCCGTGCCAGCGCTCTTTGCAACTGAGCTAATGGGCGACTCACCGGCATCAATGAAATTTCGAACCTCATTACAATATTCACTGTATTACGAATTACCATTATCTCACAACAATCAACAGTTTGGGTGTTTCAAAATGAGCCGAACCCTACGAAAGTGGCTCGTGCAAAAAGCACTGTAACGCAAATGGTGGCCTGCTTTTTTGGTATTAATGGCCATGTGGCTACAATACCACTGGAGAATCGCAGAACGGTTAATTCGGAGTGGTACACGACCATTTGTTTGGCGGAAGTATTTGAAGAAATACGCCAAAACAACCAGCGACGCAGAATCATACTTCACCATGACAATGCCAGCTGTCATACATCTCAGGAAACAACTACATTTTTGGATGGTCAAAAAATAGAATTGATGGGTCATCCACCGTACAGCCTTGATTTGGCTCCCAATAATTTCTATTTATTCCCAAATGTAAAGAATAAATTACGTGGTCAACGATTTTCGACCCGTGAAGATGCCGTAGATGCGTTCAAACAGCATGTTTTGGAAATACCTCAATCAGAGTGGAAAAAGTGTTTTACAAATTGGTTTCACCGAATCAAAAGTGCATCGATCATAGTGGAGAATACTTTGAAAAACAATAAAAGCATATTTAGCCATATACATTTCTTTATTTTTTCTATTCCGCATACATAAGTAGCAGCCCTCGTACTGGCACAAAGTATATGTCATTACCTACAGTGTTACTTAATAATAACACTCCTCAGATGCTGTTTATATAATCTGTGGTAAAGAGAAAGAAGTTACCACAGATAATATACACTGCCTCTGAAGAGTGCTTACGTTAGAGGAATCAAGTTTATGGTGTTATAATATTTATAAGTGACTGCAGTGAAATCCAAATAGTTTTATGTTCATTTATTAACTTGTAAGTCTATTTCATTTTTTCTACCTTATATTTGTTAAATGTAAACAAACGAGTGTAACTTGAGTGCAGAAAGATATAGGAGTATTAGTCATTATACCAGGAGACCAATAGACCAAACCAGATTTGTGTGAACAGAACTTTCTGATAAAGATGTATAATTAAAGTTTTTATACCCTTCTGAAATATTTTAAAAAACCTATTTAGAGGCTAAAAAATCCACCCATGCCGGGACTGCGAGCTCTGGCTAACCATGCCACAATTCTTTATTATTATTCTAAAAAGGTTTTTAAAATTGTCCTTAGCATGGGTTAGTGCATTAAAAGAATATAATCTTCTGAAATAGATTTTTTTTTCTTGAAAAGTAAACATGTGGCAATCTTCATTTCTTACAGCACTAATTTTGTTTAGGAAGTCACATCCATTAGTTCTGTTTTCTTTATTAATCTTTTATCCATACATTTCAAATCCAGATAGCATTCTCTAATCATTCACATAAGGGTATGATTGCTAACACTAATGTTAAACTACACTAGTCTAAACTAGAATTGGGTTAGGTATGATTAATGAGACATTCAAGTCCAACATTAGCCACCAATTAATTTCTATTTGAGTAGGAATTAGAACAGTGCAACAAGTACATGGCGATCTGAATTCAAGTGTGTTTACAATATGAATGATCCTAGATCCAACCTAAAAGACCAAGTGTTCAGTTTTACAAGTTACGCGAGCAACAATCATACACAAGGAAAATTATATTATTATCCTTCAGTCCACAATGACAAAATAATACTTGTAACCATTACACACACATCCAAGTAGGTACTTGATTAAAAAATTATAGGAAACACTTTCAGTAGGTAAATATCCAAAACGAAAAGGGTACAGGGGAACCAAATGTAATCTTAAACTATTGAACGCAAGACATCCTAATGCTTCCCGGTAAGAATATCGATTGTCTAATAGCTTCTAATACGTAAAAGGACATGAAAATATCAATTCTAGAAGCGTGATTACAAACTAGTTGGCAAGGTCATCAGTGTAAAGTTTACGCACAACTGTAGTGGGAAAAACTTTTGCCAAACGGTAAACTTCGTTAAAGTAATTACTATGAACATTAAAAGAACAAGATGACTCACGGAATTTGGATAGTTTTCCAAAGAAACTGGAAATCGGCGAGCAAGCACACGCGTTGAAAGAAGAAACGTCACAGAAATGTCCAAAGAGGAAATGTCGAAAAAAAAAGCAGTGGAAAAGGAGGCAGGCCACAAAGGCAGGCGGTGGCAACGGTGGGAGGGCGGAGCGTGTGCGAGGCGTTAAAGAGGCTTCTTTTTATCAAAACATTTTTGTTTAATTTCAGCTAATTTGTACACGTAACATAAATAGAATAAATGGAAAATAATAGTCCTAGTAAAAACATCTTATTGCACCCGGGTCGGCATTATGAAATGTATAGCTTTTGCATATAAGCTGAAAGCATTTACGGAGACTGCTTTACAATTTTTAACAAAAATCCGTAGTATATCTGTAAACTGGCTTGTGAGTAATGAATGAAAAATAATGAATAGTTCTAGATTATAAATAAAGTTGAAAAAGGTATTTCATCTGGTTTTTCAAAGTTTACATTTCATCGTCATCAGCGTAGATACCCTCTACGGCGTAGAAGTAAAACTATAGAGCAAGCCACAGCGCACACATACAAGTTTTAAATGAAACAAACTTCGTAGCGATCATGGGTGAGAAAGAGATAGAATAAACAGCAAAAGTGTAACTACTTTTTTTGTTTGCCCCCAGTGTCAAGTTGACGTTTCTGGAGGCAAACAAACGACAAGATTTTGAAAATGTAATCATATTTAACGCTACGCTAGCCGTTTCGAAGAGCAACCGTGTATTTGTGAAATGATATATTAAAAGTGACCTAAATAGAGAAAGTATGTTGAATTGTAGTGTACTCGTATGCAGAAATCGTCAAGAAAGAGCTTTGGGGGAAGTTTCCTTTCATAGGTAAGTAATGATTGTGTTTCAATTAGTGTTAAGCCCAAAGTTGCCTTACGTTGAGTATTTTAGTTAAGTTTCAACTAGTAGCTTTGCAACTAGTCCGTATTAATAGAATTTACTTCCCTAACCTAAAAAACCGAAGAGAAAAAATGTTGCCATCCGTTTATGTCGAAAATCCCGATCATTACGTGACCGTGTTGGCAGACGTTATAGCGATCGTACGATGGGTAAATAAAAAGTAGTATACCGTATCCGTTTTTAAATGGCATAACGAGTAAACAAACCTCACTCGACCACAAAACACGAATTCCGGAAGCATCACTCGATGTAGGTTACCACATTTAGTTGTAGACACTAGTTAAGACACAGGGGCATCACATTTTACCGAAAACTGGCTGAATTTGTGATTAAAAGTATGATTTTTTGCCGAAATTCTAAATACACTGATTTTCTGATCACAGGTTAGCAAAACTACACAGATTAGTTTGACATTTTTTTTAGTGGTGGGATACGGTTGTATGAGGTGAATGAAAGAACGAATGAACGAAATTGCGCTGTTATGTTATTTAAGAAGTCCGGAATCATAAAAATAACAAAATAGAGTAGGTGCGGTGGGAATAAAGAATTAAAGTTTAATTGATTTTTTTACTAAAACCTTGCATGTTAAGCGGGTGCTCCATTAGCGAGCCACCAGTTTTCTTTACCGCAGTTTTTTTTATTTTCTGCGAGCCAACGGTATAGACCGCAACTACATCCATCACCCCACAATCCGGCGATTTTGTTTTCAAATTTTACTCTGTGGGTTATACCGTTGATTCTTCAAGCATGCTTGAAATTCTGTCAGTTTTAAAGCGGTATATAAAACAGCCAGTGGATCAGCTGAGCCAGCGACCAAACAGTTTTTTTCACGTTGCTGTAGCCAGGGTAGCCAGATGAGATTTTCTAAATATCTCCAAATCAGTATAAAAAAAACTAAAAATGATATCTTTCGCAGCACAAACCCCCATTTTTCTCCTAAATGATCTAGATTTTGTAATGGACACCTAGCTTGAATTGTAGCGTTCATTAAGCCGCAGTTTCTGTGCGACTTTGAATAAAACCTTTTCATTTCATAAATAATGGTATTATTATAGCATTGTAGTGTGATAAAAGGAAGAAATAAATGTATTTTTAAACAGTTTGTCGTTGTTACTTATTATCCTCGTTTATTATTTATTTTTTATTTGAAACTTATCAAAAAACATGCTGGAGGCCATTAGTCAGAGAATCTATGAAATTAAATGAAGTCTAAAACTAAATCATCCAATCAAACAAAACATAATCTTAATGTTTGTTCAATTATGCAATGCAACAGAACATTGACATCGATCTTAAGAACTCTTTATTGAGAAGATAGCATTACCGCCAACATTTATTAGCGGAATTTTCTTAACTTTTTTGTCCCAGTTTGTAGGTATGTATGGGTCGAGTTCAGTGTAGCAGATGGATTGCGATACTAATATTACATAATTATTTTATTTTATGACTTATACTTCATTCATTCCATTCATTCAATAATGAAATCCGTCATTCATTCAGTAACAACCAACACTATGAAATGTCACATTTTATTGGTCAGCCATGTTTGTTTACTCGTTTTGCCATTTAAGAACGGATACACTGTAAGAAGGCTGCTAAACTGTTTTCAAAACCTTTGTTTTATTACTTTAAAGTAAACAATCGATTAAACATAAACACACAATTTTTAGGTTTTTATTTATCCCCGTAAAGGGTTTTACTGTAATGTTAATATTATTGCTCTTGTTTGAGAAAAATCCACACAACACCCATAGCGCTTAATATGTTGTTTTGCCAAAAGTATGCCGTTTAGAGTTTCATTGCTCAGCCTATTTGGGATCTTTGTTTTAATAAAATTGACTGAACTGAAGCAGCGTTCATAATCTGTGTCACAAATACGAATAACCGGCAACGTCTAAAATTAGTTACATTTACCTTAAGGGTTGGTACTTAGGAAGTAAAAGAATAAATAGTGACGTGCTATGTTGGTATTAGTACTTTGGTTGAATGAAATCTAAAAAAAGTCGTATGTTTACGTAGGATTTCTGCCCCTGGATCGTACATGCAAAATAAATGTAAAACATCGTATGAATACGATTTAAATTGTATATCTGGCAACGCTGCGTGATCATTACTTAACTCGAAGTCCCAGACTTCGAATGCTTGTCCTTGTACAGATATTAAGTTTTAAACTTAATCAAAATATATTATGAATCTTTAATACTTAATGTATATCGTTATTAAAAGTCAATGTACCTAAAACTATAACCCGGGCTTGGCCCCTGTGGTGGAGTATGGACTAACCTTCCTGCGATGCAGGAAGAGACCCGTGCCCCAGGGATAAGGACATACAAGGGTTGATATGAAATCTATAATCAAAACAATAGACACAGAAACGTTACGGCTACAGCATTGAATTATCAAATATAATATCCTGATGCTTTGTTAGATAGCTGCATCGCCTTCCTATATGGCTTGTTGCCCATATAATTTTTCAGCATTCATTCAACTCAGCAGAAAATGTGTCAGCTCGAATTTATCGCAAGAACCCTTCCGGTCAAGTCTTTTTGTGCATTCTGCCGCAAGCAATGTGCCCTTGAATTCAGTAAAGAATTAATATTTAAATTTGTATCAATGAATCTCGTACAATACCATCTAGCCGCGATTGTTTATAAGGTAAATCGTAATTGCCTTAGTTACCTAATAAATAATCGACCCGTTTGATATACAACTATGTATGAGTATCGCGAATAATAAGGAATACTAAAGTTATTACTTCTTATATTTTAATGTTTTACAATATTTATTAATATTAGCAATGTTTCTATTCCAGATTTCTTCAAAATTGTCCTGTTCTGGAAAAATGGGTGCTAGCATTTAGAAGAGAGAACTGGTCCCCTACATCAATTGCTCGAATATGCTCTCTACGTTTCGACAAAAAGTACATTTTGGTGGTCTGAGGTAGTCTTCGAAAGTATTTTTATATGGTGAATTTTTATATGAAAAAAAAACGTATTAATAAAACAGTTTATGATTGTATTCCATTGGTGGTCCTAGATAGCGTCCCTAAGCGCCTTAAATTGTAAAATTTAAACGTGTAAAATAAAACGTGTTTTTAATTATACAAAATGACAATTATACTAATTTTATTTTTAATGCACTAACCCGTGCTAAGGACAATTTTAAAAACCTATTTAGAGGCTAAAAATTCCACCCATGCCGCGATTCGAACCCGCAACCTCTGGCACGGATAGCCAGAGGTTGCGGGTTCGAATCCCGGCATGGGTGGAATTTTTAGCCTCTAAATAGGTTTTTAAAATGACAATTGTTTATTAAACGTTTGCTACGTTTTACAAACAATTGTCAGACATGTTGTATGATTAATAAAATTCAAAACTAAATCTGCATTTTTATTCATGGACTATGAACGACTGAAATATTTTACCCCACATTATGGCAATTCACTTTTACTGTGGCAACATTCACGCACACAAACAAATAATATTCACCGACGTAAAATCGGTTACACTGTGCCTTGATCTATAGTTTTACTCCCTCTACGGTCATCAGAGTGCTTAGTGCGAGTTTGACAGATCGAATCGAATAACTTTACTACCGCGTTAATCGAGCAGTGAGTATGAGTAAATTAACCGTTCGAACTGGCAAAACGCTGTCACAGTACAACTCGCACTCGCGTTTATTCGTGTTTTGGCTGGTAAACGTGTTCACTTTTCAACGTAAACCATTACAACTAGCACTCAGCAATTTTAAAAAACTCAAAATGTTAAAAAACTCGCACTAAGCACTCAGAGTGCTTAGTGCGAGTTTTTTAACTACTCGATCGCGTTAACGTAAACTCATATTTCTATGGCATCGAGGAAGCGCCACCTAGCGACAAGTATGGAAATTAAAATTGCTGAGTGCGAGTCGTAATGGTTTACGTTGAGAAGTGAACACGTTTACCAGCCAAAACACGAATAAACGCGAGTGCGAGTTGTACTGTGACAGCGTTTTGCCAGTCCGAACGGTTAACTTACTCATACTCACTACTCAATGCTCGATTAACGCGGTAGTAAAGTTATTCGATAGGATCTGTCAAACTCGCACTAAGCACCACAGAGCACTATGCTAAGCACTCAGTATGTGCACGAGGTGTGCACGAAGAGCAGTGAACACCTGGCTTTATGTTTAGGTCTGATTTCACCAAAAGGTGTGAAAACCAGGTTCCTGGGAACTCAGCTTGCGGAAGCTTGGTTTGAAATCTTCGGTCAAACGAAACGGATTTCACCAATACATCTTTGATCGCGATTAGAGACTGAAACCGGTAACATCACATTCATTCAACAAAACATCATTTTGCTCCTGCACACTAGGCTAATTCGATAATGTATGAATATTCAACCAATTTGGCGTCGATCCGTACATACATTTAACTAAAATTTTCTTATAAATTGCCCTTATTGGCACTAAGTATGTTATATATAAGGCATAAGTATGTTATATCACTAGGAATGGCGTAAAGGCCCATTGTGTGAATGCAACATGACTATACAAACTGTGATCGCGTTTCTGTCTTTATTAATCGAGTTCACAAAGTGATGAATCTAATCTGTGGTTCGGCTCACGGTGCTCACTCAAACAAAGCCGAGATTGCGAGAACTCCGATTTTGACAGGGTGACCATTTCTGGCAGATTTCTGCCAATTTGCTGACGATTTAAATAAATGGCAGAACTTGTACTTGTAACTTGCATATATGGTGTGTAATATTGAGTACCTATTAATCTATCTTCTAACATTAGTTTTGGATAGGCCGTCAAGAGGTGGCATTAAGTGGACTGTATATATTATATCGTCTTGTTAACTGGTCTGTGCATGGAATAAAAGGCTCAATAATTGGGTTAATAAATGTAATGACAAGGCAAAAGAACAATAGAAGAATGAATGTCAATATGTACAATGAAACCTCCTGCCGATGTAAGCTCTATGATGGCGTAGACATGCTGCCCGCCACGGCTTCTGGTAGTGGGCAGATGCGATAAAATGCTCGTCTGATGATGCCAGTGGTGGTCTTGATGTCGGCCACTCTGGAGATGCCGTCTGTGCCCGGATATGTCTTAGTGATTCGTCCGAGCAGCCACTGTATGCAGCGAGGGATCTTTGATGACGACGAGAGCTCCTTCGTGTAACACTCCCTTTGATCTCTGCCACTTTGTTCGCCTTTGAAGCTGGAAAATATATTCTGCATTAAATCAATGTTGTTTAAACCAATAATTTTGACGATGCTGCTCGAAACGCTGGTAACATGGCAAACGCAGCGTGTTGCAATCAATGATCTGTGGATGAGGCAGCGCAGTGAGAGTCCGACCAATTAAGAAGTGAAAAGGGGTGAGCGCTGACAATTCTGAAGGGACTGAAGAAAGAGGTGTCAGCGGCCTGGAATTAAGAATGCCTTCTATTTGAAGTAAAACTGTATATGTAAACTGCATGACGCACCTCACTTAGAAGAATCTAAGTGACGTGCGTCATGCCAAATATACGTGTAATATGATACTTAGTGCACTTTACAATTGACTCTCATAACCTGATGTGGGATGTATGGGCTTGAGAAATTTATTTATTTATTTATTTATTTATTTATTTATTTATTTATTTATTTATTTATTTATTTATTTATTTATTTATTTATTTATTTATTTATTTATTTATTTATTTATTTATTTATTTATTTATTTATTTATTTATTTATTTATTTATTTATTTATTTATTTATTTATTTATTTATTTATTTATTTATTTATTTATTTATTTATTTATTTATTTATTTATTTATTTATTTATTTATTTATTTATTTATTTATTTATTTATTTATTTATTTATTTATTTATTTATTTATTTATTTATTTATTTATTTATTTATTTATTTATTTATTTATTTATTTATTTATTTATTTATTCATTCATTCATTCATTCATTCATTCATTCATTCATTCATTCATTCATTCATTCATTCATTCATTCATTCATTCATTCATTCATTCATTCATTCATTCATTCATTCATTCATTCATTCATTCATTCATTCATTCATTCATTCATTCATTCATTCATTCATTCATTCATTCATTCATTCATTCATTCATTCATTCATTCATTCATTCATTCATTCATTCATTCATTCATTCATTCATTCATTCATTCATTCATTCATTCATTCATTCATTCATTCATTCATTCATTCATTCATTCATTCATTCATTCATTCATTCATTCATTCATTCATTCATTCATTCATTCATTCATTCATTCATTCATTCATTCATTCATTCATTCATTCATTCATTCATTCATTCATTCATTCATTCATTCATTCATTCATTCATTCATTCATTCATTCATTCATTCATTCATTCATTCATTCATTCATTCATTCATTCATTCATTCATTCATTCATTCATTCATTCATTCATTCATTCATTCATTCATTCATTCATTCATTCATTCATTCATTCATTCATTCATTCATTCATTCATTCATTCATTCATTCATTCATTCATTCATTCATTCATTCATTCATTCATTCATTCATTCATTCATTCATTCATTCATTCATTCATTCATTCATTCATTCATTCATTCATTCATTCATTCATTCATTCATTCATTCATTCATTCATTCATTCATTCATTCATTCATTCATTCATTCATTCATTCATTCATTCATTCATTCATTCATTCATTCATTCATTCATTCATTCATTCATTCATTCATTCATTCATTCATTCATTCATTCATTCATTCATTCATTCATTCATTCATTCATTCATTCATTCATTCATTCATTCATTCATTCATTCATTCATTCATTCATTCATTCATTCATTCATTCATTCATTCATTCATTCATTCATTCATTCATTCATTCATTCATTCATTCATTCATTCATTCATTCATTCATTCATTCATTCATTCATTCATTCATTCATTCATTCATTCATTCATTCATTCATTCATTCATTCATTCATTCATTCATTCATTCATTCATTCATTCATTCATTCATTCATTCATTCATTCATTCATTCATTCATTCATTCATTCATTCATTCATTCATTCATTCATTCATTCATTCATTCATTCATTCATTCATTCATTCATTCATTCATTCATTTGATATTTACAATAAGAACTTTCAGCTAAACCAAAACGCTTTTAATGTAGGTAACTTAAATATTCCACACAAAAATTAACTACATAAGTGTAATCTTATATTAACTACAATATATGACATAGAGTCAACAAAAATAACGACATGTTGGACATCGCTTAAAAACTTATCGAGCAGGGCAAGGACCCTAGCCGTGGGCGCTATGCTGGCGCGGCGCTTGCGCCACAGAACACAATTACTCAAGAGGTGAGAAGAAGGTACGCTGCGAGAGCTGCGCGAACAGCAGGTGCCGGCGCCGACCGCAGCGCAAATATTTATCCGGGATGAATAGTCTGATGCTGCCTAGTATACCAGGATTATAGATGCTATTTTGTATAAGTAAACAGTAATGGATGCCTAGTTGCAGTTTCCGCCTCAAATCCAATGTATCGAAGCCATACACCAATGTACCATACACAAATAGAGACGGGTAGAGAAATGGATAACTTCCATACATCCGCTTGTAAATATACCTGGCAAATTTCCTTTGGACTCGCTCTATCATCAGAGTATATTTAGTTTCGTGAGGATCCCACGTAACTGCACTATATTCTAGTTTGCTACGAACAAACGCGTTCAAATGGCATTGTATGCCCCGCTCTGCTGAAAAGTTTACATTATTATTTAAATATCGTGAAGTACGTTTGCGAAACCATTTGATGCGCTTAAAAAGTAAATTAACTGGACATGATGTGACAAGGTTTGCCTCTGCGTGAGATAAATCAGTGAGGTTTCCTTGGTCAGGTCAGTAACCAGATCCAAATGCCATAATTGTAAAACTGACAAAGATGCAGATGTACCTTAGAGTTACAGTTGAAGACATGCATGAAGAACTAAACGCGATATGTACAGAATATTGATTCACATACGATGTGATGTGTTAAATTGTTTGAATGTAATAAAATGGTATTTTTTGTCATATTGAAATTGCGTTTTGAGCAATCTTCCCCCTACACAAACAATGTTATTTTCGTCTATGAAAGGTGTAGTATGAATGATTACTGCTGTTTTTTGCTTGCCTAAATATGAGCAATAATAATTTCGAAACTGAAGCTGGCTAGCTGATATTTAGTCAATTTCAATTCTATTTGATTTCTGTTGTAAACACATGAAGTATCAGAGTTGTTGTTCTCCCTATTGATGTTGCTGCCTGTAAGTAATACAGAGTATTGTAAAGAGGTTCGAAATTTCACTGATGCCGGTTAGTCACCCATTAGCTCAGTTGGGAGAGCGCTGGCACGGTTAGCCAGAGGTCGCGGGTTCGAGTCCCGGCATGGGTGAAATTTTTACCCTCTAAATAGGTTTTTAAAACTACTTTTGATCCAAGCTTAGTCACAAACACAACTAATTACTGCCAAGCACATGTGATGGGGTAGGTGGTATCTATCTAAGATAATATGAATGTATTTCGCAGTTTCTGTAGATACATATTATTTAGTCGTTTCATAATATTTATGTACTATTTTAATATGTTTAATAATTTTTGGTTATTAAAAGTTCCTCAACTTATCTACTGCAACTTGCGAGGTGCGCGACTAGTGGAAAAAAAAAGTGCCATCTCCACAAACTTGACATTGGCAGAATCCTAGAGGTTGCCCTAAACAAGAATTGAATTGAATTGAGTTTTTGGTATCAGGCAGATGTTGGCAGATTTTTGGCCCAGTTGTAGCACATCTTGTTTTTTTAGATGCGCGAGAAAGACTGGACGTTTCAATGAGCTGAACTCTGTTCTCATTTGATCTCGGATCATATTGGAACTTTGGTGGAATGCGGTTTGCACCTGTAATGTACTGTTTTGCCTGTAATCGACATTACGGTGAATTGATCTAAGTTTCCGACTTTTGTGGAATCGACCCTACGGTTGGACGGAGCATACCAATTACTTAGCATAAACCCTCGACAGTAATACGGCCCTGTTTTCACTAACCAAACTTATTTAAGAAAAACAGAGAGGGCACTATATTTATCAGTGCGAATAAATCGTAGAGGGATCTACGGAATAAATCGTAGAGGGAGTAACGGAATAAATATAGTGCCCTCTCTACTATCTCGGTCAGGCAAGCAATCCTGTTGACACTGTTTTTGACAGCTCACCACTCTGTCATTCATCAGATCACGAAACGAAAGTGACGTAGGTACGTCACTACGTTTTACAGAAAACAGAGTTGAGTTCTTAGAGGTTGACTTTTCGTTTCGCTTAGACATAACGCGGAAAGCAGTGGAAAATTTCTGAAACAAATTGAAATCAAATCATCTCGGACAACGCAAAAAAATTGTTGAGTGCGATAGCTGAGATAATTCATTCAGTGACTTTTGGGCGAGAAACTTGAAAAGATGGAAGCCGATCTAACCGTTATTGGTGAGAAAAAAGTGAAAAGTTTGCCGAATGGTGAAGTAAGTGATGCAGAAAATACTTTCATAATACAATACTTGCATATTTTCCTACAGTTACACATATTTTGTTACGTTGTCCTGTTCGTAATTGCACTGTCAAGTGTTCTTTTTGTTAAAAAATAAAGTTTTTGCTTAGTTCAGTTCATTATGTACCTTCGATTTTATAATTTATTGCATAAATGTTTATTGCATTACCGGCACACAGTGTTTATTAGTGTCTTGTTATCCCACTAAAGTCAGTGTTCCTCAAGGTATGTTTTATTATTAGTTACAAAGATAAACAATACAATGGGTTTGTTTACCAAAGTGGAAAAATAGTGTCACAGGTCAGGTGGATCTTATCTTAATTGAGGTGGATCTTATACCTAGGAATAAGAAAATAATGTATGTTTGATGCCAACAGAGAAATCTAGGAAAGCAAGCAAAATCTAAATAAATTATTATTTTTCTTTATGTAGCCTAATGCAGACCAAAGCCACTGCAGGGCACAGGCTTCCCTCAGAGAGAGAATATGGGTTTAATTACAACACATGCCCACTGCGGATTGGCAATTTCAAGCACTGAGGTATTTGAACATCTCGGACACTCTTCCTCACAATGTTTTCCTTCACAGTAATAATTAACAATTAATTTATTATAATTAAATAACAATGCAATCGTAGAATTTGTTTCGATATCAACCCTTGTATGTCCCTACTGGTGGGGTGTGGGCCTCTTCCTGCATCGCTTGAAGGTTAGGCTATATTCCACCACGGGAGCCCATGATGGTGGAGGCTTGTAAGGCAGCGGGCCTTACTGAAATTATCAAACTGCTCATAGGTGAATGCTACACATCAATAAATATTGTGATAATTATCATGATATTTAATCAAGTATATTGAGCCGGATCATAGCACACCCTACACCAAAGATATGGATCGCGTCAGTATTGAAGCGTTTTTACATGAAGCAGAAGTGATGGACCCTAGACAGAGCAAAATTAGAGCTTGTGTGGCGATAATTATAGCCCAATCCATGAAAAAAAGCGTAATCCAACAGTTTATAATGACGGATCACGATATATATCTTGCGTGTAGCATTCGCCTTAAGGTCTTTGACAGTCCTTAACAACAGCCATTACATGACTGCTTGCACTAACGGCTTAACATGCCTTGCAAAGCACGGAGGCAGGAATTTGTGTACTACCAAGAATTTATATTGTTCAGATACTCATCTATTCTATAGTATGGCTTTCCATTTATGTTTGATATTGTTTCAGTCCATGGCTATGAAGACTCTGTGGCAGGATAAGAACACAGTGGTCATCTTCTTTCGCCGCTGGGGATGCATGCTGTGCCGCTTGTGGGCCAAGGAGGTAATTTTCTTAAGAGATGTCCAAATGGAAACTCTTAACTGGATCAGTCTTACACATTTCCAAAGACTTACAAAGTAATGTTGTACGAGGGGAGGTCCAAAAGTTTACGGATTAAGCATGTTGCAAATATGTTATCGACTCCATTTTTCCTTCTCTACATCGTCACTCTTAAGATCAATACACTTGTTTGAACGCGAAATTAGCTTTTCTATACCATCATAAAAAAACTTCTCTTTGCCTTCAAAATTGCTTGAAATTGCCTCCTTGATAGATAGATAGAATATTCTTAATTGCATGTACACCAAGGATTACATAAGAGACTTATAAAATAACTGTACAATACAAGTGGCTGCCTTATTACTAAAAATAATTTCTTCCAGACAACCATTGACGGAAAAGAAGAAACGGAAACTGAAATACGGGTAGTCGGCGCAACTAAACAATATTAGATAACATATTATTTTATAGTCCTCATCCTTGACCTCATCATCTTCAGTAAATTTCCTTCCCCTAAGGTTTTTTTCATTTTTGGAAACAAATAATAATCTGGGGGCCAGATCTGGACTGTAGGGTGGATAAATCAAAGTATCGAACCCACAGTTGATTAAGGCAGCCATTGTAGTACGGCACTTGTGAACGGGCATGTTGTCATGCAAAAGGAACACACTTCGAGACCATTTGCCAGGCCTTTTTTCTTTGATAGCCTCCTTAAGCTATAGCAGTAGGGAAGCGTGGCATTCTCCTGTTGTGTTGACACCCTTTGTAGTCTACCAACAAGATTCCTTCAGTATCCCACAAAACTGTAGCCATCATCTTTCTGACCGATTTTGACACCTTAAACTTCTTAGGGGGTGGTGCATCCTTTTTATGCGACTGCATGGACTCGTGTTTTGACTCAGGTTCATAATGATGAACCCAAGTTTCATCTCCCGTAACAATCCGATCCTCTAGCCGGTTCATCGCCACAGAGCTCCAAAATGTGATTCGCTGTTGTCTGATGGGGCGTGAGCATTCTTGGTACCCATCTTGTACTGACTTTTGTCATGCCAAGATGGTCATGCAATATCCTTAAAATAGTAGTTTCGGATGCGCCAGTTAATGCAGATAACTGTTTTTTCTTCAGTCTGGCATCCTTCAATACAAGTTTTTCGATTTTTTCAACGATATCCGATGAGGTGGCCTCTACAGGGCGTCCGGAGCGAGGGTCATCTTCAAGTGACTCCCTGCCATGTTTAAAAAGTCCAATCCACTTGTAAATCATGGTTTTAGAAGTACAATGGTCCCCGTAAACAGCTTGCATCTCTTCCATGATGATATTTGGATACTATCCTTGTTTGGCGAGGAACTTTATGACGGCCCTGTGTTAAATTTGCTTCATAGTTGCAGTTCACTTGCAGATTTAGTACATTTTGGGGCGATAGCTTTGTTATAAATGATGATAAATAGTAAAAAAAATACTTAAATACTTGCAGTTAGTTGGTCATTAGAATGACGTGTTATTAATTAATGCCCTGACCCCCCCTTCACCCTGATTCCGCGAACTTTTGGACCTCTCCTCGTACTTTAGGAAATGTGTGAGCTTTTGAAGCAAAACTTTCGTGAACATTATTAACTCAAGTCCGGGTTCAAGTCATTCTTTACGGAAGAGACCGACCTGGTTACGCTCTCATTCGCAGAACTTAATCATGGTGAGTAGAGACGGAGCTCGCGTCATATGTTGTCGTCGCCTATGCACCATGGTTTGCGAATCAGAGCGAAATTTTATCGGACTCTTCCTACAAAAAATCTGAGTGAAAATTAGACTGCCTCGTTGGTGCAGCCGTTAAGGCGCTTGGGTACCGAGACAGAGGTCGTGGGTTCGATTCCCACTGGGGGCCGCGTACATTTGCACAAGTGGCCTCAGTCTGGGTGTGTTTTCATGTTTGTGACATCCTTGCCTGGTTTCCAAAGTACAGGGTATCCTACTTTTTTGGGACCAGTTCCAGTGATCGTGTTGTGTGAAAAAAATAATCCGGAATTAAGTAAATACTGTACCAAATACGCCACCTCCCTGATTGAAGTATAATGCCTGACAAATAGCTCAAAACGACCCAGACTTCGCGTGGACGTATTTTGGGTTTCATTGAGGGGGGGGGGAAGTGGCCACGGGGTCCAAATCCGGATTGGTGGAGGCTTGTAAGACTAGTGGCTGGTCTGACTGTCAGAAGCTTTCAAGCCGCCCTAAGGCCTACCGACGGCAGCCAGCACCAACTGCTTAACGTGCCTTTCGAAGCACGGAACCTCTCGGAAAAATGCCACTACAAATGCGGCTTCATAACTTCTGACACTAAGGCTCGCCACTGTCTTACAACCCTCCACCAACCCGGACTTGGCCCCCGTGGTGGAGTATGGCCTAACCTTCCTGCTATGAAGAAAGAGACCCGTGCCCCAGCAGGGGGACATACAAGTGTTTATATTGATATTAGTGAGGAGTGTAGTTAATTGGAATTTTATTCCCGCTGCCTTTTTCATCCATACAATACGGCCCTAAGGCAGCGGCTTACATTTAACATCGCACATTAACGTTCTGTAAACAGAATGTAAATTCGATGTCGATATCATCCCTTGAATGCCTCCACCGCTGGGGCACAAGTCTCTTCTGCATCACAGGAAGGTTAGGCCATACTCCACCACGGGGGCCATGTCTGGGTTGGTGGAAGATTGTTACACTGTGGCGGGCCTTACTGTCAGAAGTTATCAAGCCGCCCATAAGGCGTCTGACATGGCTTAACGACTGCCATTACATGACAGCCGGCACCAACGGCTTAACGTGTTTTGCGAAGCACGGAAACGTTCGGAAAAATGCCACTAGCGGTAGTCACGGGACGGTCACCCATCATGCACCTGACCGCGCCTGTTGTTGCTTAACTCAAGTGATTGGTTCCAATCACTTGGTTCCGCTAGGCCACGAGCGCTTCTTGAATTGTGTTTTGTCTTTTTAAATGAATAACGCTGCAAGTTTGTAGTGACGTCATCTGGTTGTTTCAGCTCGGGGAGATTGCGCCGGTGCTGAAGAGACATGACATCAAGCTGGTTGGAATCGGCGTAGAGGAGGCTGGCTCTAAGGAGTTCATTGACGGGAAATATTTCGACGGAGGTTGGTGGAATTTCTTAGGCGCGGAAAGTTGCTAACCAGCGCCACCAATGGAATAAAAATCATTAATGACCTAACATTTACATACTGGCACCTTCATTACTTCTGGCCCCACACTACCCTGTGTCGTGGGGTACTTACTTCTTATTACTTCTTTATGACGACCTCTGTGGCGCAGCGGTTAGCGCATCTGCCTACCTTGCGAGAGGTCCCGGGTTCGATCCCTGGCTGGAAAAAAAAACAACCCCAGGTGTTGGATGTTTACATTTTTGTGATGTCGTTGTTTCTGGTTCCCACGACACAGGGTATCCTAGTGTGGGGCCAGATGCAATGTATGTGCCAGTATGTAAATGTTTATGTTACGTTTTTCTTTCAGACCTCTACTGCGTGGAAGACATCTCCACATACCAGTCACTGGGCTTCAAGCGCTTCAATGTGGTCTCCATCATCACCTCGCTCTTCTGGAAGCAGTCCCGGGAAGCCATCTTCAAAGGACGCGGCATGGGTAAGGCCCAGGCTTGGGCCACGTTAAAACTGCAGTTCATAGTTTACATAGTTTAGTTTACTATATTTCCGTAATAAAGTAAAATTATTTTAAACCTGTGAGAAAACCGCTCGAATGTCATGGCGTCTAATCTGACGTCACGACTCGGTAAACAAACATCGTAGTCACAACAAAGCGCGGGTGAAGCTTACCAATATTTATCTAAGCGTGACGTCACGCGGCGTGGTTGGTGTTTCAGTCAAAATGGCTGAAAGCAGTAGGGGTAGTACATATTAAAAGGATTTAAAACACTGATTTTGTTTAGTAAAAAAGAGAATACCAATATTTTCAATAAAATAAAAGATTATAATACTGCTGTCAGCCATTTTGACTGAAACACCAATCACACCTTGTGAACTTCACCCGTGCTTTGGTGTGACTACTAGTGATTAGGATGTTTGTTTACCTGGGCGTGACGTCAGACTGGACGCCGCCATGACACTGCGAGCTGTTTTCCTACAGATTTAAAATCATTTTAGAAAAATGATTTACACCAAAAATACTTAACGCTAACATTACAGGGAGTCCCTATTGCGGTAGCAAGTTCCAAAAATATACTTAGTTATGTGTAATTAACCTATATAGATTACAAAATGGTAGAAAAATATCTATTTAATGTAACACAACATAAAATAAAAAGAGTAGGTCTCGTGAATTCGCTCAGGGGACAGACGAATAGGTCCGCAATCTTTAATACATGTGTTCCCACATTATGGAAGAGAATTTAAAAGTCTTTTGTCATGCCTATTGTGAATCGGACTCACGCACGATGGACCATTATTATTTTTATTATGTATTTTTAAATGAATAAACAACTAAAAAACGAAGCGGTGGTAGCGGAGAGGTAGAAAGCCGGCTTCTCATTCGAAAGGTCGTGTGTTCGAATCCCGGCATGTGCCAATGACTTTGTTTTCTAAGTTAAGAACATTTGTGAAGTTACAGTAGCAATCAGTGAAGGATAACATCGTGAGGAAACCTGAGCGTCTGAGGTATCAACATCGTTTGGCGAATACTCGTATTGGTACATTTTATACTTCCCTCCACCCTTTTAAGATCCCTCTCGAAACCTCCCAAACAGGTATAGAATACGACTCCTCGGGCGACGGTCTCCAAAATGGCGGCGCGCTCATTGTGAAGGGCGGGAAACTGCTCAAGCATTTCGTTCAGGTCGGTCCTGGTCACCGGATGCCTAACCTGGAATTTCTAGAGGTTAATTGAAATTTACAGGCGACTGCTCTGGTTTTGAAGCCCTTCTGAGGCTTGAAATATTTGTGCTGTACAGTCACGAGGCGCAATGGCGCTCATTAGGGGGGGGGGGGCTATGTCCAGCAGTGGACTAGTATAGCCTGACGACGACTACGACAGTCAAGAGCACTAGCAGTCAACCTTGTCAAAGTCAAAATAGTCAATTTCTCGTAAATCTGGCCAGATAGGGTTTACGTGTAAAGGTTCTAATGTGTTTACATGTTAGTGCACACGAATGCACGTGCGACTGTGGTTGTCCCACCTACCCGTGCCCTTCCCAACAAGCTGCACATAGAATTTGAGAATAGAAAAATGGCCTGCTGCTATTAATACAGGCTAATTCCAGCTTTACAAAGAATTTGAGAATAGAAAAATGGCCTGCTGCTATTAATACAGGCTAATTTCAGCTTTACAAAGAATTTGAGAATAGAAAAATGGCCTGCTGCTATTAATACAGGCTAATTCCAGCTTTACAATTAAATTAAGACTGGTTGACACTTCACCCCAGTCACGCCTGATGGTAAACGAAGACGGGGTCTACGACGTTACGTGCTTACATGTTAAATCCCTGGTTCTAGTTTTAGGGATATCCAGGTTTTGACCCCGAAAAAAAAACAACGGCAGCCCGTTCCACATCTTCTAGTTTTTTATGATGAAAAAAATCGCTAATCGCTTGCTGCCAATCACGGAATTTCCACGACAAATGCCAGTCGTCTGGTTGCCAGTGCAGTCTTCTTCTTTCAATGCCTCTCCATTGCTAAAGGTTGGCTTTGCACATCCCTCTCTTCTCTTTGCCAAGCCAAATAGATCTTCGACGCTGGCTACTCCAGTCCTTTTCCGATGTTACGGAGACATGATTTTTTTTTTACCAACGCGCCTGTCAAAAAACAGACTCGGCAATGCGTTCCATATTTTTGCAGTTCTTTTTATAAAACTTTGGTGCGAGTTCGCGCAATTTTCACGACAATGGCGTGTATACGATTATTTGCCAGTACAGTAAATACCAATAACTTGTTCAGAGCCGAAACTAAGGCAGTCTCCCCATGTATTTTTTACCCGCTTGGTCTGTAGGTCTGGACGGTGATCGGAAGGGGGGCGGCTCTAGTTTTAAAGACACCCAGGTCATATACATCTGGATAAACAGACGACGGGAACGCGTTCCAAATCTATGCCGTTCTTATGTGATTAAAATAATTTGCGAATCGCTTGGTGGGAATTTGCGGAATTTCCACGACAAATGCGTCCGTAAGCCATTCGTCTGGATGCCAGTACAGTAAATACAAATAAATTGTACAGGGCCGAAACCAGGGTAGTCTCCCCATGTGTTTTTTTACTCAGTAGGTCTGGGCGGGGATCTTAAAGGGAATACACTCTAGTTTTAAAGACACCCAGGTTATAACGGTGCTAATTCGCGGAATTTCCACGGCTCCGTGAGAGCCATTCGTCTGGATGCCAGTAGGTACAGTAAATACCAATAAATTGTACAGGGTCGAAACCAGGGCAGTCTCCCCATGTGTTTTTTACCCGGTAGGTCTGGGCGGGGATCTGAAGGGGGACTGGGTGCAGACTGGTGGCGCCCTCTTGGTCGACAAGAGCGGTAAACTAATCCGCCATTTTGTCCAGACTGGGCCCGGGGACCATTTGCACAACCAGGAGATCCTGAAGGTTGGTGACTGTGTGGTGGCTGGTGGCGGTCGGTGGCGGTTGGTGGCTTTGCTTGTTGCGAGTGAATTTTATTTTGTTTTATTTGGTGTACAAAACGGATTACAATATAATGGACTGCTATAAGAACAAAGTTTTGGTCTAATGCATGCATCATCACATCATCACCGTGATTTTGAGTATCTTATTAACACTTTATTAAATTTACATTATTTTTTATACTTACGTTATTTTTTATACTTAAATTAAAAATTAACACATGTACGAAATAATAATATGTACATAACAAATACAGAATGTTTAACGTGCCTTAATCAATTCAGTTTTGTTTAATTCTGATAAATCACATTTTTATTAAATTTATATGGTTGGTTAAGTTAATATTAAAACGATAATTGAATTTTGTACATGTATTATAAATAAATAGATAGAAGACACTTCATTGTACATAAATTTTAATATAATTGAAAGCACTAGTTTACAGTTTACCAATTAAATTGTGTATTCTGATTATGAATTCTACAGCGATATATTATAGAGTGATAAATTAAGGAGATAAACATTGTGGTAAAAACATACAACTGTATCTATTCAAAATAAGGTGCTAATTCTTGCAACACTAATTGTATCTTATGAGATCCACAATCCGCTATTTGACTCTCTTTTCAAGTAAGTCTTAAACGGTAAATAACTCTTCTATTAGTCCAAAAAAATATGTTAGTATATTTTTTGAGGACCTAAAAGCAACATAAAAATAAATAGCCATTTTTGTCTATGGTTTGAAGTCGAAAAAAATTTAAACAAAGTTTGACATTCATTTTTCTGTAAGTGATCTCTGAGCATAGTGAAATAACAACTACGCAACTTTGATTTCATCGAATTTACATCCAAAATATACCAATTATCGTTATTGCATTGTTCGAGAATGAAAAAACACGTCAATAAAGACCCCCGAGCAGTTGTGGATTCGTGTACCTAGTGAAATTGACATTCAAAAAACTTGGCTCAAACATGCCAAAAGAGACCCCGATTCTTTATCAATTGAAACTCGGGTGTATTTATGTGAAGATCACTTATGTAAGTCCTATAATAATCAATGTCCACTGGCTCTGGCTGAAAGATGTTTGTTTACATACTTTAGATGGTTTCAAGATGGCGGATAGCGTTTTCGCCGTTACGAATTAAACGAGGAAAAGATTTTTTTACTTTGCAAAGTTTGCAGCCATCCTGCATACTTAGCAAAATCAATATATTTCGGTTTCTTACGTTAAATACTATAGTAAATATTAATTTATCGCGTCAAATTTGATACGTGTCAATCAGCGGATTATAGGTACATAACCTTTACTTTTTTTAAATAAATTTTTCAAGTTCTTTTTGAGCGCACGTTAACTAAAGTTATTAAGTATATTGATTTAACAGCATATGAATACAAATGAATATAAAGTAATACTAAATCGAGGATTACATTCATAACTAAACTAAAATCTAATTAATATTAACATAAACTTAAATAATAATATACATAGATAGTAGAGATAGAGAACTCTTTATTGTACAAAAAAATGGAAATTACACAGATATTTCTTAACCTAAGAGTACAAACGGCGGCCTTATCACTAAAAGTGATCTCTTCCAGACAACCTTTGGTTGGACTGGACTAATATATTGAAGAAGGAAGTAGATGTACAAATATACAAGATTATTACAAAGGTATAAATGATATTTTATAGAATGCTTATTGCTTCATATAAAAAAAAAGCAAATTGCAATACACTAAAACTTTTGTCACGCCCTTTGGCCCCCTAGTTAGGGCTATCTGGAGCTAAACGTGCCACTGTTTAAAAAAATCATATCTTCTCTTACAAGTATTGGCCTTTGCATCTACGTAATGAGACCATTTGTACAGCGTCCAGTGGCATCATCACTCACACTAGATGGGTGAAGGGACCACTCGGTCGCTGCAGTGCCTAGGAAATTTTTAAGTATTACATTTTTGCAAAAAGTGATTATTTTTTGAACCCATAGACAACAAACGGCCATTTTTTTTTAATTACTTAAAGTCCTTTGTATTTGGCCTCACAGACCTCACACATAACTCTACAGATTAGATTTTTTTCCGCCAAAATAATTTCGCCCGTTTTTCACAAAAAAATATAAAGCTCTTCTAGGTTTCTAGCGTTAGTTAAAACTGTTTTTATACGGATTTTTGCTCGTTTATTACATTTTTACAATTTTCCGACGTTTCGGCACTTTTTCAGGTGCCGTGGTCCCGGATGACTGAGGTGACGGGCGTCCTTTAGCGTTTCTAGCGTTTTTAGCTTTTAGTTTCTAGCGTTAGGTTCTGCATAGCTACAAACAAAAAATAGCTATCACAATATAGCAAACCCGAATAGCTATCACCATTATTGAGGTCTGTGACGTTCACGTTTTTCTAAATACGCATTCACATTCTGATTGCTGAATGTCAATGTACAATGTAACATGTAAGCCGCTGCCTTCGGGCCGTATTGTAGTGGAGAAAAAGGCAGCGGAAAAAAAAAACTCCACTTTGTATTTAATGTTGATTTTGTATTTTTGAATTAAATAAAATTTTGAGAAATAGATTTTAAGTTAACTTAAAATAAATTAAATAGAACTATGCTACGCGCCAAAAAAATATTTAAACGGTATAGGTACTTTGATATTAAAATGTAAGACAAGATAATTATTTAAAAACCTATTTAGAGGCTAAAAATTTCACCCATGCTGGGATTCGAACCCGCAACCTCTGGCTATCCGTACCAGCGCTCTACCAATTGAGCCAATGGGCGACTCGGCATCAGTGAAATTTGGGTATCATGTGGGTACAGTGATATCGTTCCGATGTTAAAACCTAACTGCAAAGTAGGTAGTCGGGGCTGTAAGTAATGCAATTTGCTTAAGTCAGATGTCGCTGCCTGTACGTAATACAGAGAATATTGTAAAGAGGTTCGAAATTTCACTGATGCCGTGAGTCGCCCATTGGCTCAATTGGTAGAGCGCTGGTACGGATAGCCAGAGGTTGCGGGTTCGAATCCCGGCATGGGTGGAAAATTTTTAGCCTCTAAATAGGTTTTTAAATTTGTTCCTTAGCACGGGTTAGTGCATTAAAAATAAAAATAGTGTAATCATGTGGGTACAGTGATATCGTTCCGATGTTAAAACCTAACTGCAAAGTAGGTAGTCGGGGCTGTAAGTAATGCAATTTGCTTAAGTCAGATGTCGCTGCCTGTACGTAATACAGAGAATATTGTAAAGAGGTTCGAAATTTCACTGATGCCGTGAGTCGCTCATTGGCTCAATTGGTAGAGCGCTGGTACGGATAGCCAGAGGGTGAAATTTTTAGCCTCTAAATAGGTTTTTAAATTTGTTCCTTAGCACGGGTTAGTGCATTAAAAATAAAAATAGTGTAAGACAAGATATTTGTTACGTATTTTTTTTACGTAGCCTCTATGTTTGTGTCCCGCTGCTGGGCTAGGGCCTCCCCTGTATTTATATTATCTATTTATAATAATTAATAATATTTATTATATTATAGTTTATGTATTTTATAAAATATATATACATAAACTGACTTACAACTAATATTCATATATATATATGAATATTAGTTGTAAGTCAGTATGTACATATTCTTCCAATATACTTCATGCACACCTACATACTCTCTTCATCTTTCAGTTCTATCCATCCCAAGGTTGTCTGGAAGAGATCGCTTTTAGCAATAACACCGCCAATTGTATACAGCAATACTTAGATATGTAAACCTTTTTATGCATTTTGTTTTCTGGTGTGTACCTACATGTAACTGTATCTAAGTGTATTATTATTAAGTATAAGTATGCATCAATATTCAAATTTGCACTGGCTACCTGTCTTTCTAATTTCCTTCAGCAACTTTCCATCGTAAGGTTGTCTGGAAGAAATCGCTTTTAGCAATAAGGCCGCCAATTGTACTATGTATATTTGCAATTGTTTTGTATTTGTTGTTTTCCCAGTGTACAATAAAGAATATTCTTATCTTATCTTACAACGGAGAGTTCCAATGTAATCTAATCTAATGTGTTTATTTCAAGGATCATTTGTGTCCATTGGTGGCTCTGTTTAGTTCTAGCTCACCTTAGCAGCAGGTTGATACTAATGCACTTTTTCTGTTATTCGTCAGCTGTTCGGGCTGGAGAACGAGTACAGTCCTCAGACGATGGCTAACGACGTGAGCGAGGCTAAGGAGGCCACTGTACGTATTGTTTTACACTTCGATATCAACCCTTGTGTGTCCCCACTGCTGGGGCACGGGTCCTTCCTGCATCGGTGTCCCCACTGCTGGGGCACGGGTCTCTTCCTGCATCGGTGTCCCCACTGCTGGGGCACGGGTCTCTTCCTGCATCGGTGTCCCCACTGCTGGGGCACGGGTCTCTTCCCGGGTGGGGACATAATGGGTTGATGATGATGATGATTTATTACGTAAAACGTAATTAATTACTTTAATTCTCGACGTTCGCGATAAGACCCGTTTAATATATAACAACACAATGTACTTTGGATATATTCCGGGTCTTATGGCGGTGGAGCTCGAGACTGCTTCCGATTTTAATTCAGTTACGAAATAACATAACATCACGCCTGTGTCACAGAGGGGTAGGCAGAGACCAGGGACTGCCACTTGTCTACTTAGTCTTAGTTAAATTAAGTTTTTTTCTGTACGTTATATACTTCAGCAACTTTACATCGTAAGGTTGTCTGGACAAAATAGCTAAGGCCGCCAATTATACTATGTACATTTGTAATTATATTGTAGGTATGTGATGTTTTTCCAGTGTAGAATAAAGAATATTCGTATCTTATACATCCCACTGCAGTGTACAGGCCTTCTCTCGGAAAGAGAGGGTGGGGGCTTAATTAACACGCGTGCCCGCCGCGGACTGGCAATTTCAAGCGCTGAGGTTGTTATTGAACACCTCAGACACTTAGATTTCCTCGCGATGTTTCATGACGTCACGTACACGTTTTTATTTTGTAAATCGTATGTTTTCTGTTTGATTTTTTTGTGTCCAAGAAAATACTCATTAGTATTAAGCTCGCCTTTGTACAAATATGCTTATTGTGCAATAAAGAATTTTATCTATCTATCTATCTATGTGTGACGAACTTGTTTATTTGGTTTTTTAAAGACAATTTTTATACGAACCTAGCTGACCCAGCGAACTTCGTATCGCCTAACAGTCGATTCTTGATTTTTTTTTATTTTTCTCTCCTTAACCTTTAACTACTGACGTGGGGGCCTCTCAGGCCTCAAGAAAACTAAAATTGTGATTTACTCCCTTCCTCCGCGCACGGCATACGCGTAGCTTCTAGTACCTTCGAGTTTAGTTGCGCCGAGGCGGTCAACAGCAGTGCACGTGTTTGCGCGCGCAATTTCGGTAAGTAAATTCATTTTGAAATTTCTTGTGGGCCTCTTAGACCCCACCTCAGTATTTATGTAACTTTTTTGTGAATTCTATCGATTTAGTTATCGGCTTTTTTTTTTGCAGTACTTTGAAAACTTTTATACTATGGAGCCCAGAACGTCATCCGGGAGAAAACGGTCTCTTGGTAATAATAATAAAAAACATGTAGCTAAAAATAGAAGGACCGTAGTGCCAGGGAACAACGATTTTGCGACAGCCGTGATGTGGATAGATCGTGAAGACTTTAGCGGTTCGGAGGCCGAAGATATTGAAAACACCTTCTTTATACCGGAGCTTCACGAGCATGAGTCAGATATGCACAGTGCGTCGGAACCCGAAGAACAGGTTGAAAATGTTCCGGAAGAACAGACCACGTGAGCTACGTTTGAGTTTGGCACGTGTGCTGGGAAAGGATACGCCTGCACCTGACCGTCAAGAAGTAACAATCTAAAAAAAGAAGAAGGTGCCACACATGTCCTTCGAAGCTTCAAAGAAAATCTACACACACATTTTATGCGTGTAAAAAACATGTATGCCTTCAATGTGCAAAGCAAGTTTGCCCAGACTGTGTGTAATTCACAATAATTTAAAGACTGTTATTTTTTGTTCCTATTATTGTATTATAATTTCTTATGTGCCATTTACTAGAAAGACTATTTAAAATTAAGATTATAAGTTAATTGGTTGATTTTTTTAATATTTTTAATTGATACTTTGTGATATAAGACCTCTTGTGATTTTTGTCAAAAAATGCTAAGCGTTTTCTAAAGTTTGATATAATAGTTAATTATAAATAAATACATTATACAAAAATCATTTTATTTTATTTAAATATATCCACTTAAGCTAATTATTAAACACTAAACCCTAAAAAACCCAAAGATTTTTAAATATAAGCATATATATACACGGGACTCTGAGGCCCCCACGTCAGTGTTTACGTGAAATTAAATCCACATCAGTAGCTAAAGGTTAAGAACCATCCTCGTACTTCAAGGAATATTCTATAAAAAAAGAATCAGCAAAATCGGTTCAGCTGCTCTCGAGCTTTGCGCTTACCAACACATTCGGGGTTTCATTTTTATATTATAGATAGAAGACTAGCTGACCCAGCGAACTTCGTACCGCCTAACAGTCGATTCTTTATTTATTTTTTATTTTTCTCTCCGTAACAACCATCCTCGTACTTCAAGGAATACTCTAAAAAAAGAATGAACCGATTTCGCTAATTAATCTATTAGAATATTCCTTGAAATACGAGGATGGTTCTTACGGAGAGAAACATAAAAAAAAAAATATTAAAGAATCGACTGTTAGGCGGTACGAAGTTCGCTGGGTCAGCTATTATAGATACGAGGGGAGGTCCAAAAGTTCGTGGAATGAAGGGGTTATAAATAAAATAAAACAATAAATCTATTTTTCCTTTACAATATAATCACCCTTAAGCATAGTACATTTATTAGATCTATTAATTAATTTTTCTAAACCATCATAAAAATATTTTTTGTCTTTTGCCTCAAAATGACCCAAAATTGCCTCCTTTACCTCATTATCGTCGGAAAATTTCCTTCCCCTTAAGTCCTTTTTTAAATTTGGGAACAAATAAAAATCACTTGGAGCCAGGTCTGGACTGTAGGGTGGGTGGACTAGTGATTCGAAGCCATGCGTGTGCAGAGCAGCCATTGCAACTCTGCTCTTGTGAACCGGCGCGTTGTCTTGCAAGAGCAACACACCCTTGGTCAATTTTCCTCGACGTTTTTCCTTGATGGCCTCCTTCAAATTTTCTAATATTGATGCGTAGTATTCTCCGGTTATGGTTCTTCCCTTTTCTTTGTAATCAATGAGCAGTATCCCCTCACAATCCCAAAAAACAGTTGCCATCAACTTTCCAGCCGACTCCGACACTTTGAATTTCTTCGGTCGGTGGTGTCCCCTTTTTATGCCATTGCATAGACTCTTGTTTGGACTCAGGTTCAAAGTGATGAACCCATGTTTCATCTCCAGTAACAATCCGCTCCAAAATCTGTGCAGGTTCTTCTCCACACAACTCCAAAAACTGTTTCGACGCATCGACGCGCTGCTGTTTCTGAAGCGGCGTGAGCATTCTCGGTACCCATCTTGCACTGACTTTTGTCATACCCAGTTGATCATGTAGGATTCGCAAAATGGTGGTATCTGATACTCCAACTAATGCAGATAACTGTTTTTTCTTCAAACGACTGTCTTCGAGTACAATTTTTTCCACTTTTTCGACGATGTCTGATGTGGTGGCCTCAACTGGCTTTCCTGAGCGGGGGTCGTCTTCAATCGACTCCCGACCATGTTTAAACAGACCATGCCACTTGTAAATCATGGATTTACTGGGGCACTGCTCTCCATAAACGGTTCCCATTTCATTCAAAATGGTTTGAGCGTCCTTTCCTTGCTTCGTAAGGAACTTTATGACAGCGCGGTGTTCAATTTTCTCCATTGTTTCAGTTTTCTTCCGGATTGACTTGTTAAGCAGGCGAGTGTTCTTAAACGAATGACCCGATAGGGCTGAAACTTAATTTATATACTAATTATGAGTCCCTTAACCGTATGACACTAAGCGAGCGCCCCTATCCCCACTCCTTCCCCTCCATTCCACGTACTTTTGGACCTCCCCTCGTAGATATGAATTAAATACATTAGATTTCATGAGGAAACCATGTCTGAGGTGTCCAAATAACTCGGCGCTTGAAATTGCAAATCCGCTTAGACGCTCTGAGAGAAGTGTGTCCTGCAGTGGGGCGTTTATAGGCTACATAAAAAACATTAGATAATGATTTCTTTAATTATAACTATAAAATATTCGCCCTCTAATTGCTGCGAGATAGGTTTGGGAACACCGACCCTAAAGGATATTTCCCGATAGGTGTCTTGGAAAGCCGGTACTGATGAAGTCTGCCTGGTTCAGCCGAGAAGATCTGTGCAAGATATGTCTGAAGACTTGTAAAGGTTCCAATCAAATAATGAATAAATAAATAGGTAATACCACAAATACCACGGGCTAACGGTGAAGGAAAGTATCATGAGGAAGCCTGTGTGTTTGAGGTGTTGAAATATCTCTGCCCTTGAAATTGCCAGTCCGCGGTGGGCACACGTCGTAATTAAGCCCATATTCTCGTGTAAGCGATCGTGGTCTAGTGGAACCGAGTGATTGGAATCAATCACTTGGGTTAAGCAAACGCAGGCGCGATCAGGTACTGGATGGGTGACTATCCCGTGACTACCGCTAGTAACATTTTTTGCGAGCGCTCCCGTGCTTCGCAAGGCACGTTAAGCCGTTGGTGCCGGCTATTCTGTAATGGCAGTCGTTAAGCCATTTCTGAGGATTATAAGTGGCTTGATAACTTCTGACAGTAAGGCCCGCCACTGTCTTACAATCCTCCACCAACCCGGACTTAGCCCCAGTGGTGGAGTATGGCTTAACCTTACTGCGTTGCTGGAAGAGACCCGTGCCCCAGCAGTGGGGGTATACAAGGGTTGATATCGATTCAATTAGCCCTCAGTAGTTAGCCCAAAACTAACGCGCCCCTCACAAACCATCCCTGATTCCAGACAGAAGGCAACTAAGCTGTGGCGGAAGGTGATCAGCGAGCACCAACTGTGGGCACCAATACACAACATCTGGCTGGATAGACGCTGCAAGTCGAAAAGTGTGGTCTAGTGTAGGTTTTGCAATCCATTATTTAGAGTAATTATCATTTAAAAAGTAACTACATTTTGAAGAAAAATATCGGGCGTAAAGAAAATTTCGCCCTGAAAAGAGCTAGCTTTTTGCTTGGCTTGAAAGGTAGATTTCTCATGAATCACATCAACAGATTATGATCAAAACGTCCAAAAGGTGGGACCACATTGAGGGGTACCTCAACCTTCAAAAAAAGGAATAGGCTTATCGACAGATTTCTGCAAACCAACTCAGATTTTTCGTTGGTTGTTTAATAAGTGCTCAGAAAGTGGTAATTTTTTAATCTTTCGTGTATTTTGTAAAAAAAAACGAATAAAAATTCAAGCCGCCAAAACGCTGTGGAGCAATATGGCGTCGCTCAGAAGTTTGTGACGTCACTGGTTAGTAAACAAACGAACGTCAAGTGAACTGTCGGGTTGTCGGATCGCTATTTTTACTATATCTACTGACCTGTGACGTCATTACAATACAATCGACCAAGCCTGAAACAAAATTATCAAGTTTTATCCGGTTTTTTGCATAATTAATAAAAAATTTTAGTTAATTTTCCATAAATCGATTTTACTATTTTAAAACTCATAATTGATGCAACTGTACATAAAATTAATACTTTTTTTCACACTATGAAATAGCCTTGAAGAAAAACGTTATTAATGAACGTGCCTTAACAATAGCTATCGAATACGCGTGTTTGTTTTTTTAACAAGGTACTTTTCAAAATTTCTCGACACAAACTCGAATCATTCGAAATCATACGATTCGAGTTGTCAAATATTGTTTAAAAAAACAATGAAATGAAAAGGTTTTATTGAAAGTAGCGCTGAAACTGCGGCTTAATGAACGTTACAATACAAATACCTAATAGTCTTGAATAAGTGGCCTTTTTAATTACCAATTAGATAACAGCGCCTTTAAAGCCACCCATATTTCAGCTTGTATGTAAAATTAATGTTATCTTGAAGAGATGTTTTAGCTTTGTCTCATTCGTAAGTTTTAGGTTCTTGAAAAGAAACGCACAAGAAAAATAATAGGCGATTGTTAGTATTTTTTCTCAACTTCTCAAGGACCTCATTTCTACTGCATTAATTCTACATTCTTGCTTGAAAAATCTTAATATCTGTGATAACTATTTTTAGAACATGTAGCCTAGAATTTAGTATTAAGTCCTAGATTGTTGATCCTAGGTTCTAGACTGTAGCTTCTAAAAATAGTTGTTAAGATTTCTCATGTTCACTTTTAGATAAAAACGTATTATAATGCAAGTTAAGACGTTTATTCCATTGGTGGCGTTAGGTAGCGCCCCGAACCACCTTGAGGTCGTGAGAGTTATTGATTTCCGCCATGACATTAGAAATGAAAGTAAAGTTCACTTTAAATTGGAGTAATTATTAAAATTACTGCATAGAAATCGACCTTGTCAACACGGAAGTGTGTGCTATACTATCGGTGAACATTCAGTCAGTTTCCCACCATTTTCATTAGTCGTAATCGTCGAAATTTAGTTTTATATTCAAACAATCATAATTGCATAGCCATTAAAATGATTATGTTATTTTTTATTCATTATTTAAAGACTGATATAAAAAAGGCTGCATATTTCTAACTTTTTCCTTATGTACTAAAGTTGGTAATTAATAACTTAATTTCGGATTCACTTACTTCATTTTTTTTTGTGTTTGTGTGTGTATATATATGTATGTTTTAGTTTAAAAAGTTTGTATTTAATATAATAACATGATTCCTCTAAAGCTCTCGTCGTATACAGTTTAGTGTTGTGTAAAGTGAAGAGGGAATGAAACTGCGTTTGAGGAGTGTTCTGGAATCCTGTTTTACTAAATACCATTTGATGCTAATGTTTAATCCACCAATGAGAGATTAGTCACGGTAAAATAAAATATCCCATGACTACTACACTATTGGTAGTGCCGAGAAGTAGTCCATAAGGAATGAAACGCTGCTGAATTATTTATTTTCATTCTTCATAATGGATTGTACAACAAAACCACGGTGAATGTTATGCACAGAGTTTAATGTTATATTATTTTATCTTTAAGCGTATAAAATATGTATTTTTGAATTTGTTATTATACCTAGTTAGAATATATTTACCTACATTTATACAAAATGGTTTTGGGACGAACATATTTTTATCAAACGGATTTGAGCGTGAAGTTTATGATGTGTCGGATAATGTAGTGTCATTGAAATACTTCAAATCAAAATTATATATGAGAATTATATATGAGTTATTTATATACTTATGTGTAGTAGTCATAATAATATTATATTTTGATTACTTTACTGTTTATAATATGTTGCGTTTTATTATTATTATTATTATTATTAATAAAAAAAAAATTACTTTTATTGCAATTTGGAAAGTTGACTTTGTAATTGGCTATATTGATTGAAAAAAATATTCCAAAGAATTTATTATTCTTAAATTACTTCCATGTTTTGTAATACTTACTATTTTAAGTGGGTAATTAGTTTTTAAATCAAGAACTTTACTTTACGATATTACTTATTTTACGTATGTTTTTGTACCAAAGTTTTCATTGGCCAAAAATGTATTGTTTTCTAAGATTTCTCTTTGCAAAGTGTATTTTATTTTGTATTAAAATTGCAACGTTATAATGTATTGTTTTATTCTGCAGTGATGTTGAATTACGTAATCCTATTGATTATTCGACATGTATAGCATGTGGGTACAGTCGACAGCAGTGTTTAGACATTTTTATCGCAAAGTCGTCCTTAACGAGACTGATGAAATAATAAATATTCATGGACATAAGTATTACACAGATGTCGTTAGCCCTAATATACTAAGTACAACTAAATGATGGGGTTCTTCCACGTAGTCACTGTTATAAGGTGCTAACTCGACGATAGATTTAATACAATAAATACATAGATTACATCCAAGACCCGAGCCAAACTAGAAAAGAACCCATACGTTCGTTTTCCAGTTTGACTCGGCCGGGGATCGAACCCGAGACCTTCGGTTTTACAGTCAGCGTGCCAAACCGCTGCCGAGGCCGTGAAACCGTCACTGATTAGAGTTAATTAAAATGAAATTATGTGTACCTACTTCTCTAGAGGGTACCTACTGATTCATTAGTAATAGGTACCTACTACGTAACAAACCATAACCTCAGAGGGGTAGGAAGAGACCAGGGACTGCCACTTCCCACAATCCTAACAGATCACCTTCGCTTCATCAACGTTCATAAGTCGTTGCATGCACGCACGCCGGTTCCGGGTACCTTTTATTTTTCCCTTTGCTAATACATCCCTTATTTTTGAACTAAAACTTTCGTAAGCACAACACATTGTAGACTTTTGGTCGGACTCTTCCGATATAACAACACCCGTAAGTAGATCCGGACTAAAAGTCTACATCTCCTATTTAGTCGACGTATGTCCGCCTGAGTCCCTTACCGGCCCTTCTAGATATTAAAAAAAAACAAGAATCGACTGTTAGGCGGCCTAACTAATTTGCGAAATCGGTTTAGCTGCTCTCAAGATTTGCGCTTACCAACACAATCAGCGATTAATTTTTATATTTTAAATTACTTTATCATAACGGCTGCTCTTCCGTTGTTGTCAGCTGATTTAGGAGAGACCTAAACACCTGGGCCTCGATTCTGTTACTGCATTAGAGTACCAGTACAGATACATGGTAGGAACAGGTGAGGTGTTTTTCACACCATTGCCGCCTAGAAGGTTCGATGTACCTATGTAGGTACGCGCGTAGACTTGAAGCAGCCACGAAATTAAATCGCCATGTTCATGCAGTTGTCATTGTACAGTGCTACACAAGAAATAAGCCTCGCGGATGTACACTCGCGGTCTGAAAATGTTTACCACCTTAAGGTTGGTAATTGCATGCACAAATCTATGCCACATGGTCGATGATATTAAGTATGTGCTTTGATTAGGCATAGAGCATAGAAGAAGCAATAGAGATTCACCCAAGCGAGGTTGCCATGGTTTTACAATCAATTTCTATTATTTCAATACGATTTCAATCCTAGTATTTTTGATAAATGTCATTGTAAAAAATTCAATTTATGTCAACTTTTAAATAAAGAAAAGAGTTTCATCATCAAAACGTCATGAATATACTCTTTTTGTTAGAAGCTATAACAAAAAGAGTATTCATGACGATGCTACAACTATTAAAAAGTAATACGTACCTAGATATAGCATTTTAGACTTTACTGCGCACACAGTGTGCTAAAGAATCTAATTTGAAAACTGATAAACATTTTTAGACCGCGACCGTACCTGCGCAGATGACCAAATTTTGGATGTGCGGCAAGTTGATCGACCAATCAGATAGTTTCATTTTATGGCAGGCCGCGCGCCTTTGTTGCTATTGGTTGATACAACGTCATCGATGCAGGTGACTATTAGTTTGGCAATAACCTGTCAATTTCTTTTACTAATTCATAATAAATAAATAAAATTATTTTATTATTTTTTTGATATTCTTATATATATATATATATCACTATTTTCATTTCTCGGTAGTCATAGACATTTATTTTCTCAGTTGAATTGAATTCAATCTAGCATGGTGTTCAGAATACAGATTTTGGCTTTCGTTAGACTTTTTATGTACTTAGAATTCCAAGTAACAAACAAGCCTTAGACTCGTATGTTGAAGAATTGGTTCCCAGGTCGGAGGGCGTCCTACACTACGCTTGCCGAGTTATAAAATAAATAAATTTACAAATATATTTATTTATAAATAGTAAAGTATATATTTATAAATAAATACTTTACTGGTAGAACCTTGATTACTACGAGTAGAATGGACCAGTTAGGATAAACAGACTGTAGATATTTAGTTTAGGTATTTATTACAATAGGTACATAGATAAATAGGACATACTCAGCTAATTAAAAGTCTTTACATATCATCATCTACAATCTATTTATCCTCACTGGTCTATTAAATTTTGTTACATAAATTGTTGGATAAATAGACTGTAGATGAAGATATAATCTAGGTACAGTCTATTTATCCCCACTTGTCCATTCTGGTAAACAAGATGCTACCGGTAAATTATGAGTAATATTTGTGTCAAAAATTGCCATATCCATATTTTCATAAATGAAATTACGTCGGGGCCGGAGAGAGGAAGAAGAAGGGTGCCTGAGGACGCCCGCGGGACAGGACGCCCCTGGCATGAAAAGGCCTATCTTTTATTATATCTTTATTTTAGAAACAAACAGTCATTTAAATGCAATATAAATCATATCTTATGTTAAATACATAGACCTCTAGTTTCTCATAATTTCAAATGCAACATTTTATTTAGGTAGGTAAGTTAAACATCGGTCGGAGAAGCGCTACGAATCAAAATCAGAAATTCCAACTATAAAAACAAAAATAGAAAAAAAAACACTCCACTGAAGCGCTCATATCATTCCTTAACAACATGAATTATTTATTATAATTATAACACACAACACCGCTGCCCATTTTTTAACAGAAATACCTAATAATAAAGTTGATCCATTAGGTTGATCTTAGGCCTGTATATTCTCTATTTAGTTTAGTATTTCGTATTTCGTTATTTACTTATTAGTATTTCGAGTTGCTTATGCGAGTTGCGTGGCGTAGAAAAGAACTAACATAATGACATTAAAATTATCACATAAATAATTATTGGGTCGCATTTGAAATAATTTGTAGCCTATGTGAGTAGTCCACTTGCAAACACCGCTATTTGACTTTTTTACCGGATTTGAATTATGGCGCGAATCTGAAACTGCTCCTAAAAAGGCGCCATTTAATATTTGAAACATGCAACAGAACTGGCTCGTTTGCCTGTAATTTAGAGATAAATATGTGCGACTTCTGCAAAACTGGCTAGTTCACAAAACGTCCACCGGCAAAAGTCACTACTTAGCTTATACTCTTGCAAAAGTCGTTATGTTGGTATTGTTTACTTGCATTTGCCTCCATTATGCCTATAATTAACGGTTTTTTTAGACAGGTATAGTCCTGCTGTTTTTGTTTGATTGCAAACTCGTGATCTCGATCGATTGCTAAATATTACGCTTTATTTCAAAAAATCACGATTTATTTTCCCATAGTCGGACATTCTTTTTTACCCCCTGATAGGGTGTTTGGTAATATTGAAAGGCAAATCAGGCAAAAAGAAATTATTTTAACTCCTGATGAGTATTACGAAACTTTTCGCGGTTTTGGAACTGTTTTAAGGTTGGGTCAAGACTTCGACTTTTATGACTGGAAAAGCAGTGTAAAATCAGTTTTGAAGATCCCTGGCTCCTGGCATTTTCAATTTAATTTGTCGAAAAGGTTTATGATCAGAAAAGACCGCAACCGGGTTGCTGTAAAAGGAGAACCCAATTACGTTACCGACACTATCAACTTTGGTAATGTATTCAAGACTGGTAAAACAGCTAGTGATATTGAACCAACCAAGTTAAATGTTGGAGCTGAAGTCAAATCTGCTAAGTTACAGGACATTAATAAATTGCTGGTCAAACATTTTGGCATTGAATGGCGTAACCGAGAGTTTCTTCATTTTTTCTTAAATCTCTTAGCTACAGACGCTGGCCAACCCAATGACATCCCAGACTCAACTCAGACTCATTCTTCAACGGAAACTGATGATGAGAATACTCTTATGGAAGAAATAAGTGATGTCAGAATTTGAATGTTTAACAGGTGTGACTATGCTATTGCAAAATTGGCTATACTAGTTTGATACTGTGCCAACACTAGCTAAGTCAATTCATTACTGTAGCAAAACTAGTTACTTAGGGCGTCAACTTGCAAAACTGGTTATTTGTAATTTTTGATCTCATTTTTTAATAAAACTTGGTAATAAAACAATGAACACTTATTGTTTTCTTTAATTTAATCCCATAGACAACGATCTGCCACAGGTTTTGTGCTTTTGTTGTCCACAGATATCTCAGTATAGTTTTTTCTACTTTTCTCGAAGTTGGATTTTGGCAAACTAGCCAGTTTTGTAACTGGACTACTCATGTGTTAATCTGATGTACCTATAAGCTATATTATTGTATAGTTTCAATAAAATCCATTCAGTAGTTTTTAGGAGACAATTTTTTTTGAGAAAAGATGGTCAGTCAAGTGGAGTTTTTTTTCCCGCTGCCTTTTCCTCCACTACACTACGGCCCGAAGGCAGCGGCTTTCACTTTCATGTTACATTGTACTTTGACATTCAGCTGAATGATTCTTAAAAATTCTTTACGTTGAAATAAACTGAATCGAACTGAGTACGTGAAAGATTAACAAACATCCATCCATCCATACTTACAAACTTTCGCGTTATTACAAACAAGAGCAGAGTTACCGATAGATATTCCTAAAGCATCTAAGTTACTCACTTGGTCTGACCAATCAAGGTTTCAGATTCAAAGTGCCAAATAAGTTGTGATGTGATTTGAGACACGCTTGTTCGTCGCATGTCCCACCCGAAGGGCCTTTGGATGCGCCCGACGCATCCTTAATTAGCCCCTAATAATGGTGTGGTCCTAGTTTGGTCCTAGGGTTGGACCTTGTTGAAAAATAATGGTTATTATTATAGGCTGCCAGTCGTTAATCCATGTCGGAGGCCTTATGGGCGGCTTGATTGCTTCTGATAGTAAGGCCCGCTACTTCCTCCATCAACAACTTGGCCTCCGTGGTGGAGTATGGCCTAACATTCCTGCGATGCAGGAAGAGACCCGTGCGCCGCCCAAGCACTGGGGGCATACAAGGGTTGATACCGAGTCTGCTGGGTTACTTAGACTTTGAAGGCCCTTCAAGAAGTTAGGAATTCTTCTTCTTCATGCTATATTATGTAGTCCACTGCTGGACATAGCACTCCCCTAATGAGCGCCATAGCGCCCTGTCTTCAGCTTGCCGCATCCAGCATCTGCCGGCAGTTTTTCGCAGATCGTCATCCCACCTGGTCGTATAGGAATTAGACTCTGATATGATAACACACAAAAATTTTATGACTTTTGAATTGTATTACCAAACTTGGCAAGTTTTTAGAAGATACTTTTCTAAGAACAAAAATTATCTGTAAAGTTATTCGACCAAATAGGGGATGTATTAGCAAAGGGAAAGATAAAAAGTACCCGGAACCGGCGTGCGTTCATGCAACGACTTATGAACGTTGTTGAAGCGAAGGTGATCTGTCAGGATCGTGGCAAGTGTTAGACCCTGGTCTCTGCCTACCCCTCTGGGATACAGGCGTGAATGTATGTATGTATGTATGTATGTATGTATGTATGTATGTATGTATGTATGTATGTATGTATGTATGTATGTATGTATGTATGTATGTATGTATGTATGTATGTATGTATGTATGTATGTATGTATGTATGTATGTATGTATGTATGTATGTATGTATGTATGTATGTATGTATGTATGTATGTATGTATGTATGTATGTATGTATGTATGTATGTATGTGTGTGTGTCTATGTATGTATGTAGGTAAAGTTAAAAGTCACACACTGGTTTATCAAAATACCGATGGGTGCCAACAAATTTTTAAAGTGACCTTTATGGTAAGTATACCTACCCTGCTGTCTAACAAACCCCTATGGGACCATGTACCCATCTAGCGTCACCGCAAAAATCCTTATTCTCGACCATTAAGGTCGATACTGCGCGTGCGCTGCATCGCAACGCGCCAAAATGTATTGTCTATAAAAGCGGCGCGCGCGCCTCATTTGAACTGCGAAAGTCATCGAAAATGCAGGTGATTATCAAGTGATTGTTCTTGGGGTGGTGTGTGATAGATAACTGTGAAGGAAAACATCGTGAGGAAACCTGAGTGTGCGAGGTGTTCTCGTCGACACTGAGAAATCTCAATCAGCGGTGGGCACGAGTTGTGGTAGCCCATACTCTCTTTCTGTCACTCTGATGAAGGCCTGTGTTCTCTGTGTGCTTGTGGCTCGCGTATAGTCTGCCTATGGTTCGATGTTATTTCTATCGTGTTTGGCCAGCGGTTAAGCGGTGGCTTAAAGGTGGTTAAAGTGCAAACGGTGTTTTATTTGAAGAAAATTATATGATGAAACGCCAGTGTCAAAGGTAGTTCAGAACCTGCAGCAATTATGGTTAGGTACCCATAATTCTTTCTTTCGGTGGCACACTGCCCGCCAAAGAGATGATGAGGACCTCTAACCACATTTGTTTGGTCTGTTGCTTATAATCAGTGTCATGCATTAAATAATCGATCTAAAAAAGCCGCCGCAAATATAATGAGTGTTGTGACGCCATTTGTGTACCTACCTATGGTTTTCACAATCTTATTGCACTCGGAAAGGGGGAGCTACTGCTTAAGTACTCGATATGGTACTCGTATCACAGCGACCTTAGTAAAGAAAACAGCCAGTAAGTAATACAGAGAACGTGAGTCGCACATTAGCTCAGTTGGAAAGAGCGCTGGCACGGATAGCCAGAGGTCGGGGGTTCGAATCCCGGCATGGGTGGAATTTTTAGCCTCTAAATAGGTTTTTAAAACAGCCAGTGTTTGTACTAAGACCAACAACCGACCGGCCGACTAGCCGGACCAGCTGACCAGAGTACCTTCTCGGCTTAAATAAGTCGTTCTGCCCTCATACTAAGATCGTGAAAACGCGACCATATTTCTACAACCTCTTTCACGATCTTAGAGAGCAAGTCGCCAGTCCATCTCGTGGTTGGCTGCCCACACTTCTGCGCCTACCAACGTCTGCAGACTTTTTGACCTAGCACTTTGCCAACCCATTTATGCCTTAGACAGCCACGGCATAAAATGGCCCGCCAATTTCCACTTCTTACCGTGTTTACCTTTGCAGAAACTCGTAGCCCTACTGTCGCTAGTGCTGGCCGTGTCGGGGCAAGGCCCGTACCCCGCGAGCGGGTGGAAGCCCAGCGGACAAGGATTCGACCTGCCCCAGAAGGGAGCTGAGGTAAGTCCGTTTGAGCTCTACTCTATATAGGTAGTGACTGGATTAGATCTAAGAGCACGCGGGTTTCTTCATGCATCGCAAGAAGGTTAGGCCATACTGCACTACGGCAGCCAAGTCCGGGTTGGTGGAGGATTGTAAGTCAGTGGCGGGCCTTACTGTCAGAAGTTATTCTACAAGGACGTAATGTCATCCAACAATCTCCATTTCGGGTAAGAATTTATTGACGGGCTGAATCCGAGCTGCGTACGAGAGCAGGGCGTGGCTGGGGCAAGAAGCATCCAGTTTAGTTCTGTTCTGTGAGGCACCGTGGCACGGCATGCTTGCATCATGTTACCCCACGAGTGTAAAATAACCATGTTTATGGGACAGCTTGGATTTATCCCCTGAACTCCTTGGATATAGATCAGAGTGCTTAGTGCGAGTTTGACAGATCCAATCGAATAACTTTACTACAGCGTTAATCGAGCATTGAGTAGTGAGTATGAGTAAGTTAACCGTTCGAACTGGCAAAACGCTGTCACAGCACAACTCGTACTCGCGTTTATTCGTGTTTTGGCTGGTAAACGTGTTCACTTCTCAACGTAAACCATTACAACTCGCACTCAGCAATTTTAATTTCCATACTTGTCGCTAGGTGGCGCTTCCTCGATGCCATAGAAATATGAGTTTACGTTAACGCGATCGAGTAGTTAAAAAACTCGCACTAAGCACTCAGAGATCGGACTAGTGCGTAATTTGCGAATTAGGTCCGAGATTTCTAGACTCGTAAGTATTTTCACGGATTCGGATCGGACGTGGTGCGAAATCGCTCTAACACGTCATTTTCTTGATAGCAGAACTTTTATTCCATTTTCTCTAACCTGAACCATAGCTGAGGGTACTCTTTCATAATATGTTGGTAGTTAAATTAAAACTTATGTAAGGAAGAAAATTTATGTATTTTCAAAAAGAGAATACAATTTAAACATCTTTCAAATAGATTACATTATAACTCTTTTTTGTACACTTCAGAAAAAAATACGCTAGATTACTTCTTAAGTTCCATTGAAACCCTTCTACGGGTGTTTCATTCAATTAGTTCATCTACGTCAATACCTTGTAAACTGTACTATTTTAGTGACTGTTTTTGGAGTGTTTTAGGCAGTAAAAAGATAAATACATAAATAGACAGAGTGAGGGTGGAACAAAATTGTCGTAGTTATTATAATACTATTTTAATCACTGTTTTTGGAGTGTTTTAAGAAATTGTGTTTCTGAAGATAACACGTTAATGCCTATTAGATAAATAGACAGTAAAAAAGATAAATACATAAATAATAGACAGAGTGGCCAGTCGACCTGGGTGTCTTTAAAAGTAGAGTTAACCGGCATTCAACAGGGAAGCACGCAACATCATAGACCCCGTCTTTGCTTACCACCAGGCGTGACTGGGGTCAAGTGTAAACTATCTTACTTAAAAAAAAGACAGAGTTGTACCGTGGTACCAATTACAAACATGTCGTAGTGGTAAAAAAGTTAACCAAGCCTTTTTACCCCACCAGCAGCCCCAAAACTACCTCCCGCCTTCTCCCGTGGACCCCCGCAACCCTCGCACCAACCTCGACGCGGAGGACGTGTCAGTCCAAGGCCTGCCCGTGCCCGAACCCGTGCCCCAATTCCGTTTATCACCCGTCAATGGACAGCAGTACGTGGGACCGGCCTTCCAGCAGGATATTCGAGGGCTGGAGGAGAGATACAGACAAGCGCAGGTGAGTTTTATAAAAAAATAAAAGTTTCGATATCAACCTTTTTATTATAGTTATAATTTAAACGGGTCAAATCGCGATTATTTATTAGGTAAAACGTAGGTAATTACTTTATTTCCCGGCGTTTCGGCTGCGTTACAGTTGCCGTGGCCTCGCGTAGACTGAAGTGGCGAGTACAGTCAATTATTGTGGGTCATAACTATGTATGAGTATCGCGAATCATTAGGAAATACAACCCTTTTATGGCCCCACTAGGGGCACGGGTCTCTTTCTGCATCGCAGAGTCTACCAGTGTGTAGTATACGGTATAACAGTACAGCCCTATTTACGGAAGTGCTCGTGGCCTAGTCGAACCCAGCGATTGGAATCATTCACTTGAGTTAAACAACAACAGGCGCGGTCAGGTGCTGGATGGGTGACGGTCCCGTGACTACCGCTAGTGGATCGTTAAGCCGTTGGTGCCGGCAGTCATGTAATGTCAGAGGCCTTATGGGCGGCTTGATAACTTCTGACAATAAGGCCCGCCACTGTCTTACAACCCTGCACCAACCCGGACTTGGCCCCCGTGGAGGAGTATGATCTAACCTTCCTGCGATGCAAGAAAACACCCGGGCCCCAGCAGTGGGGACATACAACGGTTGATATCGAAGCCCTATTATAAATATAAACTTAGTATAAACTAAGTACCGCTGTAACGAGACTTAGGCTGGGCGCATGTTAAGACGCAGGCGGCACGTAGCATAGTTCAGTACAGGGCAGGGCAGTTGAGGCTGACATAGGCCGCCTCTCTATGCTGCGACGCAACTATTCGCTCCATTCCTTGGCAACTCTCACCCATAATAAGTCTTTCAATGTATTTTTTTAATATTCTGGATGATTTGTAGGTATCATACAAACAAGGTTCACAGCGAACTAATTCAATTAAATGTTCTGTCATTGCAACAAAATTGTTAGAAAACACGCCTCGACGTGCACGCGTCGCGCAGAAATCTGTGCCGGCACTACAACGAGACGCAGAGCAGACACATGTCTGCGTCGCACGTGCCTGCGCCGCAGCGTACGTAGCTCAATGACGTTCCATGCCTTACAAAATCTGCGCTACGCTGTGCTGCGTCTCAGCTTGCGCCCAGCCTAATCAATTTCCGTCTCTCCCCCGCAGTACCAACAGCAGCAACAGAAACTGCGGGAGCTGGCGAGGCAGCAGCAGCTGTACTCTGCGCCCTCCACACAGAGTAGCAGGCCTATTCCTGTGCCTAGGTAAGGCACAGACCTGTTGCCATGGCAACAGGGCTGTCTTTCATTAAACTATATACATCGTAGATAGAGTACTCCCTCTACGATATACATACATTATAATAATTAGTCGACCGCGTAATTTTCTTTTTAATACCTAATTGACAACATTTCATATTTTACAACGCGAAAAACTAAAAATAGCGTTTCATTTTGCTATTTTGATTTCGAAAACAATATTAAGAATTGTTATTATTGCTTAATATTAGAGAAAATAAATAAAAACAAAAAAATGTGTGATGACGTCACACATACGGTGGAATGAGGAGGTACCGTTGCCTAATATTAAAAAATGACATGACAGATGTCATTTTCAATTTCATTCAAATGTGATGTCGGAGAAATTAATTTTCCTTTCCTTAATTCCAATGGTTTTTAAAAAAGCGGCAAGGGTTTTAGTATCATTGAATCATTGAATTTAAAGTTTCAATGGTATTATTAAGCCGTATGTGTGATGTCATTTGTCACATTGTCCTTGTAGAATAAGACGAAATTCAAAAAGAAAATTATGAATGAAAATCATCGAATGTATCCGTAAATAAAAAAAAATGGGTGGTTTTATTTCGTATCTAGTTTCCTTTAAGACAGTTAAATACGTATGCTAATCCCTCAGATCATAGAAAGAAGGCTAATCCGAATCCGATTCCAGTCCGTGAAAATATGGTGCGAAGTAGTCGTAGAACTATTTCTATGGTAGTTTACGCACTAGATCCGGCTTCCGACATCCGATGTGTATCAGATTGCATCATGTTACCCCACGAGTGGAAAATAACTGTTTATGGGACAGCTTGGATTAACCCCCTTAACTGCTTGGATTTAGATCAGAGGTCGGACTAGTGCGTAAGCAATGTCCGAATTACGTTCGAAATTTCTAGACCATTTTCACGGATTCGGATTGGACGTTGCGAAACCGCTCTTACTGTGTCCATATTAATTGATTGTTGCTTATTTTGAATGATATATTAATAAAATTAGCCAACGACCTGTGTTATAAATTTGTGATGCCCTCGAAACAGCTCCATAATAAATACTGTGATATAAATTTATAAAATATGTGTTGATCGTTTGATCGTCGTAGACGTCAATGGTATGCAAAAACACGTTCTGAATCTAACTCGGTTGTTTCTTCCAGACAACTCATCCCACGCACCACTGCCCAGCCTACCACTTTGGCCGACGAACAAAGAACCACAACCGAATCCCTCAACACTGGTGAAGTATTGGTCCAAAACACAGCAGCCAAGTCGAACGAGAAAGTCTCCGTCGAAATAACTAAGCAGAAAATACAGGAGTTCCCTCCCGAGCTGTTCTTGGGACCTTTGGCTCAAATAAAACTGCAGGCAGTCAGAACTCCTGGCCAACAATTCGCCCAACTGGTCTACCAACCTGCCCTGCAGGAGATAAATCAAAAACAAAGCGTAGCAGCCCCGGCATTTGATGGAGTAGCCAATCTAGGGTTAGTCCAAAGCATTTTGGCCCAAAACCAGCAAAGCGCGGCGCTTTTGGCCCCAAGGGACCATTTTGTCCTTATAAGTTCGGCCAACCAGGATTTGAACCAATACCAACCGTTGGCACAACAATACCAATTGCAGCCTGTGCTCTTGCCAGCTCAGTTGAACCAGTTTGATCAAACTCAGGACCAAAAAGAGCCCGAAGTGAGGGATGTTGACAAAGATGATGAAAGCGATGACGATGACCAGCCAAAAGCGGTTCCGCCTCGAATCGCTGGTCAAACCCAGTTCGTACAACCTCAAGTTCAACAGCAATTTGTACCACAAACTCAGCAATTTGTACCTCAACAGCAATTCGTACCACAACAACAGCAATTTGTACCACAACAACAGCAATTTGTATCGCAACAGCAATTCGTACCACAACAGCAGCAATTTGTACCACAACAACAGCAATTTGTACCACAACAGCAATCCGTACCACAACAACAGCAATTCGTACCACAACAGCAAGTTGTACCACAACAACAGCAATTTGTACCACAACAACAGCAATTTGTACCACAACAACAATTTGCACCTCAACAACAGCAATTCGTCGTGGAGCAACCGCAAATGTACCAACCTCAAGAGCTCCAATACCAGTACCAACCACAAAACCCTGCTCAGTTGAACTACCAGCCATCCAATGAGGACATTAACGCTTACTACCAACAACAGCAGCTGTTGTTACAGCAACAACAACAGCAATTGCTGGTTCAGCAACAGCAGGTAAAAACAAGCATTTGTTGTCCGCAAAATATCCCTTTTAGTAGACACTAACAAATCAAATCGGTTTTACACTATTTTTATTTTTAATGCACTAACCCGTGCTAAGGGACAAATTTAAAAACCTATTTAGAGGCTAAAAATTTCACCCATGGTACGGATAGTCAGAGGTTGCGGGTTCGAATCCCGGCATGGGTGAAATTTTTAGCCTCTAAATAGGTTTTCAAATCGGTTTTGTTTACTGCTTCATGTGGTACAATAGGTACCTAGTTTTTAAACAATAAGGTAGATCCATGAAGCAAGGGCACTGCAATTTTACACCAATATACTTAAACAGTATTAGCCTTAAAAGTAATTTTAATATTTTTTTTGAACTAAACACATATTTATATTCTGATAATAATAAGGATGACTGAGCTAAATTCTTGAATTTTTTTAAGACCATTTTTACCAGTTCCAATTCATATTATTAGGTAGGTGCATATTAAGTTAAGCTGCATTTAATAATTAAACAATAACGATAGTCCTTTTTGAAATCACCGTCTTATGCTGTTCAACAGGTGTTCCAGCGTCAGAATCAGCCTCAGGGTCTGCAGAGCGACCTTGGAGACGGTCAGCAGAACAACTTGGACCAGCAAGGGAAAGACGGCGCTGAAGACACCCAAAATGGCGGTCAGGGAGCTGTAGCGGTGGCTACCGCTTTCGGTGATAGGTATGATTTCATACCTATTTCACTAACCCGTGCTAAGGACAATTTTAAAAACCTATTTAGAGGCTAAAAATTCCACCCATGCAGGGATTCGAACCCGCGACCTCTGGCTATCCGTGCCAGCGCTCTTTCCAACTGAGCTAATGGGCGACTCACGAAGAAGAAGTGAAGTAAAGTGGTTCGAAATTTCACTGATGCCGGTAAGTCGCCCATTAGCTCAGTTGGAAAGAGCGCTGGCACGGATAGCCAGAAGTCGCGGGTTCGAATCCCGGCTTGGGTGGAATTTTTAGCCTCTAAATAGGTTTTTAAAAAAGGTATGATTTCGTTTCAGAGCTCGTTGGTTTGATTTCTACCAGAGACCGCTGAACTTGATTAGTTCATAGTATTTCTTAACGATTCGCGATACTCATACAGTTATATATTAAACGGGTCAAATAGCGATTATTTATTAGGTAGAACGGCAACTGTAACGCTGCCGAAACGTCGGGAAATAAGGTAATTACGTTTTACCTAATAAATAATCGCGATTTGACCCGTTTAATATATAACTATATATTGATTAGTTCAAACGGCATCAGTCTGTGTAGGTACCTAACGGTTACAATAGTAGAACGGCAACTGTAACGCTGCCGAAACGTCGGGAAATAAGGTAATTACGTTTTACCTAATAAATAATCGCGATTTGACCCGTTTAATATATAACTATATATTGATTAGTTCAAACGGCATCAGTCTGTGTAGGTACCAAACGGTTACAATAGTAGAACGGCAACTGTAACGCTGCCGAAACGTCGGGAAATAAGGTAATTACGTTTTACCTAATAAATAATCGCGATTTGACCCGTTTAATATATAACTATATATTGATTAGTTCAAACGGCATCAGTCTGTGTAGGTACCTAACGGTTACAATAGTAGAACGGCAACTGTATCGCTGCCGAAACGTCGGGAAATAAGGTAATTACGTTTTACCTAATAAATAATCGCGATTTGACCCGTTTAATATATAACTATATATTGTTTAGTTCAAACGGCATCAGTCTGTGTAGGTACCTAACGGTTACAATAGTACAGGGTATCCGTGTTAGCGTTCAGCCCCTGTATTACGTAACTTACCACTCTATCTCAATCATAAGATTTATCGTACGTTTTTTTTTTCAAATAGTAAACAATTCTAGTATTTCTTAATGATTTGCGATACTCATAGGTACATAGTTAACGATAAATAATAGCGATAAGACCCGTTTAATATATAACTAAGTAAACAATTCGTTGATATTGCAAAATTTCTTATGTCAAAAAATTATGATTTTCGTTCTTTCATCTCAATTGAAGGAAAACTAGATTCTCGGTGTAAGTTTTAAGACGTTTTAACCTCGGCCCGATTAGGTAAAATGTCTTGCTACATAGAGCCAATTTTTAATATTCAATCCAAATTTTATGAATGAACGAAGATATTTTTTTTTACATGTAACATCACATATCAATTTGTTTCTATACGTTTCAAGCTCAGCCCGAGTAGGCTTTTATGAATGAACGAAATATAATAAAATAAATCCTAACCACTACCTACTTACCTATCTCAACAATTTTTAGAACCTGCAGTCTAGACCTAGCCTAAGCTCAACAAGCTAGGATTTTAATCTATTCAAGTTTTAGGACGTTGATACTACGTTCTCGGCTGTAGGTTCTAAAAATAGTTATCACAGATATAAAGATTTATGATTTTACGGTACTTTTGGAAAAAAAAAACGCATTATAATTTCCTTCAGCAACTTTCCGTCGTAAGGTTGTCTGGAAGAAATTGCTTTTAGCAATAAGGCCGCCAATTGTACTTTGTATCTTTACATGTTTTATAATATGTGCTCTGGTGTACAATAAAGAATATTCTTATCTTATCTTATAAAACAGGATATTATTAATAGCACATCAGATCAATAATCACCTATCAATTTATTTCTATCATTAATTTATTCACTTTTTTACATAACATAAATTATTTCACTACAAATAAAATTAATGTTGAACAAAGCTAGTACAGCAGGTAATTCGAAAATATACATTAGTACGACATTACTTTTATTCTCTAATGCGAAACAAATAAATTCCTGAAGGTACAAAAATACGACAATCTCATGATAAATACTGACTGCACAGCAAATTACCCAGAGTTGATAATACTCATTCTCATAGCAAAATCCCAGCAGTATATATCCTAATAAGGACATATACTGCTCGGATAGTTATTTCTCGGATATAACTTATTTGACTTATTTTTTAAGAGAGCAATCTGCGACAACAAAAATATACCACGAAGCGAGTAGCGTAGCGGAGCGCAAAGGAGGATGTTAGGCTGAACATGGAAGACCGAAAACCATAATAGCGTTACACCACGAATATAACTTGTAGTTTATATAGTAATATTTTGAGTATAGTATTTTGCTGTGCAGTAAGTATCAGATAGTAAAATCAGTAAGTTTGATAAGGATTTGGATTATTTTTGGATACAATTTTTTTTTTATTTGCGTTTCAATACTACCCTTATAAAACAAGTTATGATTTTGATTCCATTGGTGGCGCTCGTTAGCACTTCATAGCGCCTTCATCGTCTACCGTCGTGAATTTATGTATGTATTTTTATGAAACTGGGCCGAGTAGGTCGCAGCTTACCAGGGCAAGGTCGCGGGTTCCTATTGAATTCTAATAAAGTGTATGATGTGATGTGATGACGACCGTTTGCGTGTGCGCCGGCACGGCGGCGTATGCTAATTTGCGTTCTTGTAGCGGGTGTGATTGAAATCTGTAATTCGGTTGGGATTTACCTGCTGTGTGTAGGAGTGACGTAAAAAATTGTCTTTATTGTTTTGGAGGATATCAAACCGTGTTGGTCAACTGATCGACTTAGACCACACCATCCCAGCGTTCCGAGATGCGATGAACCGATCACAGCGCGACAAATTTAGTAGTCCCTAAGTATTTCGCACGAAATAGGGTTTTTGTGCCTACTTACTGCACTTATATGGATTCGCACACTGTAATCGATTTCATTGCATCCCTCAACGCAGGGCATTTCTTTCAGTCCGTGACCATCACAGATATATTGGGATACCTAAAGTGAAAAACCACATTGTAATACTTTGAAAAAAGTCTTTCTAGAGTAAGTTTGTTGGTTGGCTAGAATAAAATACTATTTAGTATTAAGCCCGCCAATTGTACAATCTTTACAGGTACAATAAAGAATTTAATAATAATAATAAGTTTTCGCATTCATTCCGCATTTTTGAGGGTTGATTTGCGAAGTTGCTAAAATTATTTTCAACAAGGTAACTAACGTTTTATTTCTGACGTTTGTGTTAAAAGACTTCAAAACAAGGACGGGGTCTCAATAATCGGGACCTTTTTTTATAAACCTAATTAGAGGCTAAAAATTCCACTCATGCCGGGATTCGAACCCGCGACCTCTGGCTATCCGTGCCAGCGCTCTATCCAACTGAGCTAATGGGCGACTCACCGGCATCAGTGAAATTTCGAACCTCTTACAATATTCTCTGTATTACGGGTAAATTTTGTTATGTTCTCCACTCGAAGACATGTGGACCTTTTGGAAAAATCTTTGTATTTCAGGAGCCGACCTCGCGTACCGACTCAATATGGCGCTCCACTGCCAACGCCACAGTCGACCACCGAAATGGATGATGAGGTGAGTTTAGTTACCTTCGGAGCCGCGTTTCATGCTACTGCAATTCATGGCTTCCTTTGACAGTTTGATGTACATTACGAAGTCGAACACACAAATTAACAAGTAGGAAGTCTAGGCTACGCAATGAACACCGAATTGTCGTAATAAATAACAACAATAATCTTGCAGCCACTATATACGTCCCTCTGTAGGGCACTCTTGCCACTTCTCATTTCTCTCAGAGAGAGTTCAAGTTCGTTTATTTCATGTTTGCTTCATATGGTACAGAATAGGTCATAACATAAATAGTTGTCTGCAAGATGAGCCCTGTAATATTAGTCTGTGCTCAATCACCACGCGTGCCCACCGCGGATTGGCAATTTCTGACACGCTGTGGTGGTTGAATACCTCAGATTCCTACTTGAGATGCTGAGACGCCCCACGTTGGGCGCCAATGAGATGCTGTATATCCTTTGCAAATAATAAGAACTGGAACGACTTCAGGTGTTGTTTTATTTGTAGATTAGTAGTATATTAAAACAGAATAACTGGATAAAAACGGATAAGCAGGTAAAATCTGGTCGAAGGGTAAAGTAGTAGTGATGAAAAATGAGGCAAATCGAAAAATGTGTGACGTAATTTAAATATTTGAAAATGATAGATAGAAAAAGAAATAAAAATAGTGTAGAGGTTTGCACCGTTACACACTTAGGTAGGTTGCCTCACGATGTTTTCCTTTACCGTTGGCGAGCGCTGAAGTACCTACCTACCTACCTCACCTCAAACACTCAGGTTTCCTCACGACGTTTTCCTTCAAAGTCAGCGAGTTGTATTGCTATTGGTACTGTAATTGTCGTAATAAACTACGGTACGTAACGACATCCACCTCCACTTTACATTAATTCACCCAATCCCGATAATAGCACTTCACTATGAAGCTCTTGTAAACGTAATTAACTCTTATTTACAGGCCACTACGACCGAACCTTCAGTCGTCGCTGAAGCTACAGCTGTTGCCAGTGGTGGCAGGAGGAAGTCAGCCAAGTTGAGGTAAGAGGAGCCCGGTGTAAATTCCGGCTCCGAATCATCATCAGATGATGATTCGTTCAGACTGTTTCAGTCATGGTGTCATTTGATGTTATTTCATCATTCTATACCTGAATCGGCAATTCCGATTCAAACGTAGCACTGTGAGTTAGTGCATTACTTGTCACTTTCGCTAATTCGGCACTATCGTTAATTCGTCACTTTCCCGATTCGTCAATTTCTTAAGAATCTTTAACTCGTCAATATCCCTAATTCGTCACTTTACCTGATTCGTCAATTGTTGTTTTCTTTTGTACAGTCAAGCTCTGATGAGGGTAATCAATTGGAGTGTTATGTATGACTTATGATTTGAGGATTTTATGCCAGGAAACCTTAGTTATAATTTATTTATTTTTAAAGCCAAAAGAAATTACTAATTTTTTTAGTAAACATAATAGTAAATTAATATGTCTTAGGTACTTACATATGTTTAGTGACACAATTCCTAAAAAAATCTTCAAATGCAGTTTAACAACTTCCCTTTCCAAGAGTCGCATATGACTCAGAGGAGTGTTTTGGAACAACGTGAGGCACATTTGACTCATTTTAATTACATCTTCCGGCATACAACTGTGATGTTGTAAAACTTTTAATAAATCTATATAAATAAAATTCAAAGGCCTCACTGACTGACTCACTTATCAAGGCCCAGCCCAAGCCGTTGGACCTAGGAAGTTGAAATTTTGCACAGATGGTCTATATATAATGTAGGCAAGGAATAAGACCGGTTTTTTTTAAATTCACTCCCTATTAAGGGGGCGAAAAGGGTTGTCAAAATTTGTATGGGAGGTATAAACAATGTTGTCTAATTTTCTTGAAACTTAAAACAAATACTCTTCAACACAATGGATAGAAGACGTGTTTCGGCGTTTTTTCTTTAATTTAACCCTTAAGGGAGTGAACAGGGTTGCAAAATTTTGTTCCTTGAATCTTTTCCACGCGGACGGAGTCGCGGACTACTAAATAATAAAACTGGAACGAATTCAATTTTGTTCTTTATTTAAATGTGTTTGTTTATTTTATTAGCTGACCCAGCGAACTTTATACCGCCTAACAGTCGATTCATATTTTTTTTTTCTCTCCGTAAGAACCATCCTCGTCCTGCAAGGAATATTCTAAAAAAAAGAATTAGCGAAATCGATTCTGGGGCTCTCGAGATTTGCGCTCACCAACAGATTCGGGGATTCATTTTTATATTATAGACTAGCTGACCCAGCGAACTTCGTACCGCCTAACAGTCGATACTTATTTTTTTTATTTTTTCTCTCCGTAAGAACCATCCTTGTACATCAAAGAATATTTAAAAAAAAGAATTAGCGAAATCGGTTCAGCTGCTCTCGAGATTTGCGCTTACCAACATATTCAGCGATTCATATTTATATTATGGATATAAACAGAAAATTAGATAAAAACAGAATAAGCAGGTAAAAATCAGGTCTACCTAGTTGAAATGTGAAGTAATAATTTTAAAAATGAGGGAAATCTCAAAAATGGTTAACGTGATTTTAAATTTTGAAAATGATAGACATAATTAAAGAAATATAAAAAACCGGCCAAGTGCGAGTCAGACTCGCGCACCGAGGGTTCCGTACAAACCTGTATTATAGACCTGAGTATTTGGTATGAATTTCAATTTAATACCTCTACGCGTTTATGAGGAAATGGGTAGTAAGTTTAAAATTATTAAAAATATATATATTATGAGATGTAACTAAAAATTTATGGTTTTCGTAATTTTTCCTTTATCTATGCTATAAGACGTTGCTTCGTACCAAATTTCAAGATTCTGAGTTCACGGGAAGCACCCTGTAGGTTTTGATTCCCTTGCAAGTGTCGAAAATTTGCGGCATAAACGGCTGTATCTTTTGATTGCGTTGGCTTAGAAGTTTGATTTTTTCACAGTTTCAAGGGACAGTAGACCTGAGTAATTGATATAAATTTCAGCTTCATACCTCCACGCGTTCCTGAGAAAAAGGGTCTTGACAGACGGACGGACGGACGGACAGACGGACAACAAAGTGATCCTATAAGGGTTCCGTTTTTTCCTTTTGAGGTACGGAACCCTAAAAATGGTGTAAAGAGCTTTGCCCCGTCACACAACTGTCTAAGTGTCGACGACGTAGGGAATTGGAATTTTATATATATATATCTTGGACAGGGAAGTTGTTAAGTTGGTGTTTTACTTACTATTTAAACTGCATAAACATGTTTTAACGGAATCATGTTATAGTAGGATATTTGATAAATAGGGTTATCGACTGAGCAAATTGAAACTAGAGACTTGTAGTAGTACGTACGTTAACGGTCTTGTTTACAAACACCCAGATCACTAAAACACTTCTAGAGGTTATTTAGTCTATGGTTACATTTTTTTTTTTGATAAACTACACTACTGCCTTTTTCAATCGGCGTTTTTAGAATTTATTCCCTATTCCTAAGTGTTGTCATACATCGACCAAATAGGGGATGTATTATCAAAGGAGAAGATAAAAAGTACCCGGAACCGGCGTGCGTGCATGCAACGACTCATGAACGTTGATGAGGCGAGGGTGATCTGTCAGGATCGTGGCGAGTGGCAGTCCCTGGTCCCTGCCTAGCCCTCTGGGAATACAGGCGTGTGGTTATGTATGTATGTATGTATGTATGTATGTATGTATGTATGTATGTATGTATGTATGTATGTATGTATGTATGTATGTATGTATGTATGTATGTATGTATGTATGTATGTATGTATGTATGTATGTATGTATGTATGTATGTATGTATGTATGTATGTATGTATGTATGTCCTAAATGTTGTACCTAATTTTTCAGGGCTCGTCGCGTCCGACCAATCTTCGGTGTCGACAGATCTGGCCACTTGGTGCAGCTGATGCAGGAGCAGCAGTAGTTAAGAACATACCATCTTCTGACTAGTTCTCGCAGTATCCAGACAGCACTAGCACCTTACAATTTATTCTGGTATAAAGCCTAACAGACTTGATCCTCGCAGAAAGAATGTTTGTTTTGAACGCAAAAAGCGGAGAACAGCGAAAAGTTTTAAATTGTTTGTTAGATTGATTTAAGCCGGAAGAACTTTTAAGTCACAACTTACTGACCTCGCAACACCAGAATCAAAATATGTCCATGCGAAGTCAGTCATAGTTATATATTAAGCGAGTCTAATCGCGATGATTTATTCGGTAAAAAATTACCTCATTTCCCTTATTTTATTGTATGAGTATCGCCAATCATTAAGAAATATGGAGTCAGCCAGTCAGTCATTTGATCAAGTAAATTGTTGGGCATTATACATTCAATTGAGAGTGGCAGCTTTATTATTAGTTAAACCGTACCTAAAGGTGACATACCTATCCTGGCAACCCGTTCCCATTTTGGAATCATTTAAGCATTGATGTCACTGCAGATAAAAATTTAAACATAGCTCAAGCTATTTATTTACGAACGACAAGCCAATAAATCTTAATTTTGAAATGTGTGATTGCATTTTTATTTTTATCTTGCAGTTAAGAATTTAAGATGTAATTAACGCTTAAAATGTTATGGATGGGGAGAGAGCTAAGCACGCATTCCAAATAACATCGCCGCGATTTTTTTCTGACGGATTATAAATCACAGGGCGGGCGTGATTACAGTGTCAATGTATTTTGCTTGTTAACCTCACAGAACATAAAAAATGTTCTGTGGTTAACCTACTAGTTTACTTTGTTTCCGTGGCAACATAAATAATCAAATCAAATTATTTCCACGTAAAGATAAGGAAGATCGTTCCACAGTCGGACAGCTGTGATGGTAACCTTACCATCACAGCTGTCCGACTCCGATCAAAATAATTCCTTTTTCGTAACCAATGAAAAACAAAAGAACATTGAGATAGTACCTACTATCTCAATGTTCTTTTGTTTTTCATTGGTAACGAAAAAGGAATTATTTTGATTAGGTAACGAATATGGAAAAATATTTCTTATTTTATAACTGGTTACAAAACTGCGAAAACAAATTCTTCTTTGGTAACTGGTTACACAAGCATGGTTATCAAAGTGGAAGAAGCGGAATTTACATTCTATTTGCTGAATGTCAATGTACCTACAATGCAAAATGTAAGCCGCTGCCTTCGGGCCGTATTGTAGTGGAGAAAAAGGCAGCGGAAAAAAAACTCCACTCTCACCATATTTTCTCAAGTCATCATAAACCAAATACCTACATCAGTGGCCACCTATTCGTACACCCGTGGGATACTAAACCGTCACATAACCTCGCAAGGCACGTTAAGCCGATGGTGCCGGCTGTCATGTAATGGCAGTCGTTAATAGCCGCCCATAAGGCCTCTGACATGGGTCAGAGCCCTTATGGGCGGCTTGATAACTTCTGACAGTAAGGCCCGCCATTGTCTTACAATCCGCCACCAACCCGGACTTGGCCCCCGTGGTGGAGTATGCGATGCAGGAAGAGACCCGTGCCCCAACAGTGGCCTAACCTTCCTGCGATGCAGGAAGAGACCCGTGCCCCAACAACAACATAAAAGCTTTTTAAAGCTATTTTATTAAACTTTGCCCAGCTGTGAGAAACTAAACCGGCTTTGTGTCCCACTGCTGGGCAAACGGCCTCCCCTTTAGCTCTCCACTCCTCTCTTTCCTCGGCCACTCTCCGCCTCTCCGGCAGAAAGTTTGTGAGGTCGTCTCGCCATCCCCGTCTTGGTCGGCCACGTTTACAGTATCCGTCGCGTGGCACCCAGTCAGTGGCAACTTTCACCCATCTATCTGGGCCCGACTGCCGCATAGAACATCCAAAATCAATGGGGAGTGATGGATGAATGTTAAACGAAACAAGATTGATTTTATAAATACAATTTTATTCAGCAAAGTTAACTATCTAGGTCATTAGTTAATAATATAAATGCAACACTTAACGCAAGTCTGTACACAAGGCATTTAAACAGTGTTTTTCAAACGTTACCTTAGCGTTAGTCCCAAATGAAGGCACCCGTGTTTCTACCCTACTGCATACAAAACAGCACTATAACTTTCAGGGCCGAGTTTCATATAAACAATGTGTAGCGTATTTTTACGATTCGATGCACAATGCGTAGCCGACTCTTCCTACTTGTTGATCTGTTTTTATTACCAACCCGGTCTTGGCCCCCGTGGTGGAGTATGGGCTAACCTTCCTGCGTTGCAGGAAGAGACCCGTGCCCCAGCAGTGGCGACATACAGGGGTTGAAATAGATCGATTATTTATTACAAGGTGAAGAACAAGGGACTGTAAATTAAGGGTTGCTCCACAATCCCCATTGATGGGGCTTAGTGAATTTTTTGTTTATAAATCTCCATTCGCTTGTCTTAGTATTGGCAATGGGATAAATAAATTAGTATTATCTAGCAAACGGTTACTCGACAACATAACTGAATATAATTGAACTTGAACGAGCTTACAAATTCCTTATAAATGTTTTATACACAAACATTTATAAGGAAAGAAAAAAAACACAATGAAAAATAACGTATGCACGAACGTGTTATGTTGGATGACAAGACACCCCTAAAGTATGGTGTTTCACATTGGTTTAATTTAATTTATTTATATGGAGAAAAAAAAATGAATCGACTTTCCGATGAACATCGAACTGTTACAGTGAGCCATGAATTGTAGTTCTATGAAACAGCCCCTGATAGTCCCTTTAATCGTTAACTAGAGGTAGATTGACAGGCATGCCTTTCATTGCTGACTATACTATGACTTACTGATGTGCCGTTAACGGTAATGTTGGGAATAATCCCAGTGTATTTTATTTTATCTATTGGACCAACAACACTGCGTTTATTGTTATTACACAACCATTAAATAAGTTAAACGCAGTAATATTCCCGGGAACGGTAATAGACAAAGTGGGCACAGAGAATTTTGGGATTATTCCCGGTACATTTGGAATATTCCCAGAGTAAATTAGAGGTTGATTCTAAAAACTCATCGGCACATCAGTAACTGGTCGTGGACCCAGTAATATTTCGTTTTCAACTATTTTATTATTAATTATAATACATTTTAAAATTACACACCAACTTTGCACAGCAGTAAACGCATAGTTTGAGAACAACAGTTGTTTTCTTACAGTTTCAAGGATTAAAGACACGTGTGAAATTTCCACAAATTAATTTTTATCCTATACTAAATCAGAGATGAAGATACAAATAACATGAACGAGTATCTTACACACAAAATGAGAATACATTTTCCGTAAAAAATAAGTACGAACTTCCTTGAAAATTGTCTTGTTAGATTAGACCTATACTAAGCTTTTTTTGATGAATCAGACGACATTCAGGAATGCTTTGAGTGCCACGTAGTCACTGATCATTACTCGTTGAGCATATTTCTTTCTTTTGTAAGAAGACTATTTTCTTGTATAGTTGTCGACCCCTCAAAACTTGTTTTGCCATGTTAAATAGACTACGACTTATTCTCAGTCCTTATTCACAAAAAAAAAATCACAAAAATCCGTGAAGCCGTTTCCGAGAGGTTCGATAAGAAATGGACTTCCATGAGCTATGTTATGTTCGAGTCTGCGGATAAAGATAAAAATAAGAAAGAATAGATAAAGATACAATAGGAAAAAACACTACACAACAATCAACACATATTCAATAAAATTTTAGTTTAAAAAAATGGTGTCACCGTCGTAGCATAACAGCGCGCGACTTACGCGACTTAAATTAAATCAGATTGAACTCTTTATTGTACACACCAGAAAATACAATACATTAAAAGGCCTACATATCTGAGTTTCGCCGCACACAATTGGCGGTCTTATATCTATAAGCGGTCTCTTCCAGACAACCTTAGGATGGGTAGAACTCATAGGTGTAGAGAAAAAGTAAAAATATGTTTATATTGCTCATAACTTAAATGTAGGTACATTTCCGGCGGTACCCACACTGAGATCACGTACCGTGGGTACCAGTTTTAAGTTAGAGAGTAGGTAGGTACATGAAATATATTGCAAGAATACGTACATAAATCTATTATTTATATTATTTAATTTTTATCTCATCGAGTTTAATTTAACAGTTAAACTAACAGCAATTTTCACGTAATTCCTTTTTTTTTAATGCTTTTGTATTGTTTTGTATCTTTTTAAGTAACAAGAAGTCTTCGTGAATCTTATATATTCTACTCTCATCGCATACTAAGCTCTTACCTATCGGTGAGGAATGCTAAGGAATTAACCAAATTTAATAAGCTAAGTCGTTTACTGTATTTAATTGCATGTTGTTAATTCTGTTTTTCCTCCTTTATAAAATAAAAATAAACTGACATACAAATGTAGATTTCTTTGCACGTGCTTTATCGCGCGGATCTGTCAGACAAAGTCACTCGTTGTTATGCTACAGCTACTGGGGGCTTGAAAAAATAGTCGTAGATTTTTTTCCTCGATACTAAATTTTTATAAAAGATACATTTAAAAACAACCGTACAAGGTGCAAAGTAGAACTAAATAGAAATACTCTAGATTTATTTACTTTAAGTAAAACTTAGCAAATTATTTATAATAATGGTAGATACATTATTTTATCTATACACTACCAGTAATAGTATCATTGCCAGTCGCTAGCAGTGAAGGAAAAACATCGTGAGGAACCCAGCATGTCTGAGCTGTTCAAATACCGCCCCACTTTAAATTGACAATCCGCTGTGGGCACGCGTAGTAATTTAGCCCCACTATCTCAGAGAGAAGGATTGTGCCCTGCGACGTTTATAGGCTAAATTAAAGTAGAAGTAAAAATAGAAAAGCAGTTAAAACGATTCATCGTTATTTTAATAACATACATTTTATCGAGTGAGCAAATGTATTTCGTTGACAGCTACTCCTAACATAGTGTTTTTTTTAGTATAAGACCGCGTATATAGGATGTTATAAAAAAAACATTCAATGGATCAAAGTTATTTTCCAACCTCAGAGTAAGAAACGTTATATTGTACTATTTTTATTTTTAATGCACTAACCCGTGCTAAGGAACAAATTTAAAAACCTATTTAGAGGCTAAAAATTTCACCCATGCCGGGATTCGAACCCGCAACCTCTGGCACGGATAGCCAGAGGTTGCGGGTTCGAATCCCGGCATGGGTGAATTTTTTAGCCTCTAAATAGGTTTTTAAACGTTATATTGTGTTGATGAAACCAAAAAGCTATAATGTAGCAATACATACTGTATACATGCTGTAAACACAATGTCTACATGCTGTATACAATGATGTACAGTAGTGTGCACTAACCTGTAATGTAATGTTAAAACACATTGCCACATTAACCTCTTCTAGCCTGCTATATCGCTCATTTGGCAGAATAATGACGCAAATGTACTTTTTTGCCAATTTGAGTTAGGTATGCCAAAACACCCGAAATAACTGTTTACACTTGGGGAAAAAATGACAGTAATGTAGTTTTGTTTTTTATCGCGTGACAGCGCCACTGTCGTTGTGGCATTTTGACAAAGTTCTAACACTTCTGAATGAAACAACGGTCTCTCCTGTAAAATTGGAAAAAGTACATTTGCGTCATTATTCTGCCAAATGAGCGATATGAAAAATTGAATTGACTTTGACAAGGTACTAAAGTGCGTACATGTCAGTGACCATAAACATGATTGGCCACTTATGACCGATTTCACAATAAAAATGGACACAGCTTCTACTAGCTTCTACTGTCATCAGCGGGCTTAAGATACGAGTTGATGTCTCTCTTTACCCTTCAGACTATAGTGATCTTTTGGCCATGTATCGTTGTGTCTGTGTTTCTCTAGCGCGAAATTTGCATGTGACAGTTTCAAGCGAAATACGAAAATATTTCTGTAAAGACGGACCACGGCAAGACACTTGTGTACTCTGTGCTAAATGGCTTACGACCGCTACCTCCAAAGACTAACTACATACGTATTTATAATCTTACTATTTCTAACTAACTACCTACATCCACACCGGCGCGCCATCCCGCGCGATTGTGTTCGTTCGTTCCTCTCTGCCACTGTAGCATATTTACATTACTTTTACATTCAATAAATAAATATTCATGGACATATTACACAGATCTCGTTGGCCCTATACTAAGTGCAACTGACTTGTGTTAGAGGTGCTAACTCGACGATAGATTTAATACAATAAATAAATAGATTACATCCAAGACCCGAGACAAACTAGAAAAGTTCGTTTCCTAGTTTGACCCGGCCGGGGATCGAACAAATACGGAGGCATCCTGGCGTCTTTTTTTCCACTAGCAAGGATGAGCAACCGACAGGCTGAAGGGAACAGGAATAGTGTACTAAAGAGGGGAGGGGAGAGGCCACTTTGGTGATGTGAATGGGCCTCCAATAAAATGAATATTCTATGTTTTGTAATAATTATGTAAGCTCTGTTAATTAAGGACTTTGAAAAGTCTAAGTTTGGAGGTTTTTTTGTCCATTTTTTCTCCAAATTGATCTAGATTTTGAAATGGACACCTAGTTGGAATTGTAACGTTTATCAAGCCGCAGTTTCTGCGCTACTTTGAATAAAACATTTTCATTTCATTTTACAGCACTTCTCACTGGTGTGACGACAGCTATTTTTTTCCTATATGTAAGCAACGCTACTCTATCCGATAGAATGCATTCGCCCTGTAATAGGATGTGAATAGGCTATTTAAAAAAAAGATGTAACCAAATTGATTTCCTTAGGACCCGTAAGTAGTTACAGTGTATTTAAAATAGTGGCACACGCCCTTCACAACGCCCGAGCCAGTCGCGTGAGCAAGCGTCTCAGTCGGCCTTCATATAGTAAAATCAAAATTGTAAGTTATATGTTCGAAGCGCGAAGCATGAAGCCCATATTTTTTTTTAAATGCGTTGTAACTATAGGCGGGAATCTGTTATTAGCTCTTAGTAACCTATTTCTTCCGTTGGTGCCCGCTGTCATGTAATGGCAGTCGTCAAGCCATGTCAGAGGCCTTATGGGCGGCTTGATAACTTCTGACAGTAAGGCCCGCCACTGTCTTACAATCCTCCACCAACCCAGACTTGGCCCCCGTGGTGGAGTATGGCCTAACCTTCCTGCCATGCAGGAAGAGACCCGTGCCCCAGCAGTGGGGCACATACAAGGGTTGATATCGAACCTATTTCTTCAACTAGCATAATTTTGTAAGCTGGTGATTCTCCAAAATGTATAAATGAATAAATAAATAAATATTTCAGATCACTTTTCAGTTTCTATTTTTGTGTTATTCTTTTCCGGATGTCGTTTTATTCAGTTTTATATACTACAGTGGCACACTGGTAACGCTACCCGGGCAAGTCGTACGGATAATCCCGCGGGCAAGCGTCTATATTTCATTTCAATCAGCATTTTTCTACGCGTAAACAAACCGTGGCTAGAAATCATTAAAATACGAGAAGGAACAGGAAGGAAGGAAAGAAATACGCTAAAAAGCATCCGGAACCGGCGTGCGTGCACGCAACGACTAATGAATGTATTGAGGCAAACTCGTGGCAAGTGGCAAACCTTGGTCTCTGTCTCTCCCTTCGAGATACAAGCTTAAGATTTAATCTGACTTGGATATTATTCTGTAAAGCCGAATCCAGACGCGCGTGTCGTGTATTGTAATCAAACGACTAACGCGAATATGGCGTTTGGACGCACTCCGAGCATTACGCTCGTATTTTTTTAATACTTTCCGTACTGCTTGTAGTACCGTACACTCACACGTTTCGCGTTACATTACTCGTTAGATTACATTACACGTTACACGGTAATGTAAGCCGGATCCAAACGCGTGTAAAGTGTAATGTAAAATAAAATGTAAATACAACATGAGCCATGTGACAGCACTATGAGGGTTACATGTAATGTTCGTAGTGCGTCGATAGGCAGATTTGCATTTCATTACTCGTTAGATTATATTACACGTTAAATGCGTCAGGATCCGGCTTAATGATCCTTAATAAAAATAAAATACACGCGACTGGATCCGGTTGAAAATGTTTGTTTCCTAAAGTTGATTTGAAATATACACACGCCTTTTACGCCGCCCGGGCCATTTGCCTGGTTATCCGCGCATGCAATTTCCCAGTCAACCGCTTGTGCAATCGCCCGGTCAACCGCTTGTGCAATCGCCCGGTCAACCGCGCGTGCAATCGCCCGGTAAACCGCGCGTGCAATCGCCCGGTCAACCCCACGCCTGCAATCGCCCGGTCAACCATACACGCGGGATCAGGCGCGCGCCTACCTACGTATGTCAGCTCAGTCGGCCTTGCGCGGCCGCCGCTTGCGCACCTCGGCCGCCGGTCGCGAGTCTCCGCCCGCCGCGCCTCCTTCCTTCTCTGACTCCGACGACTGAAAACGAAATAGGTGGGTCATTAAAACGAGCTTTCTCTCGGTGAGAGAGCATGAAATTGATATTAAGATTAATTTACATTAAATTGTTATTGTAACATATATTGGCCTTTTTTTTGCGTCTACTTAATGAGATGATTTATACAGCGTCCAGTGGTATCTTCACTCACACTAGATGGGTGAAGGGATCACTCCGACGCTGTAGTGCCTGGGTCATGGTTTTTTTAGTTATAGTATAACATAATTATTTGTCTTATAATAATTATCCAATGAAAAAGCATGGGCTTAAACATTACGCGGACTTTTTGTGAACACCTCAGGCACTTAGGGTGCCTCGTGATGTTGTGATTTACAGTAAACTCATCATTACAGAGTTTCAGCCCTCGCGAAAGCAACAAGCGACGCACAGATGACCGCATAATGGTCTTAGAGTGCGAGACATAGATGCTGATAACATCGGTTAAACGTAGCTTATGTGATACATAATACGAGTATACAGACGTACGATTACATTACATACGGACGTGACATTGTATATATGGAAGTCAAATTGCACAATATACGGATGCCAAATTGTATGTACGCTCGTCGTATGAATGATCTTTTATCCGTCCGTATATTGTGCAATTTGACTTCCATATTTACAATGTCACGTCCGTGTGTAATGCAATCATACGTCCGTATATTATTGATAATCCAGGGTGCCAGCAACTCCATCGTCGTCTTACGGCCGGTCTCAATAAACCACCTTTAGTTAACAATGGATCGCTACCCTTGATAAACAGTCAACCTTAATCTATCTCTAACTGGTGTTTCAATATTAAAAATCATGCCACCCTCGTCTGGATCAAAGATAGATAGCACCTCTAACTTTAGTAAGTACGACCCTCCCTAAACATTTTATTTTTCGAATTGAATTTCATCGCGTTACGTTTTGAAATAACGCAAAACTCTGACAGCTAGTTATCTGACGCATCGACAGTAAGCTCGAAAGTGATATTGAAACGCTCAAGCGGTTTTTTCTATGCAGTCACTTACCTATGGTAAGCGGTGGGCACTCCGAAAGATGGATCTAAGTCACGGTGTGTTATTGCTATCTATCTTTGTTTATTCAAACGCAAAATGTCACCTCTAGTTACTAAAGGTAGCTATTTTAACCTTTAGTTAAAGATCGATAGGATATTGAGACCGGCCGGTAGTCGTCGTCAGGCTATACTAGTCCACTGCTGGACATAGCCCTCCCCTAAAGAGCGGCACGTTGTGCTATTATAGGGGGTAGTGCCCATAATCCCCACGCTGGGCATGCGGGTTGGGGATCGCAGTTCGGTGGACTAACTCCATACCAAATATTATTAAAATCGCTCCAAAAGTTTAGACGTGAAGAAGTAACAAACATATACACTCAAACAAAAAAACAGTTTGATGTCCTATACAAAAAAACAGTTTGAATGTCCTATACAAAAAAACAGTTTGAATGTCCCCGCAGACGTGGAAGCTTTAAACAGGGTCCTATATTCTTATTCTTAACTTTATTAACAGAGTTCAAAAAAGAAAGAAGTTTTATTATTTTCTTGACATAATATTAACAGAGTACTCACGTCGCTGGGCGAATTCTTCTCTGCATCGCTGTTGCCTGTGTCGGCTTCGTCCACGATGTCGTCGTTTATCAGTTCCTGGGGAATAAATCAAGGCGATAAAGCCGCGTTTTCACGATCTTAGACTCGGACCGAGTGAGCTAAAATGGATACTCTAATGTTACTCGTATCGTATCGGCAATACTTTATTGCTTACGAAAATCACAAAAAAGAACGAAAAATTAAGAAAATACATGTACAAATCCGAGCTTATCTTTGTTAGATTTCTTCCAGGAAACCTAGGGGAGGTGGAGTGAAGATGTGAAACGGGTCTTTTACCTATCTTACCTTACGGTCTGCTCCTTATCTCTGTAAATTAGTGCAATAAATACTCTTTCTTTCTTTCTTTCTTTCTTTCTTTCTTT